>VXAY01001422.1:1684783-1719371 GCA_013399855.1 Oxyruncus cristatus | reverse complement strand
GGTCTTAAGATTCTAAAATTATACAGAACTTGAGAAAATGAGATGACAAAATTTCCACCTGCTAACAATTTAAAACTATACTTGTTTTAGCTACTCCTGCAGAGGTTGATAATAGCACAAAGTATTGAAAGTTGGAATAGATTAAAGTTCACTTTCTGTAGCCACAGTCACATCTTTTACTTTCTATCTGTGATATAAATGTTTTCAAATAAAATCTGTTTTAAAAGGCACTCCTAATTTAAACTAGTTGGTGCTATTTGGGTTTTCAAATGCTTGTATTTCTGGATTTAATATAGAACTCAGTGCATCTCGTCTTTAAAACTCAGCATGTTCAAAAATATGTGATTTTTGTTGATACATATTTTTCAAGGTTGTTTTGGTGGGTTTTTTTGTTTTTTTTTTTTTTTTTTTTTTTTTTTACTGTGCTGCAATAAAAATTATTATAAAACCACACACATTTTCCTTACAGGAAAGAATTTACCATATTTTGATATAACTTTATTCTACTCTCAAAAGAAGGACCAGTGTGGTAAGTGTTGACTTTCCTATACGCTACCCCTGTACTTGTACTAAGACTCATGCAAGGATGCTTATTGCATGTGCCTACATATGTCTGGCAAATCTGGGCTAGATTCTGTCACTTTTGTGCTGAGTACGTAACACTTTTATCAATTAAAATAACTCATTTTGAGTAAGTTCCCACTTGCATAGGAATGACAGAATACGGCCCTCAGGATTTATCATTTGTTGCATATTCCAGTCTTATACATATCTATACAAACCAAATGGACCATGACATGCTTAGAAAAATAACGGGAAATTCAGAATGAAGCAAAAAAACAAACCAACCAACAATAACAGAAAGAAAGATAAATTAACAGGAATAAAGTCCCTAAGGCATCTGCCCAAGAACTAACACAACACAATCAGGAATTCAGAACATTTATTGCAAAAGCTGAATAACTAAATAATGTTGAACTGGCAAAGCAGTAACAAGGATAACTGGTTAGATATTTATTCTGTCAAAGTCATCAAACACCCCTCACAAACTGACATAAGTACTGCAATAAGCAATGCACCCCTAGCCCATTTTAAGCCTTTTATACTGTGGAGGGAAAAAAAATGAACTGCTATATACAAAAGAATAAAGAAAGAAAATAAAAACTTGTGTTTTTGGTAAGAATAAAATCACCTTCAGATTAGCTAAATTTGTTACTTTAAGACTGATGTTTTACTGTGGCATAAGTAACTTTTGCTTTTTTTCTGTAAGGACTTTTTTTGTTTTGCATGCTATTTATTTGTGTAAATCATCTTTCATGCCTTAAAAAAAAAAAAAAATCTAAAAACGTTTGGATTTGGATTTGCTTTGCGTGCAACTTAGATCTCACTAACTTTAGGAGTCACTCTACTGGTTTGACTGAGGTGACATGATACTGGTACCTGCCAGGCATTGACCAACTATGATAACAAACAGTTAAACAGCAATAATTAGAGATTTAACCCTTTAGTTTCCCCCAACTAGCCTACCAGGAGAATGCTCTGTTACATCATGAAGGCACAACACATTAAATATTCTGTGGCTATGGTCTAAAAACACTTGTGTTACTACAACGTTAACGCAGATGAAGATCAATACAGATGCTGCTGTTTCAGCAATACATACTGTCTTAGGTATAGACACACACCTGCCCAATTGGAAAAACATTATTACTGTATTTTGCTCCTGAAGAATTTCCTCCATACATTTCAGCTGGGATCAACATCAGCTACCACTCATTAAATGACAGACTACAGCTAATTCGATATAGGATCCCAAATGAATAGCTTTCCCCCTAACCCACCACCACACATTTAAATATTCTTTTGTTTTGCAATGTCCCTGTCTTATGAAACATAATGGAAATTAAACAAAAAACTGCTTAGTTTTTAAGCCCTTACACAAGTTCTTTCACTTCTCCATATTAAACAAAATAAAATAAAAATAAAAAGAAGAAATTCTATCTGAATGCTGGCATCATTTGCTACTACATAGAAATAAATTTTTCTTTTTCCCTTTCTACAACCAACCTTTCTTCCCACCCCATCACTTTTAACACAAGTGGTTTGAGTTCCTTGGAACATTGTGTGTCAGACAGACTACTAACACAGAAACACCATCACTGAAAATAAAAGCAAAAAAATAGGAAGCCAATGAAAGAAATTAAAAAGCAACTGTGAAACACAGAAATATGCTACAGTATCTTTTCAACATTATAAGTACACAAAAGTTGTAAGTAATAATTGTTTCTATTTACAAGTATTTGAACGCTGATTGACTTACAAGTGTCCACTAACATTGTTAATAGCACAATAGGTTTAATGTTTAGCTTCAATTGTTTGCAATATGATCTCAAGTATAAAGGTCCCAGCATAGATCAATGACAACAAAAGTACAATTTTCTAACTGGATATGCTTTTCAATCTTTGCAATCCACTGAACTTTCACGCTCTCTCACTCTCCAAATGCATCTTCTGTAGTTCATAGCAGCAGTCCAGGGTCAAAAACCAAAGAAACAAAAAAGGATATTTGCAAACTGGAGAGATCTCTGCAGATTTTAATCCTGTCTATTTAACAAAACCACACAACTAGTAGAAACATTCTTTCATGTTGCAGGACATCATACCTTCCACGGCGCTAACATAAAGATATGCATATCTCTGCTGGGTGAAGCATAGTTCTAGAGGTCTACCCAGTACATAAAGCTCTGACACACACATAGTATTAGCAAGTCTAAGTAGGCTAAAGTCATGGGTCCAAAGTAACCATTTCTTATAGTTGATGTTCCTTTGGACTCTCCACAGCTCCTGAGGCCTGTTTGTAAGACTTCAAGTTGGCCAGAGGAATGTCAGTCATGTGGTTGCCAGTGTTGAAATGGCCCTCACTGGAACCATACTGCTTTCGATCACTGAACTGATTTCTGTTGCTATCTTCTTTCCAGGTCCTGGTCAATGTGTGTCCATTAACTAGTTTGTCCTTCTTAACCCATTCTTTCTGAGGTGCAAAGGTGGAAAGAGGAGACTTTGGCTGTTGGTACGGGCCCAAGCTAGGAGGCATCCAACAGTTGTCTGAGTGACCCAAAACCAGGCATTCTTGAGTACACATCTCTGTAGCTTCAGCTAATCCTCGTGGCCCAAGAGGCCCATCTGCAGATGAAAAACAAAGAGAAAGAAGAAAGAGGGAGAAAGGGAAAAAAAAAAAAAGACATAATATTAGATTGTGATAGTTGTCATTAAACTTAGACCTCATGAGAAAATTAACAATGATTCTGCAACAAAATATTATGCTGGTAAGTCCCACATACATTTTCATTCTGTTAGAGAGTAGTTGATTTGCAGGACATATAGTCCCTGTATATGCTACATACCTAGTTTCCAGAAGTGGAAATACAGTTAAATTATTCCTAAGTTATCAGTCTTAGATCGTACTATAAATAAACTTAAGTCCTTTTTTCAGCCACACAAAGAAAATAAAGCTAATTAAGTGAAAATGTCACAGGAAGCGAACATACCCTTGCAGATTCTGAGTAAGAATTAATGCTGCTTATAAAGGCCTATACTTTGGATGTATTCTCTTCTGCTTTCAACTCACTTTACTGCTGCAGAACCTTGGTGAACTAACAGCCTACTGCAAACTGAGAAACAGTTACACTATCCAAAAATGGGTTTGCGCAGAGGAATGTTCTGTACACAGGATTATTCTAATGTCTACTGTTTGACAAACACAGGTTGGTTCATAGTTCTAGATTTCTACCCTGTGGATGCACGCTCTGATGCACACTCCCAGCAAGTAAGAGATAAGTTAAATATTGCTGGATTTAACAGAAAACCTTGAAACACTTCAAAACATTGCATGGAAAGAGACCATTAAACACATCTCAGATAGCTGCTTTACAACGACAAAAGTAAAGGGGTAAATGAAAAAAAAAAAAAGCTTATGTAAATCTTACACTTGATAAAGAACTGCTCTCATAATTCTTTGAAAGATAGTAATATAAGACCACAGGAGACAGAAATGAAGTTTGCTGAAGTACTAGGCATATTGAATATCCACAGCATCTTTCACACACTACTGAGGACACAGGTGGCCAACTGCAGGCCTCTTTCCATCAAGTGGACAGGTCACCCATGCCTTCAGTAACACTAAATTCCTCTCGGGTTTACTGCACTTTTAGATGGCTTACTTTGCTCATCTGATCAGGCTGGATGTATGAGGAAGAGGAAGACAGGGAAAGGCAGCGAAATCACTTTGTCTGTCTTCATTAGATATTTCTCAATATCTGAGATATGCTTTGTCATGATTCTTTGCTAACTGTGTTGTAATTTTGAACAAGACTTATGAGATGCTTTTTCTTAACTTCGGAGTAAATCAATTGGATAGTATTGCAGACATTTGAAGAATTAAGGAGACATATTTCCTTGATTAAACAGCCCAGTGACAGGAAGGAAATTATAGATTGATTTTTGAGAAAGAACAGTAGGAAGTAGTCATGAATAGAAAGTTAATAATCAGAAGAAAAATGTCAGTAATGTATCAGAAAAAAAAGTGTATCATTATAATAATATAATTAAGACTCAAAATGATAAGTGAAGACACTCTAACAAAGATTTCTATGTTAAAATGCCAAAGAATATTTTATTCGCTTGTACTCCATGCATATACAATAAATTACCCTTAGTAACATATCATTTTCTGAACACTGACATTAACTCAATTAATTTTATGGAAACTCCATTTCTCACTGCTTTTAAACACAGATATAAAAAATATCACCAGGTATATTTCCACATGTTACAATGTAATTAGCTAGTCTTATCTCTGTGCAGCTTCTCTTTTTGAATATCTGGAGAACATACAGTTCTCTGTTGATGTGACAGAAAATAATAAGCTATAATAAAAGTTGCTACCACATTCCCCATATAAGAAAGTGTCCTATTGCTGAAAACTAGAACATGACAAATTTATAGAATCAATGCTACTTTCCATGTAGAGCAATACATGGTGAAATAATTAAACCAGAATCATCAGGGAAAAAAACAACTGTAAAGTAGGAGCCTAGCAGAGATTTCAATGAGAACCATGAACTACAATTCTAAAATGTGACCTGACATAATACCCTGGAAGAGACATATTCTTTTTTCTATAAAACTCTTCTTTGAATCCTCTAGTATGAAATTCTAACTGAGGCAGGTACTTAGTGAGAAAACAAAACAAAACAAAGCAATAATAAGTAAAGAAAGTACTCACTGTATATTTTTAACATTTCTAAAGGTTAATCTATAGGTTAAAAGCTATGGTTTTTTGTTTTGTTTTGTTTTGTTTTGTTTTGTTTTGTTTTCTGGATGACAAAAGAAGTTTAATTTTGATTAATTTTATCCCATTTCAGAGGAAAAAAGTGAGAAGTGTCAGAACTATTTTCAACCTGCCGACTCTCACAGTACACTATTATTTTGCTGACCAAAGAGGAAAGGTTTGGCAGGGATGAAAACTTTCAAAACACAAAGAAAACCTTTCACCACAGAATGACACATTTCAAGAAATACAGTGCATGCACTCTGTGCTTCCAATCTACAGTGGAATAAAAGGTTAACAGGAGAGCCTTCGGTACGATAGTTCCGAAGGGAATTAGTTACTTTTTCTGTTTAGTTAAATAAATTTCAAGAGATAAGAATATAATTTCCATTTAAAATTTAAATGAGCAGTAAACTGGTTTTACTTAAGAATAAATATGCATGGGGCCCTATAAGATACATGTCAAATTCTTTGGAAGATTTACTTCATGTGTTTTGCTTTCTTCAGTAACAGCACTAGGCAGTTAATGCTGTTAAACTCAGAACGAATTTTAAACATCCTTCGCTTTAGCCATCTTTAAGCTGATAGACTTTCTGAAGAGCTCTAGAATATTTAGGTATCTGTTACTAGTGGGAGCACCAGACAGGAATAAGGTAACAATGCTGAGATGATTGTCTGTTCAGGAACTGCTCCTTGGGTTTTTTCAGTTTAACAAAATACCACTGCTCTGTAGCGGGCAAATTACAATTTTTTTGTGTGGATGTCAGTCACACCAAGTGACAGTTGTAGACAGAGTGAGACCCTCTCCTTTTAGGGGAGGACTGGGAATCCCTGGGGACACTTGTTTTCCCAGTGCAAGACACTTCTTTTAGCTGTATAACTGTTCAAATAGCTGTGAGGTATAAGTCTGTACACGCGTCTACACATGCCTGTATGTATAAATTTGTGAATAAAATATATGTAGAGAATTGAGAAAAGGTTCAAACTCTACTCAAATGGGTATGCATGTTTTCCAGTACTCTGTCTCATGCTTACAAATCTTTAAAATAGAGGGGATATTTACTTGCCTTACTAAAATATTGTGAGTTTTAAGTTTACAAAATGCCTTGCAAGACTTCATCTAATATATAATTAACAATCATTGTTTTAATCACCTGTGATTTGAGCCATCAAAAGAGAAAAATGCATCCACAAAGTAAGTTTTTTTTAGAAATGCTGATTGTTAGAATAATCTATTTTACTGTTGAGCTACTACAAGGAATGATCATGGCTACTGATTCAGGAAAAAGGCACCTTCATTCATAATGTGTTTGGTGCCTGTCACAACTATTTCCAGTTAAGCCCTTAGATACAACCATAATTTTTCATTAAATGTTATTGCTAATAATGCTGATGATCATGATTTAGGGGATTCTACAAATGTCCTACTGTGAGACTCAGGAAAAAAGACAAAAAGATAAAAAAGGGGATCTCACCCACAAAAAAAAAAAAAAAAAAGGACAGTCTTTGAACCATTAGGGTTTTTCAGTTTCTATTTTGTTTTATTCTGTTCTCAATCATAGAAAGCTTATTCTTTTCTAAGAATCTTTATTATTCAGGTTGCTATTTGGTACCATAAAGTAAAGTGATCATGAGCAATATGATAGAAGAGAGATCTTCTGGGAATAGCTTGAACTGAAGAGTTGGCTGGTATGTATTGAGAAAGCACAATGTTTCTTTAATGGCAATTATCTTTCTCCTCCACCACTGCTGAACAATAGTTTTCACCCAATTTTCTAAAGTTGTTTCATTACCACATACAGTGACACCACTTAAAAACCTGTTCCTGCTGCTTTAATTTCATAATTACATTAATTTGTTTCCTTTCTCTTCACAAAAATGTCACTGCAATTTCTGTATCAAGCTTTTCCATACTGAAGTACTTTATTGATATGTGGGGGATTTTTTTTCAAAGTATTTGTTCTCTGAACAATCCATAATCTGTGAGGCTGGTTATCAGTCTTGGCTGCTTGAATATATAATGACACAAGTGCTGATAAAACTGTACAAGCCATCTGTCTCTAGAGTTGAATGTTTTGAAAGCAAACACAAAAGTGCATAACAAACACTCTCTTAAATTGTCTCTGTAAATATTTATATCAGATCTTACCCCAAAAAGCTTGTTATTTTATTCTGTTAATAACTGTCAAGCAGATGCATGACTTGCCTACTCAAAAGCAGACAGGTGTAAGAAGGAAAACAATGTATGCCATTCAAGATCCGGTCATACCCTAATGCTCTAGTTTCTGTGTGGTCTTTTATCTCTTTTTATTATACCCAGAAGCTAAACAGCTATTTCATTGATTAACTTACTGCTGCAATTAGCAACTAGCTTCTGGTGTGATGACCAGCTGCTTTTCAACCTGCTTCTTTAAAACTCTCTTGCTTAAAGACAGAAAAGTCATTCTTCAATTCTGAAAGATTCAAGGCCACGAGATAAGTTCCACTCAGTAAGATTTTTTGGTCTCAAAGAAAATGAATAGGTACTCTTTTCCTGAGGCCACTAG
Source organism: Oxyruncus cristatus (assembly GCA_013399855.1). Classification (NCBI taxonomy): domain Eukaryota; kingdom Metazoa; phylum Chordata; class Aves; order Passeriformes; family Cotingidae; genus Oxyruncus; species Oxyruncus cristatus. Next base: position 1,711,496 of record VXAY01001422.1, on the reverse strand, counting down.
CATTAAGTACAATGGATTTGAACATGGCCACAGTTGCATTTCAGACAATTATATTTATTTGACTTTACATATTGCACAGAAAAAAAAACAGCATCAATAACATTTTCAGCTCTATTTAACCTCAAATACAGGAAGCTTTTTTAAGCTTTCATGGGCTACTTTAGTAAATGACCTTTTCTGAGACCATGTGTTTTTACAGCCTTCCACACATATATTGGAACTGAAATGACGTTATTCCATTTCACAGAGGTTTTCCAACTACTCTATATATTAAATATAAAAACTCAAAACCAGTTCATAATGAAAAATATTCTTTTGACATTTTTTTGCTCTGAAATATCAGCCAAATAAATAAGAAATACTATTCTTTATTTCTAGTCCATTAAAAAAAAAAATAATTCAAGACTACAAAGCCACATACATGCTGTGCTAGATGTGTTTCCTTGGTATTTTTAATTAGCAGCAAGATTCAGTGACTACTAAAAATATATATTTTTAATGAATTGGTCATTCCACCTGGCACAGTAAGTGCTGATAAATTCACATTGTCTGCTCAAATCACCTTGTTCCTAGGACCCTGGATTCATACTATTGCGACTGCCAGTTTGGGTAGACATCACTAACACCTTGCCACCTGCTGGTTCCTTCTCTCCTTCCTGGAGCTCCATCCTCTGTACTCGAGTATAGATCAAGAAACCCCTGCTACTTTCTTTTCCCTATCTTGGCCCAAACTTCCCTTTCATCACAGCTGAAATAAATGATACTCTAAGGTTAGCTTATATCTGCATTACTTAGCAGAGATAAGCTGTCAGAATCTTTAATTAGCACAATAACAGAAGGGACAGCAAGCATGAGAGGTAAGGCTGTGTGCGACAGCCCAGAATACAGAAAAGAAGGAATAAAAGTATTTTCTGAAAAGACAGGAAAACTGGCAGAATAAGATTTTCTACACAATTCTGTGAAGTATTTAAGTGATTCAGATGGGTTCCACAGAAATCTAGGTGTCTAAGATCAAAACTGTAATTTCAAAAACTATGCATGACTTCTTTGATTACATGTGCAGCTAAATTTTGAAAGCAACATTATTCAAGTACTGGAAATTCTGTTTCTACACAGTCTTCTGATGACTGTGGTTGCTTCATGTCTATATTTCTTCAGAGTTAAGAAAGAAAAGGAAAAGTTGAGAAGTATTCTCTATTTCTTGTCTCAAGTTCCTTTCACCTGTAGCTGCTTCACTATAAAGATACAATGAAAGGACATGTTACTTAGTTTGTTATACTTTATTTCTTTTTCTTTTTCTGATATCATTCCTAGAAATTAAATACCATTATGATTTACAAGGTACATCTTTATCAGTAATGGCTCTGCTGTCAACATGTTATTTTTATCTGACTGAACTTTCTGCGCCTATTTCCAATCATTTTTTCTTCATTGACATATATGTATAAAAACCTCTGCGCATTTCCATGGGTGCATGGTCAGGAGGTAGACACGTTCTATAGAGTCTACCCTTTGAAGCACTGACAGCCTAAGTAAAATTTTAGTTCCCTGCATTTTCCAAGGCAGCACACTTTCCAAGAAAAGGAAATCATTTTACAACGCTTTTGAAAATAAAGTCTTTGATTTCCTAGACCTGCTTACCTACACATATCTTGAAGGAATTTTGTGGCCTGTATCTGCAGATGCTTTATCTACTGTCCAGCCAGATGCTAAGTAGGTACCACAAGATTAAGTTTGCCTTTTCCTATGCCTAAGCAAATACACTTAGATAGAACATACAAGGAATTTCAGCAGAATTTAGTTGGGTTACAAGAGTTGCTAATAATCCCATGAAGTTTTCCAAAATAGTTTGTTTGGAAAAGGAAAGTCTACACGCAGGCCACAATAACATTTCTGCCTCTGCCATCTTAACATACTCTTGAAATTAGTTCAGCTCTATGTTATTACATTTCAGGTTTAGTTATGGGGGTTTTATGACAGAAATTACGTAATACTGAATTTATTTGGGACTCGACTCTTAGTGACATTTCAGAGTAAGAAACATGTTTTTTAGTCCTAATTGTAGTATCTCTTTATTGCTTGAAAAGTCACAGAGATTTAACCAAATTCTAGCCTTCAGTTGTCCACAGAAGATAGTAAGCAGCCTAACTCATAATCTCAACTGAATACAACTCATGTGTCTGCTGAGTTTGTGAGATACTAGGGGTCAAGTTTACTTAGTGCTTTCTAGCCTTTCAGAATAGATAGACGTATTGACATACATTAAGCTTGTTACCATTCTGCAGGCAAGTTGCAACTCTGAAATCACGAGAGCATAGTCCTTGCAAAACATAGGGTTGCAGGAAGATGCCTTAGGAGGCTGATATAAAGAATCGAAATCTGTAGTGGTACTGAGCTCCCACTGAACAGCTAAAACCTGAATGATTCAGTGCTTTTCACTGCTTCTAAAAATCCAGTTTTGTTATCATGGATTGCATATTGCCTCTGTTTAGATCTTTATGTCACTCATTTTTATTTTTATAATTTAACGGGTGAAACTTTGTAGTTTAAAAAGGTAGGTTCACTAGATAATCTAGTAGTTCTTTCTGGTTTTAAAAATCTACATAGCAGCAACTATGAATATAAAACTGTATTTTGTATAAACTTTCACTGACAAATATAGCCAATTGTAGTGTATCCTTTAGAAATACAGAAGATACAAAATAATATCTGGGATTGTTATTCTGACAATGCATTCTGTCATTAAAACAAACAAACAAGTAAAAAAATAAACAAGCCCCCACAAACTACTGTAATTTGTATTCTTAGCTGAAGTGTCACATTGTGGATGCAGACAGTCACCTTGCAGGAAGAGCAGGAAAAAGAAATGCAAACAGGATTTGGCAAAAACCCCACATTTGTTAACAAATAAATAAAGATTAAATGCTTTACACATCTCTCATACAGATTTCATTCTCTGGGCACAAATGAAAAGTCAACATTTGCAAATGGAGATAGTCCAAATTCAACAATACATGGGCAGCCAGAACAGCAGATTCTCTCCCTGAGAGGATATTGTTATTTAGACAGACTTTACGGCACACAAAAAGCTGACAGCATATCTTGATAGATTTGCACCCATCTTCAGCATGGCATGGAACTCATCCATCTTCGTGTCCACTCAAGATACTCCTATGAAGAATGCTATCTCATCTAATCTTAAAAATTGGCTTTTTTTTTACTACCGTACATTTAATTTTAGCAGGATAATCTAACATATAAAAACTCCTCAGAGTATTTAGATGAACCTTCTAAATTTGACTGGATCACTTAATGAGACCAAAGCACAGCCAGTGTTCAAATATTTGGAATAATATTAATTTTCAGCATTTAATCTTTTTTCATTATGTAGCTCTTCACTTTGCTGCCTAAAAAAAGTCTTTGTTCCCAAAAGGTGATGATGGATAGTGATAATAAAATATTCATAAAGCATCCCATGGTCACAATCATTTACTATCTTTTTTCTCTCACACCTAAATATTTATGATATTTGATCAAAATATTTTGTTGAATTGATTTACGGGCAACATGCTGAGGCAGCATCAGTTTTGACATGGTCACATTTTCTGATCATTAATATGCCCCAAACACAAACCTGCTGTCAGTCAAAAACAACTTAAATCTCAATTTGCAAGACTCAGTCAGTTGTTTATCATAAAATCAAATTTTGGTTAGTAATTTCTACTAACTGTGTTTGAGAAAACGTAGGATTCAATGTGACAAAGGATACTGGAAGCATGGAAGAGGCTTCCTAGAGGGAGCCTGCTATAGGCAAGTTTTCTTTCGGAAAATTAATACTTTAAAATTATTCTAGTCCTCCACCCTTTGAAACAGTGGAACACCCTGAAAAGTTGCAAATTATAAGAGAGAGAAGACTATGATTGTTTAGGTTTTGCTGAAGTCTTGAAAGTAGGATGGATCATATAATTATAAGTCTGGAAAACATAGAACTGAGAAAAAGGGGAAATTGTTATATTTATGGGCCAGATTTAGAAATGCGTAAGTTATTTATTTACTGCACCACAAATCTATTTGAACTTTGAGGTAGGGAAAAAGCTTATATACAAACAGATGCATATGGTTTACTGTATTTCTCTCCAGGATATTCTCAACCCATATATAGGGTTAATGGAAACCAAACCGTCTATTAAATTTTAGTAGTATTGTTAGTTTCTGTTAATCTTCTTTGATGGGTCATTCAGCAATCTCCCCAAATACTTCCAGTCCTTTTTGTAATCCCCAAATATTGCCAATTTTCATGTAATCTTGAAATATCACTATTAATAATATTTAACCATTAGTTTCATGTATGCTTCATAGCTTAAGAACAAGGGTTTCCTTATTCTACTGTAAGATTTTTTTTTTACATGAGATATTGTATTCTAATGTTATGTAACTTTTTCTTTAAAAGGACCCCACATGATTTAAAGTTGCATAAAACTCTTCCTTCAGACAAGGTTTAGAAATAGCAGCAGGCTAAGTGTCCAATAGAACTCAGTGAAAAAGACTAGAGAACTACAGTCTCCAAAACCTAACCTTACTGCTTTTATTATCCACCACAGAAACATGTAAAAAAGAAAACCAGGATAGTATCACATCAGGAGTTATCCTCTTTAATCACAAATAGTAGCTTTCTTCATTAAAACTAAGTTTTAATGGAAAAGGTTATTTTACTACAGGTATACAACTTCACTGTCCTACTACCTTTCCAGACTTCCAGGAATTTGGTCCCAGACTTCAGTATAACTTTTCACTACTGTTAGTTTTACTTTTTCTTCAAATCAAACAAATCTCAGTTTTATGAGGCACTCCTGACTGGGGTTGTCAGTTTGTTTCTCTCCAGAAGTAACAAATCTGGGCTTTAATTTGGGAAAATTCAAATTCTATCACTTAGTTAATATTTGTAAACATTCGGTCTTATTTCGTAAGTATTTTTTTCCTTAGCACTTAGCAATTTTCTTAGATTAATGTCTGTAGAATAGAAAGTGTCAAACTAAACATTTTTCCCATGACTTTTAAATTAAAAAAAAAAAAAGAGGAAAAAGGAATTGTCTCCTTCAAGGAATAATTGGTGGGGGAGTGGGAGGGGGAAGACAGTATCAAAAGCAGTTTATCTAAGAGCAATATGAAAATGCAGATATATATACTATGGTGTTAAAAACATAATGTTAATTAGGAAAGATAATTAAGACTATTTGTGTATGACATTATGAAATTCATTCTGTAATTAGGTTAATTACAGCTATCTGAACAAACATTAAATTTAAGTTGAAATGCATCTTTTTAATGAGTCCCTATTACTAATGTGTGTTTCTTGTCACTTCTGGGTTTTTCTACTTTCCTTGAGTACAAATAAGGCCAAAATAAAATTTAGGTTAAACTGAATTTGTTGCAAATTTGTAGCAGATGCCTTACACATACGTGCTATTATGTAAATAACCAGTTTAACTGACTTGAGAAGACCTTTTGAAGTACATTTGTCTTAGCTGAATTTGGATGTAGTTCTGGGTACTCATTCTCCTAATTTAAGCTGCACGACTGAATAACTGAAGTCGGTGACAGAAGGAAGGGCTTAAATTAGGTACCTAGTAAGCTTGCTTCTATTGTCGATTTTGTCTTCCTTTCTCCAAAAATTGAATCCTTGATAAATATCACAGGCCACAGATGTCAGACATGTCCTTAAACTAATCCAGAGACAAAAGAACCATTTCCTAATTCTGCTTGTATAATGACATCTCATTTAGTTAATTTTGTAAAATTTAGTTCAGTGCCAGTTGAGTTGTCAGAACTGCACATATATTACGCAGAGAATAGTAGAAAGTGCTTTCCTTCATTATATCCAAGCTACACAAATGGTACAATTTCTTCTTTTTCTTTAAAAACTATGTTCATTTACATAATTTTTCAGAGGAGATATCCATAAGTATCTTAATGAGCTTATATAGTTTACGGTAAAACTCCCATTAAACAAATGTCCCTGAGTCAAACCACATTTTATTAAACCATGCTTGAAAGTTAATCTGTGCTGCACATAGTCATTACATTCAATGTACTGAAAATTAATACAGAAGAAACATCTGTATGCACCAAATAATTTTGGTTAGCCACAAATCCTATTCTAATGTTTGGCAAGAGCTTTAGCTTCCAGGCTTTCATATCTTACCTGGAAGACTGCAAAAAAAAAAAAAAAAAAAAAATCTTTGTGATTATAAAGAGGAAATCAAATAACATTTAACATGAATAGTGAGTTGACATTTAATGGAGGCTGAAAACTTTCTTGTGTCTTTTTTCTGTTTAATGAAAAATCTCAGCAAACCAAGCCTTCCAAAGTATCATCAAATATCTTTTTTTTTTTTAAAAAACAGATTTAAATGGATTAATTGAGATGCTCAAAGAAGAATTGTTGCTATGAGCACAGATTATGAAGATTTACACATGCAACAAGCTCTTTACCCTCTCCTTTATGACTGTACACGGTCTGGTTTCTCAAATAGTAAAAAAAAATCATTGGAAGTTTGGGAAATTTTATTGATGTGTAAAACAATTTTGGGGAAGGAGCATACCAAGGAAAACTGTTGTTTTTCTTTCCTTAAACCACTGGTTTAATAATAGCAAAAAACAAAATTTAAGAGTTGCTTAGCCTCTTAGAATTAATTTTATTGTTACAAAATGTGACCATAAGCTTCTATTCCTTACGCAGGCACATAAGAATCTGGCAATTCCTATAGCATCACAGTTGTGAATACTTGGCAGTGCACTGGACCTCTTTTCTTCTGGGTTCCAGTTTGAGACCTGAAGGTAAACTGGTCTTATCTACCATATGGTAATAATAAATAAAGAAAAAATAATAAAAAATACCTACTTAATATAATTTTGGACTCATACTTAACAAGGTATGTTATAGGATTATCAGTTTCAAGCTTCTGAAAATAATGGACAATACAAACAGATTTGTGTTTACTGAACTTGTTGTAGATCTGAAAACTTATGAAGCAAATAAACAACCTGAGAGAAATAATATATTTTATTTCTTGTATTTAAAAAAAAAAAAAAAGGTAATTTACCAAAATAGGAAAAGCAGATGAAGAATTCCAGTTGCTGGTTTCAGCTCACTTAGCATTTCCATTCACCTCCCTAACAGGAACGGAGGTGCAGATGTTAATTACCATTTATAGAATGTCTTGTCAAAACACCTAAGAATTATTGTTCTGTTAATGACTTTGACCTACGCTTGGGTTCAATGACTGATTTGAGACAAAGAATACTGAAAAGGATCACTGACACTTGGTTAGGACACCCTGTCTTTCCCTGCAAACACTATCAAGTAATGCATGGCCTTGTGCCAACAATTTAGCTTTAGAAAAGGAACTATTATAAAACTAGTCATGAGGGAATTAACAGTTACTTTTAAGAAGATTATTACTCTTATAACAAGTGAGTTAATTTATTAATGTCAACTTCAGAGGCAGCAAGAAATTTAAAAACAATGCCAAATTCTTAAAAGCACGATGACCTGAGATGACAGAATACTTTACTGATAGACAAATGGATGTATTTCAGGCCAATTTATTTGGCGGGATAACAGAAGCAGGTAGCTGTTTCTCCACACATTCATTGGTCACATGTCCCTTCTTCTTTGAAATAGGTTGGAGTTTTGCTACCATCTTCACTGGGTGTAAAACTTGATCTTTTGTCTTTATAGAATCAAAAGAATTTTACAGGTAAGCCTGATTTAGGATGGTATGCACTAAAGGGAACAGATCAATTCCCTTGTGACCTACAAGTCATTCCTTTATCATTTAGCTTCCCTACATACCACACCAATTCCTCCTTTACAAGTTCAAGATTCTACTTTTTCCATACTCTCTATACACAGTCCTGCTTACTCTCTTTTTTGACGTTTTCAACTTGGTTCTCATCACTATTCCTGTTTTATTTTCTCAAAAAAATATTTCCTCCCACCATCTTCTCAGCTGCCTGGATGATAAATCCTTCTCTTACACATTTATATCACTGATTTTTAGTTACCAGATTTCACTTAAAATGAGTGATATGGCTTCTTTTTTTAAACTTATTTAGGTATAAAACTTATGGTTACTTAAACACAGAGTCCTAAGTAAGGTAGGATTCATTCCAGCCTAGGGTTCAGCTCTAGAGACAGTCATCTGGAAGTATTCAAGACGTGTCTGGATGTGATACTTGGGGATATGGCTTAGGGGTGATTATGATGATGCCGGGTTGATGGTTGGACTAGGTGACCTTGATGATTCTGTGGTTCTGTGATCTAAGCTGATTATGCACAGAGAAGGTTTCTTGTATATTTGCAGCTTAAAAGCTCAAGTTGATGAAGTGCTACAGGGAAGAAAAGTACAGGATTGAGATTCAGATTCAAATTTTAGATGTGTACATAGGATCAAAGATACATGTAATTTCTAATTTCTCTTTTGGATTAACAGACATTCTGAAAAACCTGTCAACTGATCTAGTTAATAAAATATAATAATTCACCAAAACAAATATACAGAAGTTAATCTGAACAGCTCTTCAGATTATACTAACTGCTGCAACAAACCACTGATTTTTTCACTTGCAAAAGGAAACCCATTGAAATACTTTGTTTTTCCCAAGCTCTTACTTGTGTGTGGACTCCAACTGGACAGAACAGAGCCCCTGCACTAGCAAGACTTTTAGATAGTCTCAAAGTACATGCTGAAGAGTTTCAGGACAATTTCTCTAGAGAAAGTTTGGTTGTTTTTTTTTTTGCATTGTGACACAACAAAATAGAATGGAATTTTGTAGAAGTAGTAGAGACATCATTCCCACTTGCAGTATTGCACGTCTCTTACCACAGCAGTATGCATTTCTGCAGTATTAAGGGACAAAGCTGGACCTGTAGGACAGTGGGCTGGGCCAGCAAAACTGAAAAAGAAACGACTGTAACTTCCACTAATGCTAATGGCCTTTTTGAGTGCAAGGTGAGATGACAAACCCTTCAAAAAAGTCTGAAAAGATTGATTACATTGTAATTTGTGTTTGGTCCCCCATTCAGGCATTAAGTGCTAGCAGCATTCCTGTTTATAATGGAAAATTTTGTCCCCTGCTGTGGGGAGAAAAATAACACTGAAAGCAGAAAACACCTGGCAGACACTTTGAATACGAAATTTTTTTTAAGCACTGCATTTTTTTTTCTTTATTAATTAATCTATTTCACAGTCTCAGGTAATCACTTTGCAACTTATCAGTAGTCTGACTTTCAAAGGAACTTTATGCTCTGTCAGTTTCTATACCCGTGTTGTCAAAGAACATGGGAATGACATAAACATCTTGGTAATATGTCCACTGCTGTCTTGCACATCCCCTTCCTAGAAGGCAGTAACATTAAAAACATTCTTTGTTTTAATGCATTGACAGTGTATTCTCTAGGTCTATGTTACTTTTCTAAGTAAACCTTCAGGGTCCTACTATTTTACAGCTAGAAGATGGAGGTAGTAAGATCTCCTTGTTGACAAGGCTGATGACTGCAGCACTTGGTTGCACAAATGCCCACCCCAGTATGGCCTACAGCAGTCACAGCACCATATAGAAATATTACTTAAATTCATACTAACTCTGTTGTGTATTACTTAAGGTTCCCTGTCCATACTTGTGTACTTTTGTCTGGTACCTGCTGTTTACTGGGGAGGCATTTATTACAATTAATACAATTAATCAGAGGAAAAATCCAAAACCAACGCCAATCTGTTTTATAAAAAAGGGAAGTATGAGATGTGTGCTACCTGACTGGGATGTCATAAATGTACAGCCAAACTCTGAGAGGAGAAAAGTGAGTACAAGTTGCCACAAATCTATAAGAATTGATCTGAAGGAATGAAACAGAATTAAACAGAAAATATAACACCATGACTGATAAACAGGAAGATCTGCCACATATATTTTAAGAATGGTAGATAATGTGAGATTATCATGGTAATCTACTTAATATTTTAGAAGCAAAGAAAATTGAGTAAATCTCATCTCTCTGGACTTCAGTAAAGCATGTGATGAAGCGCCACATAGTAAATTATTTTAGTTTAGCAAGAAAATAGGCTAATAGAACCTGTAGGTTGATTCAATGAGTGAATAGATGGTGCTGAAAGGAAAAGTATGGAGCTGGAGAGAAGTGCCACACAATTCAATATCAGAACTAATCCTGAATAATATTTTCAGTAATGACCTTAATATAAATATAGGCGAAGGGCTGATGCAATGTGCTTCTACATAATACTGGAAAGTACTTTCAGTGAATTCCAAGTTATCAAAAGAACTACAGGAAGAGAAAAAAAGGAGTATTTCTTGTTAGAGAAGGCTAGGAGATTTTAGCTTTCTTCATTTAGGAGACTATAACCAGAGAAAAAGGTGAAGATCATTGGTAAACAAACAGAGACATCACATGATTTTGTAAACTAAGAGATAGTGTTGTCATGAGAATAAATCTGATGACAGCATGTCTATGATAACAGACTACTGGACCCCTTCCCAACATTTAGATTCTTATATTAGCAAAAAATCCACAAGAAAAACAGCAGACTTATTTTTATTGTGGACATTAGTGGAAGTCTATAGTCTTATATTTCATTTCTTAATATCTGACTATAGTCAAGGCAACTGATGTATAATAGAAGTTTGCATTGTAATAAAGTATTAAGACACTATAGTCACAATGTATTGTTTCTAATAAAAGATAGATAAAAAAGTTTATAATTACTTACAGAGAGAATATGCAGAATTAAGGATATAAACTCTTAGCAAGAAGATGGGATTTTTCTGTGTGAATGCTTTCCAAAAATCTGATCTAGTAAAGGAAGGTACTAGAAGAAGGAATAATCTGATGAAATACTGCCATTTCTAATTGAAGAATACCTGTCAGCTAATCATCTAGATTCTTTAAACAGACCCTTTTACAATGTGATTCATCTGAACTCTTTTAGGTTTTACTTTACAATGAGATGAACTGTGCCCAGAAAGGGTCTACTTCACCCTGCTGACTACTAAATTACTCAAAGTGCCTAGGTCAGGTGTATATGTGGCATCCTTAGCTTTTACAGATGAAGCAACAGAAGACAGATTTTTCAAAATATCTACTAAATCAAAGATAATCTGTGTGACCTTAGCCATGTAATTTAGTTCCTCTATGTCTTTACTGCTCATCTATAAAATGAAGATGATAGAATTTCCATACCCTAACTGAGCAGTGCAGTGGGTTTACATGGCTCTCTAATACCATTGCAATGGATGGCCTATAAGTACTTTGCCCTCTTTTGGACAGTTAAATGAGGAAGGCAAGAAGACAGTAAAACATGTAAAATAATTTATTTTCAGAGAGGCACACTAGACACCTCCCTGAAGCAAAGAGCCATTGAAGGATGGGGTTCCTGTAGTGCAGACTATGATTAATCATAACAATAAGAGGGATATTTTTGAAAGAGGGGATATCCCTCCCTTCTGAAAAGGAGAATTCACACAGGATATGCTTTTCTCTTTTGTCACAAGCTATTCCATTTGTCTCATGACTCAAGCAAACAATTGTTGAATCAACAAAAGAGTCCTTTCTATTTATTGCCCACTGATACATGATACATCCTTTTAAGTATTATATGTCCTGTTTTAAGACATCTTCCAGGGAAATGTTTGCCAACATTCAAATATTTAGTGAAAAATTCATTGCAACACATTTCTAGTGTAACACTGTGACTCATGATAAGATACATGCTTGTATCATATATGCAAAGCCTGATTTTAATCTCATTTACACCCATATCAATTGACTTCAGATGAATTACTCCTAATTTACCCTAGAATTGCTGTCAGAATCATCCTTGCATTTCAGCCAGAGCATACAAATCTCCAACAGGAAAGTGCCTTTTTATTGTAAGGATAAATTGGCATTCATCCAAAATTCGCTGGGAGAAAGGTTTTTTTAACTACATTGATTTGGAGAAACATAGAGACCTTATTTATTTAAAATCAAGGATATGAATATTTTAACAGCAGCAGCAGCCATAAAGAGAAGGCAAGCATTCAAAGTTGTTGCAAATAAAAAAAAAATATCTCCTGTTAGCTTGTCTAGAGCTAATGGATGATTATAGAATTTGGAGAGTGAAGAGAAAGAGGTACAAAGAAGTACTTGTCAATAGCAAGAACAACAGCCCTATATTTACAATCCAATGTTTAAAGCCAAAATAGATATTCTTTTCTCTGTTTGATCTCAGGAAAAGTTATCTGCAGCTCACAGGCCCGAATTTGAGGCTTCTTATGTCACTCATAAGAAGTACTGAGATAACTGTGCTAGAGATGACAGACTAGTAACCCCTCTAGCAAGCCAGACCTGTGGGGGGGCGTCATGTTTTCTGAATCTGGGCTGAAAGCACTCTTCCTACTTAGAAACGCTCTCTTTTGTTCTCCCACAGTGCCTGAAATTCATTCTCAAGAGATATGAAAAGTTGAAATTCATCTCATAGAAAAAAAGGTGTCTCCAATTTCCACAGGAACAAAGAATCACAAATTAATGTAAATCATTTTCTCTTTTTTTTTTTCTCTCAAAGAAGAACTGCTCACAGACATCATAAACCAAATCCCCAGCTATATCAGCTGTTACAGCAGCACTAAAGTTAGAGGGTGTCACCCCCCACATCTGTCTCTGTAAGAGAGACATAAGAATAATCCAATACTATTCAATGTCTGCCACATAAAAAAAACAATAAAATGAGGTCAGATAACTTGTAAATATACATTTCCAAACAGATACACATTTCCAAACACATTTTGCCAAACAGACAATTGTCAGGACAAGAAACAAAAAAAATATGACTTACAGAGCTGTTGTATTTTAATTGAAAAATTGTCTTTCTCCCAAAAGATATACACAGCATTTTACTTGCTACAATAAATTGCAATCGTAATTAAAATAAGGCAAGTAGAGAAATCTTAGAGAGACGGAGAAATTTGAGAGACCAAGCTCAAATATCCAGACATGTCAAACGACATTATTCAAACCATACCCTCAAAGATAAAAACCAGAGTTCCTAATCTTAAAAGCTAGTAACATTACCAACTGAAAGGTACTACTTTACTTCAGTTTGGCAATTCTCTTATCTAAGTGCAAAATTTTCATGACAGCAAACTTATTCTTAAAACAGTGAAAATGGCAAGCTTTCACAGTTTAATTTTCAGTGAGCGACCTAAGAGAGTGTAATAGTAATGGCTTTCATTTACAACTGCAAAGATCATTCAAATCTGAATTGCCAAGATCTTAATAAACATAAAATTTCTACTTTTGAAATAATGCCTATGCTATTTGCAGATTTACATGGGCCTAAAGAGCCTCTGTTCTACTGCATTAAACCCATACGCTTTTGTATCATGCTTCCTCTCGGGAACTCTTTCATTACTCAGAACATTTTTAAAACTCACTTTCTTGTCCTGAAGTTCCCCTTCTGACCTTCCAATATGAGCTAATAATAATTCTGACCTTGCTAATATGAGCAAATAATAAGCAGCAAGTCCAACACCAGTCTCAGCCCAACACCAGTCAGAAGAGGAACTCTGCAGGCACAGCGGTGCCCACACATAACTCGAACCGCAAGCATGTGGACCTGAGACCAGAACCCTCCACATGATCTCGCTTCCGGGGCTCCTCTACCACAGAACAGTTTGGACATAGAGAGAACTACAATAGTGGATTTTTGTGTGGCTTCACAGAGCATATTGCTTCTGATTAAGTTCTGCTTAAGCTTTGGAAACCGTGTAGAAGATGAACAGATGTCTTGAAGATTAAAAGTCTCTAAAAAACTTCTGAGCTGTCATCACAGAGAGCAGACACAACGTCCCAAGTAATGTAAGCACTTTACTACTTGAGGTGCTTGTTCAAGGACACAGTGACAAGCATTGGTGACTTTGCTAATTATTTCACCTCTCAAGCATCCTATTCCGTGGGTCACTGAGAAAGCAGGAAAGGGGAAAGCGACTTCTGCCCAGTTTACACAAGAGAGATATTACAGAATTTGGAAGTGATACAAGCTTTTAGTGACTAGCTTACAGCAGAGTAAAGCAAACAGAATATAAGACAAAGGACACAGGAGCCCTCACACACAATCCTTAGAAGTCCCCGCAAAGCTACTCTGTGAACATAGTTAAGGAGCATCTGAGATAAAAGCAATAAAAGTGTCTTTCAGCTCTAATAATGGGGAATCTGTTTCTTAGGCACAGCCATGCAGTAAGCCTATCAGATCTCTCTCTGTGTTCACACATCATTCCCAAACTCCAGACATATAAAGTCTGTCAGTTGGATCCTCTAAGGGCAAGTGATTCTTTTTTTTTTTTTTTTGTCTTTGCAATTGAAAGTGTTTGCTTTGCTTTTACCTTTTCTTAAGTTTTGTAATATTTACACAACAGAGGGACAGACTCTAAAACATTCATCTCCCTTAATTATTCCTTTAAAATTTTTATAGAATATTTAATAAGAATTTGATCCTGATTGACAGATAATTAACTGAACCAATCACCTTCTAACTCTAGACAAAACAACAGAATAAAAAACAGATTAACAAAACCCCATACATCTTTTAATGCTCTCCCAGTCTAATAACATAATTTCAGAATGTAGAAATAACTGAAATGTTCTAGTCCCAATGAATGAAATAAAATAAATAACCTGATGTATTAGTAAATTACATTTCTATATGGTTTTACCTTTGTCTACATGAGGAAGCATTTAACAACATAGCCACACACAACACTATTGAATTAAACACATGGGGAGAGTGTAATTCTTACTCTTTATCAACAGGCTTTATTTTTGTATAAGTAATATACCCATTACAAATATTGTATGACTTTTGCTTCATCAAAAGTTTTTGTGTGATTATGGGTATTCTCAGTATAATCCAAATGTATGAGGAGAAATAGTATCTAGAAATATAACTGTAAGGAATAATAATAAAAAAAAAGGTTCTATTAGGCTGATTTCCAGACCATAGTTCCAGATAACCTTTTGGGAGATGAAAAATGCAAGTTATTATTTTCAAATACTAAAGATTCAAGACACTCCAGTCCACTCCTCAGAGTATACATTTTATGTGCAATCAATATTTTTAAAAAATCAGATCAGAGCTAAATGTCCAAAAATGTGCCAAATGTGTCATCCAAATCATTCATTAACGGTAAGCTGATTAACACAACATATTTTATTTCAGAGTGAAATTCAAAGCCTGTTACAGCAAAACAATTTAGGCTGACAGGATTGTATTGAGCCCTGTTATGCTTGACCATGCTAATGTAGCTGTTTTTATTTCAGAAGCACTGGGGAGGGAAGCATGAAATCATTAGTAATTATATAAATATTAAGGCCACACAACTGGCTCTATTACTGTTTTCAAATGGTAGCATCTGCAAATTCAGCCTGTAATAAACACTGATGCATCCAGAGACTAGACTGCTGACATATGAATGGGATGCTTTGTCAGACTAGCATAAAAATGTAGATGAACTGCAGGGAAAGAAAACCAAAGAATTCAAAGGGTTTCTTGATTGCCTTCTTTAAAATGCCAAGAACTTAAGCTGGTCTTTCTTATCTTCCTCTACATGCATGTGACACTTTAGGAGGCCTTTCTTATTGTACTATAATTCAGTAATTGTTCCAGCTCTGTGCACCATGCTTTCCTTCCAAAGGGCAGCATGAGATATATAATTCTGGTAATGAACAGCTGCATAATTTAAGGGTCGAACTAGCAGGGCACTGTTCCTTATTTGTGTTTTCTTAGCAGTTGCCTAGATATTCCAAGCCTATTTAGTAATACAATCCTTTGTCTGCCTTATTTCTCATAGATGATATATGTTCAGACTTGGTAATGTTCCAGAAAGCAGATTTTATCAGCAGAAGTAAGAGAGCAAGCCTTCCCGTTCATTTTGCTTCAAAGGGCAGCAGTACAGAACCAGAATGAGGAATTTTTTTTCCCCAGCCATGAACGTTCTCTGCTCTATCATGCAGACTTTTCCAAACCCGGTGCTATCCCCTTTCCAAAGCATGATAGACTAAAGCACAGAGCTATCAAAGGCATTTCCACACAACATTGCTCTCACCAAGGCTAATCTTCCAAATGTTAAAAAGGTTCAGGCAGCTAGGCCCTACAAGATGAAAGCTGTGTGCTGATTAATCAGCTGCTTTTTTATTCTGTTCTGGCAAGTGTTCCTTATTTGTAAATAAAAGGTTTACCCTGCCTTTCCTGTAAACTAGGGAACATAAGGCATCTTTGGACCAGACTCATAAAGCAACAAAGCCTTCTGCTGTCACATCCGCAAAGGTAGGTCGTTTGTTCTATCGCAAATATACTTTCAGGTGTCCTGGAGAGAATGAGCTAACCTAACACAAACATCATTACAACATGAGAAAATTGTGTGGCAACCACAAAGTTGCCTCATTATTAATTACGTTCTTTGGCTTCCAGCAGCACTTTAATTGTTGCTTGCTTGAGAAGACCTGTCTGTTATTTGTGTCATTGCAGAAGTTTAGGTTGGTTCATGATGTGTGGCTCAGCATAAAACAAGTCCCTCAAAGAAACACTCTCATATAAAAGACGAATATGTTTATTTATGTCTCAGAGTGCTGGCTTTCTATTCAGATGGTAAATAGGTAGCGTGAAAGAGATGTGACAGACCCTAGAAGACTAGAAATTGTCTGCAAACTGGCAGCCACTGCGGTTCACTGACAGCCCGAATTACTTTCAGCCAGTTTGGCACATCTCCATTTGTCACACTTAAAAGCTTGAGCCAAAGTTATCCAATTAATACAGAGCACAGCATTTCTCCCTCCTCAAAGCTGGAACAGAAATGCAAATGTTCAAGATTCACAGTGTGCATCATGCCACTTATACATCACAAAGGGATGTAAAATACTTATAAGTAAAACATACGTAACTTAACTCCCATCACACCCTCTGGGCCACCGTTCACCTCAAGTTGTCTTCTATGCTGTGCATACCAACTCTGTACTATTTATTCCAGACAATGATTTCTCACGCAGACTGAATCCCTTCTGCTGTAAATCATGCAAACAGCTAGCACAAATAGTTTGTGAATATAGCAAGTAGTAGGGAATGAGCTTTTGAAAAATCCCAAGAAAGGGAGATGGTTCCCTCCCCCACCAAGATTTTGAAGGCAAGGTAAAGGTTGCTCATTTTGGAAGTAGCAGGAGTTTCATGAATCAGCATCTGGTTTTGACATTCCATCCATCACTGCACAGCAATAACCACTGTATCTTTTGCTATGACCCAATGCTGGTTTATATATGATTTTATTTGAATTATTGGTAGTGTAGTCATGAGGGTCAGGTTTATACAGCTCTCGTATGGATGGAATTTTTTACTGAACTACAGGATTTCTTTGGAGAATTTCCACTGTCCCTATGTAAGTGTACAGAAGTCCTCTTTTATCCAGATGAGCTTCGGGCGTTCAAAGAAGAGAAAAAAATGTAACACTTTCAAAATACTATAAACGCTAATCAAAAAGACCTGTGAGGTGCTTCTTTAGATTCTCTAAGGCCACTTTAGATATTTAAAACAGACACATGGAAAGCTACACCCCTGGTAATCTATAATCAAAAGGTTTGAAATACTTGTACTTTTCAAAGTAACTGATGATATAGATCTTTTGAAGATGCAAGGTAGAAATCATAAGGGTTAAATAATGAATAAAGAATGAGGATACACTTTCTCTACTCTTTGCTATTTGAAGAAAGCTGCATCTGGCTCCTTTCTTTCCTTGTCCCCCTTGAAGTATCCATGAAAAACTGTTTAAAAAAATATTCTGAGATTATTGCCTATTCCCAGTTCAAACCAGATATTGAACTCAAATTGGTAAGAGCTCCACTAACATTATTTCAAGTTTAGTGGTGTAAATAATATCAGAATTCTCTCCTTTCATTGCCAATTAACATCATTTACCAACATTCTTGCTGCTTAATGCCATGGTATTTTTGCCTGCAAAGTCCAGTAATAAATATCGCAAATGAAATGCTTGCTAGCCAAGATATTTCAGAACAAATTTTCAAAACTAATCACTGGAGTATGTTCAGTTTTTCAGTCAGTTTCCTGTGAAAATTTTCCTACATAATTTCATCTGAAATACCTTCAGCTTTGGATTTACATTCCAGATATCAGCTGTCATTATGAAAAGATAGTATAGCTTTGATTTTTCCTTGTTATATTCACAGTGTTGGTTAGTGGAGGAATAATCTCTAGCAGTAGTTTGCTTTCTACATTACTGACATATATGCAATTTGTTATGCAAAATCTTCAATTAATTAGCCTTTATGAATAACTTGATAATATTCTTATGTGAGAGAAATGGGTGTGATTGAAATGAGGTGTAATTTCACATCTATCCATATATGTCTCTAAAAGAGAGTATTTTAGAGTTGGGATTATTTGTCACTTTGGTTTTAGGCAATCCAATCAAAGAACCTAGCAGGCTAAACAACTAAAGGTAACCTCTCAGTTATTTCAGTGTCTGACAGTCATTAAATGAAAAAAAAAAAAAAAAACAACCAAAAAAACAAACAAAACCAATCAACCAACCAACTAAACAAGTCCCCGAAAAACAGCACTAGAGATTGTGCCTGGAATGATTTTGTCCTGGAAGAACCTCTCCCAGTCATGTTGTGGGGAGGAGAGTGTGGGGCAGGGATTTTTCCCAATAGGCAGTCAGCATGCAGCCAACATGCAGCTACGCTGCTCCTGAGACTGACTGCACAGGCTCACACAGATACAGCCTATCCAGCTGCTCTCATTGGCATGAAATAGTCCCAGGAATATTTATTGTATAGGGAGTCTCTGTAGCAAAACCAATAAAAGTGCATCAAAGACTTTCTTATAATTCATGTCATTTTCTGCTAAATATAAATAGAAATGTAATTTTGATAGTTTGGTGTCATATATAGGAGCAAACCAATAAAAATGTTCAGTGTATAGAAATAAACTTGGACTAAGAGGAAGAACTAGTGTGGCTTCATTTTTTTTTCTCCAGAGATTTTGGTCTGCATTTGAAACCCATGTAAATGTATTTCCTACATTAATTGTTACTGCTGTAAATAACATCCTGGCTTGTGTCACATTTTATAGAGATCTTGGATGTACTGCTTACATTTCACAGTCAAGACTTTTGCAGAAACGCTTGATTTTTTTTAAAATCTTTTTTTAAAGGAGGGGAAAAAAGTCCTTTCATTAGAAAAAAAGTTTGAGGTAACTTCCAGTAGAAAACACTGTAATGAACTACCCTGTCACAAATACCTACTGGAACTGAAAAGAGAAAACTGAAGATTCATTACACTTGTCTGCGTACAGATGATTGTTTGAAAGGTCACTCAGATGAAAAATGTCCTCCAAACCAAAAATGTATGTCTGGTATAAAAAAATGACACTTGTAGGAAAACAAACAAAAAAAAAAACAAACCAAAGCCAACCAACCAACCAAACAAACAAACAAAAACAAACACCAAAACCAACCAAAAACCAACTAAAAAACCAACCAACCAACCAAACAAAAAGCTATACTTAATATTTACATTAGAAAATACGGGTTTTTACTAGTCAAATATAGAGATTTTACTGTTAAACACACTGTCCTTCCAGTTAAAATCTTCCACATATAAATGTCTTATTTGTTTCCCTTATATGCACATAGACCTATAATCAGACTTTATTGTAAATAATTTTTTTACTTAAGACAACAGAATTTTTCCAGATAAATCTACTCAATTGCACTGTGAACACTGAACTAGGGTAAAAATCTACAACTTACAAAACAGTCTTGAATAATCAGCTATCTTTAAAGCTGTCTCTGTTCTTGTCTTAGATGTTTTGCATTCCATACTCCATTATATAAATTCTTTGCTGCAATTGCTGTCCTGCCACATTTCCATTGAAAAATAATTCTATTAAAAGATACATCATGCTCTTTCAGCTCAAGAAGAGCATTTTCTGCAGATAAAAGTGTTGGGACATAGGCTAAGAAGTAGTAAGTTTACACGAACTTAAATGAATCTAACTGGAGAATCTAGATCAAGGTTATGCACCTCCATCCTCAAGAAACTGTGAAATATGAGGAATTTTAAGCTAATGTAAAGTCCATAAATAATAAAAAGAGTTCCCTCAATTAGTTGCTGCTGCATGAGAAAGTGCTGTAGGGTATGCTCTGAATTCATAACTAAAAAAGAAACTCCGCAAAGGATTTATATGAACAAATTGTACAGTGTCTTTAAACTAGAAATATTCAGCATGCCATTTTTTTTTCTAAATACCGTATCTATGCTTCTTTTGTCCTAAATATGTCATGTCAACAGTTCTGTGTTTATTTTATGCCTCTGCAACACTAAACATCTCCTCAGCTGAAGTCATCGTGGTTGCATACCAGCACACCGGAGCCAACTCGCTGTTTAGTGATAACAGAAATGTTTTGCTGAATGACTTGCATAATTACACGGGGACACACAATTTAGATAATGAGTTCTTTTTAGGATTTCTATGTTTGGCTGTGACATTACTGAAATCTCTGTAAAACTGGAAGTTTAGTAAGTGGAGGAAATCCTGCTAATGACAAAAAATAAAAAGATATACCAGAATGTAACTCTGACCTAAAAGAAGTGTAAAGAGCTTTTAATTTAAAATATTACATTTCATAGAAGTGGAAGAAATATACTTAGGTTTAATGCAATAAATAAAATGAACAGAACTACACGTAATAAATATCTTAGCCCCTTTGGGCAAAGTATTACTAGATGATGAATGTCTGCTCTCAGTAGCTGGTAATCATCTACCTTTAGCTGAACTTAAATTTTAACAGGGATAAAATTAAAACTACTATAAGAATTAGAACAAGAAAGGAAAAAATATTCTTTATTGAAGACCACATAAAGCACAAGGATGTGTATATATAATGGCTTAATCATAATCCTGCGTACAGGACACATTCAACCTTGTGTAGGCCCACGTGTATGGACAAGCATGTCTTTCCACACATGTAAACTTTCACATAGCAATAATGTAATAAAGATTAAAAACAAAACTAAGCAAAAGTATCGACAGCTCTCCACAGCTCACAAATTATTCTTCTTCAACTTTAATCTTTACAGTTTGATAAAACTGCTTTATAAATTTTCTTGTGATATTATTGCTTCAGCAGCAACTTTCAGTTCTGGAACAGAAGAATTGTACTGCTCTGTGAACATGTGGTGACTCATTAAGAGGTAACAGTGCTCAAGTAAATTCTTCCCATTGAATGATCCATTACAGTATAATCATGACCAGGCATACAGCCCCAGTCAATACAAAGGTACATAGTTGCTGTAAAAGAGCTCCACTAACCAGGGCAAGTAATCCCGGATTTTAAAGACTTGAAGAACCAACCAATTAAGCATCACATAAGGTCAAATATTATTGATCGTAGATTCAAGTGAAATTTTTTTTGATGCTTTTCCCTCTTTTGATTTTGCTTGTAATCCAAGTATTATTTCCTTGAAAATACACTTTTTTTATTTTTCCAGTGGCTGCACTTACATAGCAATCGGACATGAATGGTCTCACAGAACAACATAATGATGCATTGACTTAAAGATCAATACTGCTACAAAACCTTGGAGACAGAACAATAAAGAGGAAAACATATTTTTCAAAATCCACTAATAGTCTAAGTTCTACAGCTTTTAAACAGCAGGGTTTGACAATACCATGAACTTTTCTAAAAACTACCAGAAAACTATATTTTAGTAATTGGGGAATGCTAACAAAATCTAATTTCAGGTTTCTTCCACAGACAGTAGCGTGTGGGTCTAAAATGCTATAAGGAACAAGAGTAAGTTTTTCTGAATGAATACAGTTCTATGTGTTGAACACAGTAATGCTCTGCAAATGTCTAGTCTAACACACAAAAGGTCCAAGATGTCAATTACAGGTTTCATATGCTATGCGTTGCACTTTCGCTGTTTTAAAATCTTCAGTGAGAGGATATAGTTTGGAAAGTAGAAATATTAAGTATTACAAAAATGACTCAGATGCAAAACTGTTTGCAATAAAAGCTGCATTTACTGTTCATCATTTTTCTAATCCTTTTACTCTTGTTGAAATTCACATAAAAACCAATTTTTTATAAATCCTTTTTATTATACACTATTCTGGGATATTTTATCTGCAAAGGAGTTAAGATCTTTCATCTTCCCTTCCAGAAACATTGTCATATCACCAACATATGGCTCCTATTTCAGACCCACTAAAAAAAGGGAGTGAAAATATTCATTCCCAGTTGGTAAGGAGACCACCTCCAAGCTTTTTTCTTCTAAGACTCTTTCTTTCTGAGAACAATGTCCCTTTGATGAAGTTTCACAGTGGCCAGATATGCCCTACATCAAGTTCCTAAATGGGAGTCTTTAGCACAGGGAAGAAAATGGGAAACCTTGATTTCTTTGCCTTTCTGCAGTTCTGTGGAGACCTACCTTTGAAGCTCCAAACTGGTAGGGAATAAATGTGTACTACAGCAAACTTCTGGGTTCTGTAATTCCAAACAAGCAAGCGAACCCTGTCAAACTGACAGTCATGTAGTGTCTTTTTTCACTTTAACACCTGACTGTAATGGAATAGCTATTTAAAGTTCACTATAAGCTGCTACGAACACTGATAATGAGGAGGCTTAACAGTATTTATTTTAAGCTTCTGCAACACAGTGATTTATTATATTTGCTATAGATCTGTCTTTCTGGTTTGTACATTTTCATTTTTCAAACACATTTAGCATGTTCTCTTAGCTTTTCTCTAGCTTTCTAATACCAATTTGATTTAACCTAAAATAATTATTAAACTTTTGTTTTCTATTGCATTTTTAGGCTGCCATTAAATTAGTCACAGTCTCATATGCATTCTCATCTATCCACAGGTAGAATGATATGCTGCTGTATTTTTATCTGTCTGTCTCCAGAAAGCTGTGAACAGAGACATGGAAATATCACATATTTGGAGAAATGCCACCTGGCACAAATCAGTCACTAGGTGGCTGGATATTGTGAAGAGAAACAACTGGCTAAATAGAAAATCCAGTTATTAGAGCCCAGCAGTGCATCTGACTTTCATATTTAAGAGTGAAACAAAATATTTGTCTTGGTTAATGGCTTTGATGATGTTTAACATTTTCCCTATTTTTGCCTGCCTCACTAATATAATCTTTTATAATTTGCCTGATGACGTTATACTCTTTTGTTTATTTGTTGATGTTTGGTTTTTCTCCAACCCATAGCAAAAGAAGAATAAGAAAAATTACATCCTGGCTTTATTAAACAAGACACTGGTACTTTTTATGGGACTACACAGACCAACACAGACAATCCCTTCATACAGTACTTTCAAAATTTACTTTAAGCTCAGTATGAAATGGAAGCTATCATAGCTTCTCAAACATGCTGTTATTCTTGAATGTCACCTGTTCCTTCAGCATATACATTCTACCTGTCTATGTATTTGTTCCAGACTTTTCTATAGGTCAAACAGAAACAGAAGTGAGAAACCAATTACCTGAACTAGGATAAATTTTGTAGCAGATTTGATAGGCCTAACTGAAAATTTTCCATAAAAATGTGGAGCTTTTACCAACGGGGGGAAAAAAAAAAATCACAATGTAAATGTCTGTGACTTCTATAAGAAAAGAAAGATTACTGCAGATGAAACTCTGGGAAGGTCAAGCTACTGAAAGAAGCATAAGGAATTTGCATTGCAGATCTTTTGATGTACAAGAACTTATTTCTGAATTAAAATACTTGATCCTTGGCTAGAAATTATTTTTTAAGGAATTTTTAGCCCAAAAAGGGTCCCATTTATTCTTTCAAATACCTCTTTTTACATGATTCTGAGGTATAATTTGAATTGTATATAGAACTTTTTTGACTTTTAATATTCACCATTTTTCTCCTCCTTGTCTTTGTAAGAAAGTATATAAATAAGGAAAATTAAATTCGAATCAACAAACTTTTCATGCCACCACAGCTGTAGTCTTTTGTTAGAGGTTTTACAGCAAGTGATATTGAGAAGCATCATACAGGAAAAATTCTGCTGAAGTCCTACTCTCCATTACCCCTCTCCCCATGCTTGTTTCAAGTCCAAGGCCATGGCAGTGGAATAGTTCACTGTGGCAACCTTAAAGATGACAATGAAGGATGATCTGCAAGAGTCAGGATATCCTGACTAGCAAGTCAAAGGAGGAGGTGCTAGAGATAAAGCTGATATGATGAGGCACATGCAATAAACTCTACAGGTGCAAAATTAGATTGCATTTACCGTGTATCATCTCACCTGTGCTTGGTCCACAAATTCTGTTCTACTGGAACCACTCTGAAGGTTCCAAATCTCTGAGCACCTGTCAAACAGCTGTTTATTTTTTTCCCTTTAAAGGAAAGGCAATCACAAAAAATTATGTTCTTTTTCTTCACCACGTTACGTTCATTCTTTTATGGACACCAAAGATTGTACTGTAGCTCTGAAGCCAGCTCTGAAAAGACTTGTGCATGGGATTAAATACATCTTTTTAACCTAGTCAAAGTGCTCACTATGTGTAAAATAAAATTTAGCATGCATGCAAGTCCTTGATAATTATTTATAATGCTAATGAATATGTGAGTGAATGTACTCTAGTTTGTGAGATGATTTCCTTTTGGGTTTTCTGAATCTATGGTATAAAATTCCCAAATCTAACAGACTTGTTTCACTTTTAAGAGGATATCTCCTCACACTCATCAAAACATTCTCTAACTGCCACGCAAATTCGAGTGAGTTCATCTGTAAAAAAAAAAAATTACATTGCCTCATGGCCTATTGCCTCTCCTTTAAATGATTAGAGGCTTTAAGAAACTGACTGGATATGATGGGGAAAAGAAAAAGGATGACCTTGGCAGTTATTACTGCTCGAAGTACCACAGTCAGTTAACACAGTTGTTTAAAAAAATACCTTCTAATCGGCAAAGATTTAATTAAATTGAATTACCACAGCAGATAAAGCATCTTAAGAAAAAAAAGTTCTAATAATTGCAATTTCAATACACTTTTTATGTAATTATCATTAGCATTATAACACCTACTGTGGATTGTTATTGTTTATGGGGATTTGAAAGATCATAATTTACAAGATGTAATTATTCCTGCTAAACACATAGTTTAATACCAGTTAATTCTTCAGAAAGACCGTCCATATCTTTCTGCCAATGGCAGAAACTTACCTTTCTATCAGATATTTAATTCTTTACCAAAGCTATTCAAACGACTTTTTTTCTTCCTCCCTTTTATGATTCCCTTTGGAGGAATGCATGCAAAATAAATTTTCTTCCTTTGCTACATATATTATTGTATCTGTGCTTAATTAGACGCTGCTATTGTTGGTCTATGTTTGGCCCAGCCACCTGTGGCTTGTGCTTTTCCTGCCAAGTTATGGGAAAACAAGGTCTGATAAAGGGAAACTTCGTCCTTGAAGGCAGCACTTTGTATAAACTAAAATTAATTGGTCTCTCACTATTGTCTGACGGCCTTCCAAGGGCATTTGAAGGAGAAAGTGAGGAGGAGGAGGATGAAGTAAACCCCCAGACCCATTAAGGGAAGACCCTCCAAGGTGCATCACGCAGCCGCGGGGAAATTCCAACGTCCACACGTGTGCACAGAAGGGGCACCACTGACATAACGGGGGAGGGACTGAGGGCCTCTGGCTGGGTGGTGCTGGCCACACCTGCCCAGGTAGACATCAACAGCAAATTGGATAGAAAATCACGTGGCTCATGCTCAGGGGACTCACGCTTCACACGGAGGACCACGTTGCCTTTTGCGGGGACGCCCGCGATGTGTGAGCCAGACCCTCCGAGGACACAGCTGCTACAGAGAATCCTTAGTATTTGAAGTTGGTAAGATAACCTCGTAAGTTACACCTGGGTGTTTGTGGGGTTTATGAGGGCTTATTTTCCCTTCACTTTTCTGTCTACTGTTTTCTTGTTTTGTTGGCCACCTCTTTGTAATAAATATTGGGTTTTTTTGAGCTTTCAGTGGTGTTTTGGTTTCAGTCCCAGCATCCCCTCGAACCCTCCCTGGAACAATTATGTAGTCTGATGCCGGTTCTGAAGACCTCAGTGGTGCAAAACTGGCTTTGTCAGGGGAATCAGATATATAAGAGGTAAACTTAATTCTGAGAGAATGCCGGCTAGAATTATAGGACAGTAAGCACAGGAAAGCAAATGGAAGATGCACAGACGGCACAGCAGCAATCCTTTAACAAAACTGTAATCTGCAACAATTTATAGCAGTAGAGAATTTGGTTGACTGATTCAATACGAGAGAAAAAAACTTACAACATATCTCTGCAAAAATGCTTCTCCTTGGCTTAGCTCATCAGGCACATTGTTTTGTCCACTGCTGTAAACAAAGAAAAACGGCTTGTGCTCTATGTACAATCCTGAAACTCTATTTGATTTCTGCAATTTCATGGTTCATCTACTAGCTGAAAGAAAATTTATCCCAAGAAGACTACGCACATGAAGCACTGCCAATCTCAAACAGTTAAAATTTTGAGTCAAGGATCAAAATTCATGACAGCTTACCAAAAAAAAAAAAAAACCCCAAAAAAGTTTTTT
>VXAY01001422.1:1653333-1684773 GCA_013399855.1 Oxyruncus cristatus | reverse complement strand
AAAAAAAAAAAAAAACCCCAAAATTGTATTTGATTGCTTAGATGTGCCTTTTGCTTTCTTTCAGTTCTTAAGATAACTTTTCATTGCCAGGTTTCTTTCTCAGATCACAAGTACTAGGTGGTTTTTTTTTGTTAAAAAATTTTATGCTCATGCATGTTTCCATCATTCTAAACTTCTAAAATAAAAATGGTTCTGATCATATAACATGTAACACTAAAGAGCTAGCACTGCTCTTTCTCCTGCAGAAAATGCCCAGAAATAATGTGTACAGACAAATTTTCATTAGACTAATGATTTTTAAAAGCAGAAACCTCTTCTGACATTCTACTGATTTACGTTCCATGGCCTGAATTCACCTAACTTTTCTTAGCAAAGGATGCCCACAGAACAAAACAAAGAGAAAAACTGAGCAGAATGACAAAGAAGATGGCTTGTGCTTCCTCCACACAATGCCATGGTATTTTATATTCTCCTGCCCATTCTACTGCTGGTTTATGTCCTCTGTGCTATTGGACATCATGCAACTTCATAATGTTTTACATGACAATAATTTGACATTCTTATTTGCTGGCTTCCCTACTACTACTGTGAAAATATAGCAGATTTTCTAGCAAATGACATTACCACATAATTATCCAAATATTTGCTGGGGTTTTTTAAATTATTTTATTTAATTGTTATATGCTATATAAGTGCTGGACTTTTCAAATACCAAAATAACAGCTCATCTGGGGATGTGAAGGCTCTTCAAATTGTACTTATTGTACTATTTGGGGGAAGAGGGAGGGAGAAAAAAAAGACTCCCTACTCTACTTAATTTACAGAAAGAAAATAAATTAAAGTAAAAGAAATAGGAAGTCATGCTGATAAAAACTTTTATATAGTTTTGCCAAGTATGATTTAAAGTATAATGAAGCCATAGTAAGAATTAAGATGATCCTAAACTATTTTTGTAAAAAAATAAAATAATTTAAATAGCCTACAGATACATTCACATTTGTGTGGTTTTAGTGAATTCAAGATCTTTTCTTTAAATGCAATATTAATAACTTGACTATGTGATTGTAGGGCCAGATCCACAAAGAGAGAGTAAGTATGTGACAGTTTTAATATTTCTGTCTTTAATACTTCTCAAGTTCAAGTCACTTCACAATGCTTATAGTACTTTTTTTTTTTTTTCCTAGTCAGATAAAATTTTATAAAATACTTCAAATAAAATACCTGGGAGAGTTTAATAAATGTCATAACAAAAGGACAAAAGGTGGTGTTGAACAGAAATTCATTGCATTTGAACCTCCTGAAAAATTGTTAATCAGTAACACACTTGGTGTTTTCATGATTAAAGGTCTAATGTATACAGTATAATTAAATTGCTTGCAAAAATTATAGAGTTAATTTGAACACTAAGAAATGGCAATGTAAGATATCAATTCTAAATACTTCTTGGAGATTTTATATTGGGGGCAACTAAAGAACTTTCATTTCAAGGAATTACTGATTGAAGAAAATGTTGCTCTCTCTATATATTTAAAATGTAAAAACAGCCATACTTTTACATTTGAAATTACTCTCTTTTTTAATATTTATTATATTTTTCATGTAACATATCCTGTAGAAGCAAACACACAAAATTTTTTATAAGCAAACACAGGGAAACAAATAGTTTTGAATTACAAAGCTGTAATAAGTTCATGATAATTATTTTCTATTTCATTGATAAAAATGAAAAGAGAAATAAATCCAATATGTCCTCTACTATATATGTATATCAACCATAACAATAAATTCATTGCATCGAAAAGACAGCAGTGAAGTCTACTTTTTTCAGTAGGAGCAGTGAATGAATAGATGATTGAAAAAGTTTTAAGTGCTAGAAAGACAACCGGGTATGAAGCTTGACTCACAGTTCAGAACGCTTTACTAGTAAACTAAATTATCATAGAAAAACAGAATCACTGTGGAATCAAATCTCTCAGGAGAGCTAGGACAATACTGAAGGTAATAAAATCAAATGCTTTAATACGTATGTGTATTGTAAGAAGATGGTATAGTGTCAAGTGCATTATGTATGAAGTGCTACTCAGAGGCAAGAATTCAATCATAGAATCCATGGGCTGATGATCTCATATTGGAAGGAACACAGTATCTGAAAATCTTTAATTCTTGCACACTAAACAAGCATAATGATTACAAAACTTAAAGTTTATTTAAAGACAGAAATCTTCTTAAAACAAACCAGAAAATAGGACTGTTTTTGAGAAAGTCATAAAGTCATAGGACGTCAAGAAACTTCTGTAGGTCATCTATTCTTGTCCTTTCTGCAGGTAGGACCAGTTATATTCATGGCATTCCTGACAGATACCTGTCTTATGTGCTCTGAAAACCAACCAGTGACAGAGACTTTGTAATCTACTGAGAGAAATTCTGTCAGCATGCTTCCACATCTATAACTGCTGGAAGATCTCCTACTGTTTAATATAAATCTCTCTTACTGCATTATTGTTTTGTCTTATTCACTGTGTACTTGGAGAACAGACTTTTCAGCAGTCTGTTTTGTATTTTAAAACACTCATATACCCCTGTAATCTCCCCTTCATGACAGGTCTAATTCCCAATCTTTCAATCTTTACAAGCAGATTGTGTTTTGAAATCTCTTCTTGATCTCCTCCGTACTCTTTCCAAATGTTCTGCATCCTTCAAGTTAGGATTCTGCTCAGAGTCAATGGAAAGAGCTTATTTCTTTGCATGGACTATTAAGGGATCCTAGGGTTATTAGCCTCCCAAGGATAAAGTTAATCTTTGTGAAGCACTGAAGTAAATAAATTGTATTTTGTAGTGTCTTGCTAGATGTCTGCAATGTAAGGACCATTGCTCCTAAAATAGCTCCCTGACTGTTATTGTATGGTAAATGATGTGAATGACTTGTTGCTATATTCACAATACAGATGGTCTCAAAACTCACAGCTATGTAGCTTTATTATGTGACTAGGTTCTGAAGTGTGCTACTCAGCTATTTTATTAAACCTACCATGTGGAATACTTCAATTCAGCAGATGGGAGTCTCTATGTCATGTTATGAATCAGAAGGCACTCACTGGGTACAAACTATTTGAAGAAAAACTTCACTGAGAAAAAATCAGGCCCCGTATCTGAAAACATCTACCATCTCATGCTGTTCTTTCACTCATTATTATTTCATTGAGAATGATTTTTTTTTTTAAATTTGTGCATGTGTGCATGCCACTCCATCATGTGATGCAAACCAGGGCCAATTTTGGTTCTTCAGAACATTATTTTTTCTAACACCTGGTTGCAAATTCTAACTGTCCACACCTTTGGGTCTTGGGCAACATATTTCCTCATAGGCCTTCTAACATGGTTTATTGACTCAGAAAAATAAAATTGAAATTCAAAAGTAGAAGAAAATATGTTGCTGTACACAGCATTTCCTTAATGTTGCAGTGGTAGGTCAGCCAGGTCTGGAGAACCATACTCAAAAGATTTAATAAACTGCAACGAAGAAACAGTGTACACATGTACTAATACTACTCCTGTCCTTCTTCTGGACAATTTGAAAGGGACTACTAAAATAAATCCAAATAGTGGGGCAGTCCCTAAAAATATATGACAGTCACAATTTTTCTACTCATGTATCAAACTCATAATTCATAATAGTGAAAGCATGCAGTGTTTCCTTAAAAAAAATAAAATAGTTCTCCTCTTAGGAGTCTTTTCTGAACAACAATAAAATATTGCTGGCTGTAGAACTGGTGAGTAGGTTCTGTTCTCTCAGTACAGAACTGACGAAGATGAATTGCATTCAAAAGGAAATATTTAGAAGACGGGTGTGGAAACATACCAACTCAGAAACCCCACACAGACAATCACAGGAAGTTACTAGTATGCTACCTTTTGCCAGCTGTCTATTGCAATAGGTTACTATCTATCTCATGTTGGATAAAGGTTAATAAGGCTAGGCATCCAATTAATTCAATATGAATCTTTCAGCTGACATCAGCAGCTATTAAACTTGGTCCTAGAACAAAAAAGATTGTATGAGGACATCTTTCAGAGAGGTTTTCTTTTATTATCTTAAAGGAAACAGCACTGGGAACAACAGAGGTAAAGATGTTCTTTTGTACATTTCCTGGATGAACAATGCTGTAAAGTAATATTGATAAAGTAAGAAAGCAGAAAATAGTGAGGCATGTTATTTCCTTGTTGCTGGTATTACCAGCAAGTCATAAAATCAGTCACGCACACATGAGCGCATACACACACACACAAACACACACACACACTGGAACCCTTCTGTTTCAGTACATCAGCCAAGGTCATTTTATGCAAAATGGAACTCGCACTCCAGATGCTGAAGCCAGGGTAGTGTTTATTAATCTCAAGACGTGATGTTTATAAGGGGTTATCACCTTCATGACTGCCATACAGTACATCTCATAGAACTCCTTAGGTTGAACAAATCTTGATCACAAACACCAGCGCATTGTCATTTTACTTGACATCGCATGCTCTTGACACTATTTTTAAAGTGGCGGTTTCCACACAGAGAATTCACAAATCTGTACCACAAAGGAATGAGGACAAATCCAATCTTTCATAAATTTAAAATACATATTCCAAACTAGCAACCCTAGGTGATTTGAAAATACACTGAAAACAGCCTGAATTCATGTACTTGAATAGTACTCAACTTTACATATAAAGAATCCAAGGTAAAAGTGGTTAATATGAATTTAGAATCTGATATCATCCTCTCTAATCATTACCATACAAACATATGTTTTATTTGTATTCTCAGGCAGCTTAATCCAGACACATCAAACAATTACCCCAGCTCTATCAAAATGGGTTTTTTTCCTTGAAACTGAAAAATCTTTACTTTTAAGACCCAAAAGGTAAGCCAATTCTTTGATATAATCTCTGATCCGATAAAGTGTTTGAGAGCAAGCTTAAGATAATTCATTCAAATGGGGTACCACTCTGCTTTCTCAAATACTCAAGTTAAGATCATCTATATTCCTACGTTGGCTAACCAAAGAGATAATCTACATAAAAATATACCCCCACTGTGTGTTTCTACTGAATCAATACTACTCTCAACCTACACAAAAGCACCACCAGTATGTATTAAGCAGATACTACCTGCACTCTCACAGTTTCCCAAATGATGTGAAGAGCTGTGTGTAAATCTCATAAATTCACTCCTAGAGTCCTCATTTGTTCCAATTTTTGCATCTTAACAGTAATTGTGTATAATTCAAACCAGTCTTTCTTCTATATAAATTGAAATTTACTGCAGAGGAATATAATGGTTTGAATTTAATAGGTGAATGAGAATTGTGCAGATGATTTTTCCATAACAGAACACATGCTTTTCATTTTAGCTACTAGGAATACCACTTCACAATCCCAGATTTGAGAAAATATCCACTTAGAGCTTGAAAACAGTGTCTGGGTTTGAAGGGACCCTAAAGATCATCTAGTTCCAACCACCCTGTCATGTACAGAGATACCTTTCACCAGACCAGATTGCTCAGAGCTCCATTCAGCCTGGCCTTGAACACTTCCAGGGATGAGGCATCCACAACTTCTCTGGGCACCTTTCCAGTGCCTCACCACCTTCACAGAATTGATAATTATAGTTCTGTTTTCTCCCCAGAAAACTTACACTTCAGTGAAAATTCAGCCTAGAAGGCATTAAAACACCTACACTAGATTTGCAACTTTGTTTAGGTATAAGTTTCAATACTTTCACAGCGAGGCTTTTCTTGTCATAGTTCGTGGCGTATCTAATCATTCAGCTTTTAGAATCCTGTCTGTTACCACTGGCTATGCCCATAATACCAAGTAGTTTGAAGCAACAGGAATCCTTTAGTGAATCATACCAATTAGTACTAAGGCACTTACGAAAGCTGCTGGGGGGACGACAGTTGCTTTGAATTTTATTCTATTTGGCCCTGTGGACTGACCCACATGTGTCTCTTGAAGCCCCTCAAAGGTCCAGTGTTTGGTTCAGATGTCAAAGAAGGTAAGAGAGCATTTGGTGCGTACCTGCCAGAATTTAGCTCTCCCTGAAAGAAGTCTACCTTAAGACTAAATTGATGTACCAAAACTGTGCTGCAGATCAAAACAATGGAGAAAACAAACAAATAAACAAAAACCAACCAAAAAACACCACAAGGAAAACAATCAGAGTATTTGTTTTAAAATACTACAACTGATTCAAACCAAAATACTAATCCACTAGAGAATTACTACTTCTTTTTTTTTTAGTTCATCCATACAGAAAAAAAAAACAAACAAAAAAAACAAACAAAAAAACCCCCAAAAAACAAACAAACAAAAAAAAACACCAAAAAAACCCAAACAAAAAACCAAACAAAAAAAAAATAACATTGACACAGAAGTAACTGTAAGCCACTTCCAAGCTGAAGGTCTTGTGTCATAGCATTAAAATTCCACACTACTTCTGAGCAACTATTCCTTCTGACATGATTAATGAGGACACCTTATCAAGAGAAATAATAAAATTCTATGTATTTAATATAATTTGCCATATTTCTTTTTTCCCCCATATTTTGTAATACGGTCAATATGACACGTGGCTTAAAAATATAGACGTCTGTCAGCTGTGACCATTGATACTGCTGTCAGGAAAGCACAAAAGTGTCCCAAGAAGACTTCAAAAATAAAGCTTATTTTGAGGTAAATACGAGTGGAAAATACAAATTACCACATTATTCTGTAAGACTAAATTGAAAACACAAAATATATTTTTGACATATTATTCTCATTCTTCTTTTGCTCGAGGCATTTATTGATACACAAATGTAGCAATGCAGTATTAGGTTTTGTTGAGAATGAAAGTAGATTACCATAGGTTTAATGTCATGTCCTGAATGAGATCAGATCCTTGTCCCATAATCTCATACATTACACACGATGAGCCGAAATCTCCTTTCCTGACCAATATGGATGATGTGGTCAAACCCTCACAAAGACTTGCAAGTCACTAAACTGAGTGTGAGGAGTGCTCTCTCTTCTGACTAAGGCCATCACAAGCCAAATGTTGACACTACTCTTGGACCATTCAAAATGAGTCTGCTCTTAACCTATTAAAAATCACTCCAAAAATACTTTTGTTAACAAATATCAATGTTATTTCTAAAAAAACCATATCCATATGGTCAGGTTTTGGTCTTTCCCATTCTAAATCTTCCTCAGAATATGTTTTTTCTACTCACCTCAGCAGGGCTGTGGAGGTGGTTTGAAGGATTGTATGTGTTTTTTTTGTTTTTCTGGGGTTTTTTTTGGAGTGTTGTTTATTTTTGTTTTCTTTTTAAAATTAGATTAATATAACTGTAGCAGAATATGATACTGTAAGGATATTCTAAAGATAAAGATATAGAATGAGTATGGTTTAGGCAGAGAGCAATCAAAGAACTTAGCTAACAACAATTAACAGGACAAAATAAAATTGTAAAATTTTCAGTGCAATTCAGGAAAAAAAAAAAAAAGAAAAAATACAAAAGTACATCACCAAGAATTTTTAAATACCCTTGGTACTACTTGCATAGTTAATACTTTCAACATTGTGATCCCTCTCACTTTTAAGACATACAGTAAAGCATTGCTAAACGTCGCGATTCTAAACAGAATTTCCCCTATATAAACACAGAATTTGAATTTGCTAGGGGGAGAGATCATTAGTGTCAGAAAACAAATTGCAAAAGATTTTTATTTCAATTTACTACAAGTTGCAGAGACACTATTGTCATAAATCTAACCTAGTAAAGGATCTTCATCACTGCCAAGCAACCAAATAAAGGTTTTGTAGCAAAGCTAAAATATTAGCTTATCTGAACCAAAACTGGAAGTTAGCACCTCTCTCCTTTAGAAGTTTAACACGGACAGCAAAGGGAATATGTTTTAGGCTTTTATGGAAGTAATGATGAGTTTAGTCATACAACAGACCAAAACAGGATCTTGTCTGCAGCAGGATTTCTTTTTTCCCTGATGTTCTCAACTGAAATAATATATTTGGGTTATATGGGAAAATAATTAAGAATACCTACTTCTTGCCCAGCACATTAAACTGTTACTTTTTTTAACAGCCAGAGCTGAATTACTAGTGTACACTGAGATGTGAGCCATATAGAAAGGGAAACACAATCGCCAAATAAAGGATTAAAATGAAAGGGGCAGGCAGGGCTGAGAGGGATGGTGTTGGGGGGAGGGTGAGAGGCAGGGCGGATCTCTGTCAGGGAAAAAAATGTGCGTGAAGGAAGACCAAACGGCAATATGTTTTTATAGCCTTCTAACATACAATTTGCAGGTTGATTTCCTTGCTCTCTTTGAATAGTAGAGGTAAAGATTATGCTGAAATCTAGGAAAATTTGATTGTACATGTGCCAAAGCAAATTGAGAACTTGAGTCAAATGCCTGCCCGTGTTCTAACAAATTCATAATGAGAAAATAGCTCTGCAAGGCATTTCTTTGTAAACACATCCAACAAATTTTGCAGCTATGCATTTTAAGAGTGTAGGCATGCAAGATGAGTCTCCCTCACTAATTTAGCTTGTTCTTTTAACAGGACTGAATTTGTGCAGCTTTAGCCTTCTATGATAAGCATGAATGCCACATATCTCATTGTATTTTTCTCATCTCTCTGATCTCTGTTTGGTTGGTATTTTTTAATTAGTTGTCTCTATTTCTGGCTTATGTTTGGCAAGCCTGTGGCTGTTCCCACAGCAGAAGGTAAAATTACTGAAAGCCCTTTTCTATCCCTCAACAAGCAACATTTCTCAAATGCCACACATAGTCTGCTTGACTGATAGATGTACCACCTCTGGAGCAAAACTTGCCACTTCTATTCCTCAGTCATCTCTGTTTATATGGAGAAGTTGGTTTTCTCCCTTCAGATACTTGTCAGCATTTCCGGAAGATGTTTTAACTGGCATCCCATCAGCTGACATATCTAAGGCAGGAAGGCTGACTAGCTGTGAAAGATGTGACTCCCAACTCCAGCAGGATTCAAAGCACTGGAAACCGAAACAAACCCCTTAAGAGCATATGTTACCCTACTTACAATGAAGTTTTTGTGACATCCTTTTAATTGCAACCATATGACACTTGCTTGTAAGCCAGAGGCACTGAGTATGAGTGAAAAGTCTCATGTGAAGTATTAAGCTTCGAGTTTTCAAAGGTACTTTCTAAACAGATGATTAGCTTCACTTACAGCACAAAATAAACAAAACGCCAAAAGGTTTTTTTTTTCCAGCAATGCAGTTCTATAGAGTGGGCATATATACAAATCATTCCTGGAAAAAAACAAAAATACTGGCCAGCAACCAGGTTTTTAAAAAGATACTGTTAACAGCGTCCCTGTTTTGTGAATAGCTTGGATTGGAGGGAGAAGAGTTAATCATACAGGATTTGGACAGAAGGAAGAAATGTGATGGATTCTTTTTTAATAGGTGCAAAGCATATGGCATTCCAAAAGGCTTAGACTCTACTGTTAGCCTTAGCTGTACATGTGTTAAAGTAGTATTTCCCCAGATACAAGTGAAGTTAGTTTGTGCTTCATCTAGAATAAATGATAATTCATTAATGTCTAGACCCTCAAACTTTCTTTCCTGTTTTCCTTTTCTTGAAAACATCCAACACAAGCCTCAACTATTTTTCACCATCTCCATACCATTCTCCACCTATTTCTATATCCAAACACATTTTAAGAGATGTAGATAAAGGTTTCCTCATTGATCTATTTTGTAGTAAGATATGAAGCTCCAGATTGGTTGCCATTAGCATGTCTTGCTTACACTGTGTGGGGTAGGAATAAAAGACAGTTTTACGTGATAGTATTATGAGTACTCAGAGACTGAGATGACATGCTGAGATATGTAATTTCAGCAAAATGTGATTAATTTAAAAAAAAAAAATTGCAAACTCATACAGTCTTCATTTTAAAAGAGCATGAATAATATCCAAGTATCAAATGGGAAACATTAGAGGAAACAGCAGTTACAATATAAAGAATGAAATAAAATTAAAATTTGTGTATGCTAAATTAATCTCACTAGAGATACCCAAGTTTAGCCCTGGATATAATTTGGTCCCTGAGTCAGGAAAGCACTTAAACATGTGTTTAAATCTATCTCTATTTAGAGCAGCACTTCAGCACATGCTCAACTTCAAGCATGAGCTTTAAGAGCCATTGACCTCTGTGAAACTTAAACATAAGCTTAAACATTTAATCATGTAATTAAAGCTCTATATTAAATAAAGATGGTTCTGTGAAAGGGGACCTTTGCCAGGTACCTTCAAGTGGTTAAATTGAGAGAATTCTAGAAATGAGAGAGTAACACTGAAATGGTGTTGGAACACTGATGCTTAAAAAGCAGAATAGAAAAGAAATCAGTGGCTAAGAATTAATCAGAATTTATGGCATATTTAGATGTAAAAATTTTGCCTTAAACAATCACATTTCTCAAACAGTCATGGTTAGGAAGAGGCTTCTCCTATTTTTGAGTGCATGTCCCATGTATTCCTAGGTAAGTGTTTTTCTGTTTTCTGATTTGGTTCATCAGTTAGCACAGGCAGGAATTAAATGATTCTCCCACTGTTGCCATGTTGAAGACTGTCTACACTGTGTTTTCCCAATGGTTCTCAGGAAAGAACAAACCTGGCAAAACTATTGTTTATGTCCTTGAAAAACCTGCTAGAGTTTTGCAGCCTCCCATTTCTCAGGGGGATGCCAGCTTGAAAGACCAAAAAAAGTTGCCAGCTTGAAACAACACAAAGGTGATGAAGATTATGAAAAAAATATCCTGTGGCTTTGAGAAAAGCCAAGTTAGGAAAGAAGCTTTAGCAAGACATGACTAGCCAGTCCTGATCAGCATTTTTATTTTGGGAC
Source organism: Oxyruncus cristatus (assembly GCA_013399855.1). NCBI lineage: Eukaryota > Metazoa > Chordata > Aves > Passeriformes > Cotingidae > Oxyruncus > Oxyruncus cristatus. Next base: position 1,673,840 of record VXAY01001422.1, on the reverse strand, counting down.
TGATATAGAGAACATCAGAAGACCCTGAGACTATCCCTGGTTCATACTGGAGTTGTGTATGATATCTGCAGAAGGCTAATGAATTTATCCTCTCCACAGCAAAAAGAAATGAACTGTCAAAAAACAAATTAGTTGCCCAAAGTGGTACTGGAAATCTATGTGAAGAAGGAATTTAAATATGTACCACTGTAATCCCAGATTAGCTGCAAACACAGAACCATTTTTCTTAGGAAAAAAAAATAAAATGGCTTTGTAGAAATAAGACAGACTAAAAGTAAATATTTTTAAACTAGAGGAAAAACAGACTTTTTTTTTGCTATATGACTAAATTAAATTAAATCAAATAAAATCAGTAAAATTATATGCACATGCAAATATTGGAAACCAAAAGCAAAGACAAAGAAAATACTTAATAAAAACATGCAGAGAACAAGAGTCATAAATTGTAATGGTAAAAGTAAAAATAGAAAAAAGAAAAAAACTTGCTTAAAACCTAGAATTTTGCATAGTAATTGCTTTGCTGAGTGAACTAGACAATTCAGAAGATAAATCATGTGAACAGTTTGCAGAAAGCACTTTTGAAATATATGGAAGATTAGGCTGAATGTCAGAAAATATATTTACCATCCCAAAATAAAAATAAAAGCAGAAAATTGATGTTTGGAAAGAATATTTTATGCAGCATTAAACTGCCAAACCTGAACTTTCTGGTCATGAGCTGCTCTGTGTGGATTAATACAAGAGGGTATGACTAACAGCAGAAGATACAGGAATTCAGAATTTTAGGTATCAATGGGATTCATCTCACCTAATCTTATGAGTGTAACAGTGACATGAGGGGGTGGATAATCACTGCAGAGCAACTGTTACCTTCAAATGGCAGTTCTTTCCTTTCCAAAATGATTTTCAAAGACAGGCAGCATCATAGCTAAATTAGAACCAGGGCTCAACATGGAAGATAGCACAGTTTCATAGGAAGGCAGATTAAAACATCTCAGCAAAACCCAGTCTGCCTAGAAATGCTTTTCAGTATCAAAATATCTTGGAAATCTAATTTACTTGCAGTGATGGATATTGTTACTGCAGAAATTGACATTGTTTGCCCATTCAGAATCTGCTGACTATACTCATAATACCAGTTCTTCAATCAAGTGACACACCTAGGAGCAAGGATGGCTAAAGGTGAGAACATCTTTAGATAATTCTGCATATCTTCAAAGTGAATCACTTTCTGCAGCTACTATCTTACCTTAAAAAAACAGCGAGCTAGCAGTTAATAAACTTCCAATGAGGCACCTGCCAAGGTATCAAGTTATTGGATGTATCTAAGCCTAATTATATAGACAATCCTACCTGTAGACAACCTTTAATCCACTAAGAAGCTTTCCTGAAAATAGGATAACCACAAACTTAATTTTTCCTTCTCTAAAAATGTTAGTTCTTCAGCACCTCAATCCCTCATTATATGAGAATGTACTTTCTTGGTACTGTCTTGCAAGAATTGCTACTTCAAAACTTACTTTATATATATATATATATATAAAGAGAGAGAGAGAGTAATGAATTTGCTCCTTGTAATTTTTCATTAGGATATCTAAAAGACTCATAGTGCCCTTAAAAATGGATTGGTTCAGAACACAGATTTTTTTTTCCTTACTACATCATCCAGACTCTAAATCTTATAGCTACAAAGTTTTTGTCACCTCAGGCCTTATCTGCAAAACAAGTTAAATCTGAAATAATCTACTGTGACAATCAGAAACAGAAATTTACTGAATTAGGGCAGAAACACTGAACTACATCATCTGGCTCACATCCATTTCCTATGATTCTGTGGACAAGTTATGTGCAAAGGCTTCAGATTAGATATTTTCCTATTTTAATAGAAAAATATTGTTACAGCAGAAACAGGGTAAGAAAACAAACTAATCCAGAAGAGTTCATCTAGAGTATTTAACAAAAAATAGATCTTACCAACTTCAAATATAGGAAAATCCTTATCATGAAATACATGAGATGAACCTCAATATTAATAGAAAGGATTGTGATATTTCCAATTTGCTCAAAGACATTATTTGGAACTAGTGTAATTTATCATCAGCATTGACAAATTATCTCCATTGTGGTTTACTACTATTCACATTATCTCTTCCTCATAATGAAAGAATCATCAACATCTATTTGTTGTCTTTCAAAGGTAACAAAATTTTCATAATGAAAAGCAAGTTTTACAGGCTTTTTAAAATTCTCCCTACACACAATAGAAACATGTCCTAAAGCATCACATAGATTAAAGTAGTCTTAATTAGTTTAGTTATAAATTCAGTTAATTGTTAGTTTTCAGCCTAATAAGCTGTTTAAATAACAATTTCTTAGATATCAGACAAGGTAAGTCTCTCTCTGCAACATATTATTGGCAAATTCCGCTCAGTAAAAGACTGAAATATATTATGTACTCAGCTTTCCAGTATAAAGCAGAACATTGGCTACTATCCTGCCTACTCATACCCACATGTGCTCAAGCACAAAAGTAAATGAAGTGCACTAATTGAGAATTTTATAGACAAACTGAATCATGGCTTGAAGAAGGAATCCATCTTAAATTAGTAATATCCATTAAGATTAACAGAGGGAGAACAGAAACTTTTTATCTATCACAAAATACTTTCACTCCTAAATATTCCTAGGGAAGTACCAAACATTCATTCATTTCACCAAATTCCAAAGGTTTCATTGAAAATAGTTAGGACTGATACTAATCTATCTAAAATACCATAATGCATTCACCATCACAACGTTTCTAACTGCACTGCTTTCTAATCTGCATCTCCTAATTATTTTCACCCTGTTGCTCTCTTTCCCGTTTCTTCTCACAAAATCTCCCTGGCAATGAACACCATTTTACACAGAACACTGAAAATATGTGACCTAATCAAGAAGCTGTTCTCCAGCAGTTAATTTGCTTTAGTGTTGGAATTTCACTTGAAGGTAGAGATCTTATGCCTGATCCTTAAAACAAAATTCATAAAGCATGTAAAGGAACTTCCATTTTCTCCTGCTGGAGAATGTCACTGAAGCTGCACAAAGCATTTACAACATATCAACATTTAGTTAGAAATAATTCATACCTCTGAGTCCAGCAGTCATTTTTTACAAAATTTGGATGCACCGATTTCCACTGCTAATGCTCTTGGATATTTGTGAAATTACTTCTCAACAAGAACTTAAAATTCAAAGCTCTATAAAATAGTAACAAAACCGATCTGAAACTCATCAGAACTTTTTGCACAGAAAAAAAGAGGAAAAAAATCTGTCTGCAACATATAACTGGTAAGCTCATACAACTACTGCTATGGTAGATAAATTGTGACATAGTCTTATGTACGATCAGTGAGAGCATAGCACTGGATTCATTAGCAGATATTTTGAAGAATTCTCCAATAATTGTTCTCCTAACTTCTTTCTAAATCAGTTATTGCTGCTGGCTATTCTGGGTATATTCTTATATTTCGCTTTACTCTGTCACATGAAAGCACTTTCAGTAAAGTCCCAGGCACTACAAGTACCACCCATCATCTGTTTGCTTTGGCATAATGATCCTTCCTCACCATGTCCTTATTTATCACAACCAGTCATTTTACTTGGTCTCAGATTAGACATCACTTCTGGGTGGAAACCATGTCTGTCTGAATACTCATTTTAATAACATCTCTGAGCAGTCTTTTGAGCACTCATGGAAGTGGTTCTTTAAAAGTCACAGACATGTTCACAGACAAAGTACTTTGCTTAGTACTTATTCTTCTAGTGAATCACACTTTAAAAGTCAGTTAAAAACAAGGGACAAAAGCATGCATATTATACGGCAGGAAAAGAAAAAAAAATCATTTCCCAGAGTATACATGAGAGCAAATTCCTGAAATAAACAGTAACCTTGACAAGAGTTCTGAAGGGCTGTAGGTTAAATGTGGAAACATATCTGAACATATTCACTTTTTAGGTTACTGTCTTACAGGTGACAACAGGTACAGTGTAATCAATATACAGTTATCACAGACTATCATAGACCACAGCATACTTAAACAGCAGCTAACAAACCAATAATTTGGTGAAAAAATGTTAGATCCTTCAGAGGTATGAGAAGTAGTGGCTACATTGTACTGATAATGAGATGACAGAGAAAATCTCAAATAAATCACATTGCAGAACAAGATTTAGAAACCAGTGCATGAAAACTATACTTTGAGTTCTCCTAAGGCCAATGAATGGAATTAGGAGATTATTAGGAATCTATTAAGAATTCTTTGTAAAGAACTGGCCATTTCCCTAAAACCTAGGGGAAAAAAGTCTGGAAAATAGTCTGCATTAATCTAAAATAACATTCCTCAAGTTTCACATAGGACTAATTTATGGCAAACTTATAGCAAAAAATACAGTAATTGGTAGCAACAGGACCTCACATTTTTTCAGAGGAGTTAAAGCACATGAAACTCCCTCTTTCTCCAGACACTTGCAAGTGCTTCAGAAGTTGTTTCAAAGCAATATTAATAGTTCTATGAGTAATTGCTGCTGGAGGGAGACTGAAAATGGACCTTCCTAGGAACAAAACTGTAAATGATATGACATTCTTTCTCCCTGAATAAGCAAAAGTTGTCAGATATTAAAAATGTACTTCCCAAGAAATTTGAATTACACAGAAAGAGATATACTCATTCAAAATGTGTTTCTGGGCTACATTTTTAACTCCTCTTTATAGGAATGATTATGGAAATCCCTTTGCTGAGAAGTCCAAAGGAGAAAGTAGAGTACAAAACTATGTGTTTAAATGAAAATGGATTTAAACATGAAATATTGCAATTGTTGTCATTCAATACTTTGGCAACATAATATTTTATAAAGGTTTTTCAGATCTTCTAGTAGAGGAATAACCTCTGACTGATTCATAGAACAGTGGTTAGCTCTTAGAGTTCAGATGTAAGCATACTATGGTCCTTTCCTCTCTTATTTTTGGCACCAAGAAACAATGTAATTATAACCAGCTTTAAAACCAGATTTAAGATGTTATCAGTGTGTAACCTCGTCTTTCCTTTACATAATAACTTTGCTACAACTCAAGTGTCCGTGTTCTGTTGCAATTAACCTAAATACATTCAAATAAATAAGACAGTAAAAGAAAACAGAACTTGCACATTAGGAACGAACTACTTTCTCTGGCATTTATTCACTTTATAGTGTGGTATTAAAACATAAAATCATGTTTTGTATCATGCTCTTTTTAAACAATTGCCATAGTTTACCACGTGGTTATACAACCATCATATACACCATATAAAACATCAATATTTCACTCATATGCTGGCTTCCTACAACTCCATTAAGGATGTAAATTTATGTAGTGATGACTGGTTCAAACACTTTTCATGTGAAATGCCTTGGTAGTAATATCCCTAGAATAAAATGGTCCAGAAGGCTCAAGATGGAACATACAATAGTGAGGAAAATGGTAGCCAAAAGACCTCTGAAAGAATGAGCAAAGCATATTACAAACAAAAATAAAGGAATAAAATGTCTTCACTGGAACATTCTGATACAGAAAAGACAGGAGGCTATGAGGCTATGACTTGCATATCCTAGGACTGTTCTCTGGCACTGAAAACACCAGCATGTAAAAGCTTATGCTGCTGCTATTAACTCTTGCTCTCTAAAACAACCAGGTCAGGATGAGGCACATCTGAATTGTCTACTGGGGATGGTCTCTGGTCTGCTCCGACTGCTGGACTGTACCCAGGAGCTGCTTGGAAGGGTCTCACTTGGTCTGGGCCAAAACCACATGAGGGACAAATCTAACAATTTAACAATGTAGGCAATTCAGTTTCAGTGGCTGGAAATATTCCATGGAGCCATTTTATTCAGGATAAGTGTAGACTGTGTTGTCACTAGATATTTGCTATTGATAGTCAAGTTATGTGGAAGGTATTTCAGTAACATGTTTATGAATGACAGTATAAAGCCTTAACCTAAAAGACAGAAGCATTGAGCAGATTTCACTTCTTGTGGAGCAATAGCTATTTACAGAATACAATCAGGAAAAGACACTTGAAGCCTCTACTGACATAAAATGCACAAAATAAACCTTTCCAATTTTGTTAAATTACATACTGAAAAAAATAGCATATTTTAGATAATATATTACTAATTTATTAAATTGATTATGTATTGAAATAATCAACTTTAATTTAGACATATTCATTTAAATCAACAGATATTCTAAGCTGTATATTTTTAGAAACAACAAACAAAAAAAAGCCCTCTAGTTTCAGAGGCAATTACTTTAGGCATAAAGTGACACACTGACAGTAATATTACCAAACATAGCAAACATACTAAGATATCTGTGTTTACAGGCTAGTCTAAAGGCTTGTCAGACATGTCCAAAGTAAAGTATATCAAGTACAAATTTTATCAAATTATTAAGAAACCATTTTAGACTTTTATTTATGAGAGAATTTATGCACCAAATGAAAAGCATCAATAGAGTTTCATCCAAAAAGTTCTGAAACTTTTTTTTTATTTATAAGGAAACTTCCAAGTTGATGAAAAAATCAAAAACAATCTGAAAAAAGTAACACACTCAACATTGTAAAACACCATCAGGAGGCCCTATATAAATAATAAAGCCATAAAGCTAAAATGGAAGAAAAGCAACTTGATTACTTGTGGAATGGCATTATAAACAGAAGATTTAATTAAAAAATTAATTGGTTTGCCTTCTTACCTCCAGACAAATACATCTAAATCTGGAAACTGCCACTTCTCTTACTGACTTTTTCCAGAACAAAACAACACAACAACAAACCAAACAAACAAAAAACACCAAAAAAACAAATAAGCCCAAACTCAGTTAAAACCTGCTTCCGTATAAATATTTAATTCACTTCTTAGAAAAATAAATTATTTTGTGTATTTTATATAAAATATATGCAAGCAAACTTTCTTTCTGTTTACAGAGTAAAGATGAGAAATAAGTCCTTGGTCAAGTTGTGCTCTTGTAGCTGTGCTGTAGGACATGCAAAAATTCTGGTGTGACCTCTTTTAACTTCCAGAAAATAAATGGGACAGCACATGTTCAATCAAAGTGATTAAATTACCTGAGGCTTCCCCCTCAAATCTGCAGCTGCTATCTGGAAAGCAGTGAAATGAGGCCATGAGGATGAACACAATGACTTCCAGAGCTGCAGAGGCACTCCTGGATGCTCCCCCACTGACAAAGTACTTGAGCTGGCAAATATCTCCTTTTGGTCAGATATTTTAATATTAGCAGATAAAATTTATTTTGCCTGTCATAACCCCAGTTACTCTGGACATTTAAGTCATGGTAGGAAGCAGGTCCTTGGCACAACAAATCTGCAGCACAAAAGAATGGAGAAGTCAAGGAGTTGAAGTTGGGAGGGAATCTCAGGAGGTCTTGTGCTCAAATCAGCATCAGCCTTAGAATAGCAAAAATTGCTATGGACTTTATCCAATCAGGAGAACCTCTAGGGATGGAGACTTCAGAGATGACTTCAGAGACCTCCAGGCAGACTATTCTTGTGTTTGACTAACTTCACAGTGAAAAGGTTTCTCCTATCCATACGTAATCACTGCCAAATATGCAGAGACAATCTTGCACCATTCGCTTAGGAAACTAATCTCTCTAGTTTGCATGCAGACCAACTGTGCATTGTGTGAACTGCACAAGTGGTGTGACATCACTTGTGTGTGGACTGTTATTGGGCAGGCTCCATGTGCTCAAGTCTTGGCATCTTAGGTGTGAAAAAAATAATCCTTTGTCAAAAATTAAGAGTATTTGAAAATACATAAGCATACTTCATTCAGTGATCCAAGATACCATTATCTGCAACTGTTAGTGTTGGTACTTCAACAAGATACCACCGTGTCTATAAATGTATGGGAAAAGAAAATTAAAATTTGCTTCCATGTAATTGGTCAACTTTCAATATAACACAGCAACATGACCACATGCAAGCCATCATGCTCTCTTTAGGGTTATGTAATCAAAACAGTAAACGACTTATTTACCAAATTAATTTAAGATTGAGAGGAGACATTTCACTTTCTCAGATGTGAATACACAGGGATGTTGAGGCAGGATCCTAGTTGTCTTCATAACTTCAACTTGAAAGGAAGTTTGTAATTTTTCTAGCTATTAAAAGTTACACTTGTAAAGAGAGGCTGGCTGCTCAGTTGCAATTTTTAAGTTCTTTATAGATGACAGAAAGACCTTGTCAGCAACTAAATACTACTTCCAAGTCTTTAGCATATACTAAAACTCACTATGATACAGCTTCTAAATTAGAGAAATTTGGTCATGTACATGCTCAGGTTTCTTGCATCAATGAAAGATTACCTGACAACAAAGAACCAATGACAACTAATTTGGTTATAAGCATAACTTTTATCTAAGAACACCCCAGGGCAAAGCAGAAGAAAAATGAAAAAGAATTGTAAAGACAAAATCATGCTCATTTAACTGTCTCCAAGTCTTGCTTTCAAGAAAAAAAAAATATTACATCGTGATGCAGTTGCTTTTTTTCTTCTTGGAAGAAAAAGAAAAAATAAATTTTAAAACATTTGTAAATTCTGCAGAAATGGAAAGGTTTATGGGAAAAAAAAGAACATTGTTTAACTGTCTGAGTGAGGAATGCCATGTAGTTAAATAATACTGGATTATGTGTTTCCATGCTTCAGAAATCTTGCTAAGAAATAGTAGAAATAGTCTAACATTTTATCTTAAAATCCCACATTTTTTAATTTCTTTGGAACTTGTTCAGTTTCCTTTGTTCATTTCTACATCAAATGGAAAAAATATTTTTCTTGTGTAAACATACTTGGGCAGACTGTAGAAGTCCATTAAATATAATTTCTGCTAAGGCTGAGATTTAAATTAATTTTAATTATATGCATAAAGAGTTATGAACCGAAGTTCAGAAAGAAAAGATGTACTGAAATACATTAAAACTGATAATATTCACCAGTTAATACTAAGTCAAAGCTAAAAATAATGGAGAGCAGTGAGCTGTTGGTATTTATATGCAAGAGAAAAAAATACATTCAGTGGTAAGTGTGATGGTGATTTTCTTCAGTATCCTTTAGAAAAAATATTTTTCCATAGGTAATATTGTTGTTGTTGAAAGATGGCTATCAAGTATTCCCATATGAAGGAGCCCAAAATGAAGATGGATTGATTATAACAAACCATCGCAAAAGGAAGAAAGTGGTATGGTTAGGGACTATTCTCATTTTCACAACATTATGAGGAAAGTGATTACTTTCTTGTAGGTACCATTAAAGAACATTTGCAAAGGTTTTCTGAGTAGATCACTCATAGCTGAAAATACCTTTTTTAAAGGAGCAATCAACTTCATTTAAACTTTATTATATTATATGTCACCATTATGCTAAGCAGGGCAGGGGCAGCGACTGAACTGAAGAAGAATAAAGAAATTTTGTTCCCCATTCATACCCATCTCCCCAGCTACAGAGTTAGCACATGTTCATAGCACAGAACTCTACTTCGTCTGAATTTCTGATGTTAGACCTTCCACAATTCCAGCAAGTAGTGTTGTTCAAGGCCGGTTGCAGAAAACTATAGAGAAGGTAAAATACTATATAAAACCACGAAATGCGCTTTCTTGTCCTTCAGATCTGCACTGGGCTCACCACTGGTCTGAGATGAAACACAAAAAGAGGTCCATATTCCCCCACTTTATTAATTTCTAGGCTGAATCTAGCCTTGTAACCCAGAGATAGTGCAGTGCCCTGATATATAAAATATACTGAATAAAATAAACAAACTGGAAAAATTCTGTAATCCACATCATAAAATTTCCTTCAGGATCTGATTTTACCTACTTTCCTCTCGGACATGCCCACATAGAAGCCTTCACAAAGGCAGGGAAGGCCATTTCTGTGCCAGTCTGCTACTAGGGGAAACTGGAAACAAAATTTATACTGGTGCTAAACCACCAGTAAAGTTCACTTAGAGAAAACAACAATCTAATGCAAGGTCAGCTTCAATAAAAAATATATTTCTTCCAAATAGAAATTTCTTCTGTGTAGAAATAAATGACTGAATGAGAAAATAATGTGAAATATGAAAAAATGAATCACATTTACCAGCCAGATCTTACCTAAAGAAGACATGGTGTATGTCAGTTAAAAATCAGCTCTTCATTTCCAATTTTTTATTTTATTTTTCTTTCTTTCTCCATGTTGAATATTTTAGAATTGGAAATCACTCAGTTACAGTGTCAATGTCCCTAAAACTGCTAAGGTTGTGATTATTCACTAATTTCAAATTGAGAAACACGTACCCTGGAAATCTTGCTCTGTATTAAGGGACAAGTAAATTGTGTTAGGTTATGTTGCCCTGCTCTTGGCATTTAAAGGGAAATGGAGAACTTGTAATACATTTGAGTTACTGAACAAGGAATCAAAATCCCTGGGGATATCCAACTGCCCAGCAGGATCGCCTTACAAAGAGAAAAACAGCAACAACAACAACAACAATCTTTAAAAATAAGCACACTAATATAATCCATTTTGATCTGGATATAAAACTGGCATAGGCTAATAGTTACCCTGAGTCTTCCATGTTTTCAGTAGTATGACAGATTATGTGCATTTTCAAATTTGCATATACAGAGACTGGAAAAGAGAGCCCAGAATTACAGACACTAAAGCAAAAGATTAAATTAAATACTGTCAGATATAAAAGCCCATACTGATCACAAACCTCATACCTGCATTTCGAACAGAAGCAAATGCTGTATGGTTTATAAGAAAACTGGAATGGAATTCATTATAACAAAGCTAAATATCCACAGCTGAGGTAATCACCCTAGGCACCTTTTGTAATGAACAAAAAGCAATTTTATCATAAGATTCATTTCTACTTAAAGAAGCCATTGAGAATAGACAAATTAATTACACCCTAAAATGGACATCCTTTTCTTAAATATTAAGGTTAGCTATCTCCAATGCAGATGTTCATCCTGTAAACGTCTAAAACTAGGTAAAATGAATCCCAGCCAGAATGACTACATATGACAACTATAAAAATCCTCTATATTGAGAAGATTTGGTCTGATTACGCTTAGGTATACACACTGGTGATTAAAAAAAAAAAAAAAAAATTAGTACAAGAGCCCTTTCACTTCTTGAGAATGAATTTGTGCTACACAAACCTTTGACTAAGTGTCTTATGTGTCAGTGTTTTAAAACTGCTGAAGTTCCAAACTACCATCTAGCTTCCACTCTAAAATTGCAGTAAATTAAACAACAGTTCTTAAGTTGTCTCTAAGTGGCTATAATTAAGTCTTCACTCCTAATGATGGCATCCATTCCAAGGACAAATTCAATACGGTAAGAGGTGTAGGAAGGGAGAATTATAACAAAATCCTATGGCTTGGCATACGGCCACGTGTAAAGGGCATACATTAGCACTTCTACAGTTTCTTCAGGAGTTGCTGGAAGAGAGTCAGTCTGGAGTGGATACAGATGAGACATAGTAAAAGACACCACCACCTTTTCTTATTCCTCCACATGCCTTCATTCACTTTTTATTTTGTAAATACACGTGTACTTTGTCAGAGGAAGTTTAATTCCATTTTATATACTTCATTCTCAAGCAGGTTATAGCCATGCTAGTAGATGAAAGATAGTCAGTATTAGGGTGTGAGTCCAAATCGAGATATTAACACATTCCCTGAGATTCCTCTACTTTTCTTGGAAGCTCTTAGCCTTAATCCTTGTCCGATAATTTGCAGGAATCCTCACATACTCCTCTTGTTAACATGTTCAGGTTAACAACAGATGATAACAATGAATAGAACAGTGAGTTTTGACAGTATGTGTGAATGGAACATACCATTCTGAGAAAATGTGCCCCCAAACCAGAGACCCCTAAAGAGAAAATTACCGATGACAAGCTTTGCATGAAATTACCATCACTTGGATTAAACAAAAGTCAGATAATTACCAAGGGGCTTTTGAGAAAAGGAGTCAGTTTGACAAGAAAAATAAAGAAGCATGACATTTTGTGATGGGGGAGACACCTTGGAACAGAAAAATGGTAACAAAGCAGCACTCCAACTCAAACATAACATTGCCTCAAGTCATCCCACCACCATCCTGACCTCCTTCTGGGTCTAATGGGGTCTTTTCCTCATATAACAGCATAGGCAGCTGTACTCTGGCTAGAGGGATGGCTCTGCAAGGGTGCCACGTGCTGGGAACCACAGCTTGGAGCACCTGTTTGAGTCCAAGGGGCCTTTTGCACTAGATGTGTGTTATAAGGAGAAGCATGGGTACAGGTCACAGGTAAAGCCAGCACATTTGCAATCCCATCAAACTTGGTGGGCACATAAACATATAGTTGTGCGTGTGCAGTTAGAGCTTCCTGGGTTATTGGAGGGCAGTGCAAAATGTGTAGGGGCACTCTCACATTTTGTAGGTGCACAGTATTATACTTTATCTACTGTATTGCTGATATTGATCCCAAATGTATGCTTGCCCAATTGGCCTATTAATTACACACAATTCAAAAGTCAGTAAACCCCTTTGAACTTGATTTGGTTTAACCCAAGTAACCTGAGTAATTCTTCCTTGCTACATTTTTCCCATTTAAAATTTAGCATAACTAAAGCTATGATAAAAACCTCTATATAATTCCCACCCATCACCTTACCTAACTTATGGCCAATAAGGTCACACAAGACGACGGATTTGTAAACTAGATCGTATCTGAGATCACCTACTTGAAGCTTTCTGAAGATTTTAGTTAGAAAATAGTTTGAAAGTCTTCAAAAAAACTGAGAGAACTTCTACCGGACAGTAGTATTGAATAAGTAATAAACCAATTCAATTTCACAGTACTGAAGTAGGCAAACATTTTTTGTTTATATGTTTACATGTACACTTTAAGGTACATTGTTCTCCCTGAAAGGCTGGCAATACAAGGAACACGCATGATAGTAAACGTTATTGACATGGAAATCAAGTCATGGTCTAACAATGAGGATCCTTAGCTTCATTTTGAGTTAACTGAGGGCTTTTGAGATAACATAATCTTTTCTTTTTCTTTCTTTCCAAAACGATCCTTGTGCTCAAATTTTTTGCAGAACTTAAAAATAGCAGCTGTGGTGGTGATTTTTAAGATTGCTTGTCATCTAAGCTAAGTTCCACTTGAGATTATGGAAAAATTAGGATTTTAATTATAAAAAGTGGTATAAAATATAAAAGTAATAAATTATGTTACTACTCTATTTTTAAAAAATCTAAGAAATATGTGTGTAAAAAGATTTTTTTTTTACTTTCATCAGTTTCAAAACAAAAATTCTCCTTCCAAAATTTCCTATCTAATATAAAAAAAATTAATAAAGTTACTTCATAGAGAGATTTATGACACAATTAGCTGGTTCGTTGATATGATGCATGTTTAAATATTTCAAAACTTCAAAATTTTCCTTTTTAAAAGTGTTGTTAATTTTCTAAACTTTTTTTTTCACTGTAGAAGATTCTGCTAAAATCAGTTTGATGTGGATAAAAATGGTTTATCTGAAATGTCAGATTGTGAATTTGGCTCTTTTCCTTTTGCAAGCAGAAGGTAGAGAAATATAATGTTATATGAAATGATTATTTCCCTGTTTTTTTGGTATTCACATTCACAGGCATTTGCCAATGCTTAGATGCTATGGGGAACAACAGCTATGGAATTTTGGACAACGTTTGTCCTAAACATCTGCCAGTTTATCCCACTGTATCTGACATTGTGGCCAGAGAGTTTATTCTGAATGAAGAAGTCAGTTTTCAGATTTGGCCACCTCATCTTTCAGGTGAATTAATCCCTGCACCAGGAAGTACATGGAGCTTCCTAAAGCTAGTGTATGTATTGGAGGTGAAAGTAACTACTATTAAGGTAGAAGCTGAATAAGTAGATATACAGCTGCAAATTAAGGGTCATTATGTTAATGCAGTTTTGGTATTTATTTTAACTAGTTTTAAAAGTAAACAGATTTTTTTAAATTATTTTTAAATGAAGTAGATGACTAGAAAGACTAGGTAAATACTTTAGGAGAGGGTGAGTAGAGTCACTGCAGTGTAATCAGAGAAAGACTAAAACCAGAGAAGCTGCTGTGTTATTTCAGTCCCTTTTCTTCTACTAGCTATTTTCAAGCCTGCATTTGGCTTTCTAACACTATTTGGAGTATTGACTGACCATGTAAATGCTTGCCCTCATTGTTCTACTCTCACAAATTAACTAGTGAGTGCCTCCAGTTATCTAAATAAGGTGCTGATTGATCATGTGGAAATAATTAATCAAGCCAGACCTGATATGATCTCCAGCCATGTCAGAACTTTCTTTTCTCATTATGCTTACCTAGTGCAGAATTTAAATTTACAGCCTGTGGCAAAAGGTAATGTTTTTGAGAGGTTTCTACAAGTCAAATTACAAGGAGGAAGTCAGATTTCAATTGCAATAAGACTTTAAATGAGTGCAATTACACTTTAATTCAAACAGTCTTGTTTCAAATATTGTTCTGCCTCTCTGGCAGCATTTAATAGAAGCCAACATCGAGTTTAGAGCACTGGGGAATAATATGCCAACTTTCCTATTTGAATCAGTGGAAGCAGGAGTCCTTAGTGGACAGGCACTTAAATGCATGTAATGCAGAACCTGAAATGCTGTTACAACTATATTTCTCCTTAACGACAAGTAGACATAGTAAGCAATACGTCTTTTGCTGCAGCAACTCATTTATCATGAACAAGCTTACTGTCCTTCACCCTTTACCCTCCCCACGTACACACATTTAAAAAGGGAAAAAGATCTTTTTAACTGAAAAAGCAGGAGCAGCAGACGCTGTAACTTTGTTCAGCAAAGCACGTTACACTCTTAGTGATCATAAAACGTCCCCAGATGTCTGCACAGTATCTTAACTAGGAAAAGAACAGCAGAAGTGATCTTTTAAATCATCAAATCCAGACTACTGCACTGACAAATGGGCATTACTTGCTAGTTTTTCTGACACACTGTCTCAGTCCTGGCTGGCACTTCAGCACAGATGTTCTCACACAGAACTGGAATTACCTAGCTTCTCCTCTCGACACTCTAGCAATGACACAAGAGGAGAAGCTGTCATAACGAAGCTGTCATAATCTTATGACAACACAAGGAGGCTGAGAGCTAACCAAGCTACTCCCACAGTGTAGAAGCATGTCTTCTTTCTCCAGCATTTATACCAGAAGCCTAAAGGCTCGAGATCCCAACCTGCACTGACATTAGACACTTGCCCAAACAGCGCAGAATTTCTGCTACACCCAGAAACACACCACCACCGATGAAAATGAAACCAAAAACCAACATTGCATTCATAATTAAGAATAGTTTCTAAATGTGCACACTACAGCAAGTATGCAAAATTCCCTTGGATAAGCTTGGTTGTGAATCCAGACCCTAGAGCATTTTCCGTTTCAGAGGTGGCAGAAACAAAGGCTGTTTTAAGTGCATATGAATCGGCTTTGAGCTGATTTTTGCATTGTTAAAGTAGCACAATTCACAGCTTTCCTCCAGCCTACAACAGAAAATTTATGCTTTTACCCTTTAAATGCGGAAAGCATGTATTTGTAGTAAGGAGGAAAGAGCTGAATTCTGCACGTTCAGATATATTCCTACGTGAATATATCTGCAAAATGTTCGACATTAAAACATAATTACAACAAGGAATTGTCACACAGAGTATTTGAAAGCAATGCACTTAGTTTGCAATAATATATCTTTAATTGCCCTCTCAGATCTTCACCAAAAGGAACAGAACACAAATCTGCAACGTTGCCCAACTGGGAAAATAAATGGTCATCTTGTTTCACTCATAAATGAGTACTGTTGGCAGTGAACCATTATGAGGATATTTATTACCTTATTTCCAGTGGTAGACCATTATCAAATGCTACCAGATGCTCATCTCAATTGTCAGTGTCGTATTTGAAGACTAATGGTGCCAGCTATCTTTCTACATAACAGAAAAAAAGAGTTTCTTCATCTCAAAGCTGCCTATCCCAGTTTATGTTTAAGTTTTGCGAGCAGGTTCCTTTCTATTCTGAATGGACAACTTCTTCCAAATAGACCACAACTTACTGGAGGGTTTATTAGCTACTGCAGAAGACTGTCCCGGTAGTTCTCCATAGCTTAATTCCCAAGAGAAGATTATCTGAAATGCAACCCCACTTGTTAGACTAGCAAAATAGATTTTCTCATTAATGTATGATTTTATATTTTAATTGTGATACAGAATTTTAATCAGGTAAGTATGTTTAAGGAGAATTAGTAAACAACAACTTTTAGAAGAGTATAAAAATATTTATGTATTTATTTAAAGCAAACATTCTGAACACACTTTTATGTACACACGTATACATAATATAGGCAAGACTTTCAATGTTACTGTCTTAAGTCATGGCTCAGAATTAAGAAGAGCTAATCAGTTTTGGCCTCTGTTTGCAGTTTGACTGGCATTTTAAACCAGGCTTGAGTAAAGTAAAAATGCCTAGCACCTTTGAAAGCCATGCAGTACATAGCTGTGTTTATGTAAGTGGATCAAGCCATGAGTAGAATGTTGAATGACCATTTGGTATCATAAATAATATCATGAAATAATTTATTACAAATGGATTTTTAAAAGTGAATCACTAAGTGCATATGAGTTCCTTGCTAGAAGATCTCACTATTTCAATCACTGAATTCAAATACCATTATTGAGATCCCACTGGGAGAGCAGCAAAGGTACTTCTGGATGGCCTGTTTGTTTGCTTCCTCGTCTATTTTTGCTGTGCAAGTGTTCCTTGCTCTACAGAAAATACGTAACTACTCAAAAGGTGGCTAGAAATAATGAGCTGAAAAGGTTTGTTAAAGCTAGATTTGAAATTGCAACTGCACTCCACATCAGAGAACAAAACATTTTATCCACATTCTAATAAAATTGAATTCACAATTCATTTACAGATCAAGCCTAAATCCAAGCCCACTAATAGAGGCTTTAATAAACATGTTTCAAATTTTATCTTGAATTGCTGCACTTACATGGAGCATGTTCTTTTTAAATTCACAGCCCCTGCTCCTGCCCAGGCACATGACACCTTAGTGTCTCACTGCTCTTAGCAGCACCACAGTCAGGTGCAGAGGGACTCCTACTTTAAGTAAAGCCCTGTTTGATAGCCATGATCTTCACCATACTTTAATCAAGGGTTTGCCAGGACTTTCATTCTTGTCAGGGAATTATTACTCCTCAAGAGTAATACTCTCTCTGGGCTAAACAGTGCACTCAGTGTTTTAGAACTGAAGATCATATGTTTGTAGCATTTCAAATTAAAGTAACAAAAATATTCAAGAATTTTGAAAATCATAATGCCCTAAAGGATGAAGGTATGAGCAGTTCAAAACTTTATCATCTTCCACAACAAGAAATGACAATTTTCAGCACATGTATGATTTCTTTTAACTACCACTACAGTTTATTTTAATAATTTTCCTGGATCCAGAAATTGCTGTCATCTCTCTTTTGTTATGCCAATAACATTTCAAGAACATCAGTGACAACAAGAACTGTCAGCAACAATCATATTTCATTGCTTTTATCAGAAAAAGCCATCTTATTTCACAACACCTGGCACAGCCATTAATATTCAGGTTGGGTGATTCAAGTTAGTGTTGCATGTCAAGAAGTTTATGTGTATTCTTTGAAGCCAGAATTTATAAGTGTTCTGTATTTGAATGACCATGCTCATGACTTCATCAGTGGCCTACAGCAACCTATAAACAACAGAAATAATCTGCAGAATAATTCATGGTGTACTGGGTAGAAACACATTTTAAGAGTCCAGCCTTGCCAACAACATACAGAGTGCGTACATATACTCTTGCTTCAAGTTCTGTGGTATGTGCATAATTGTTTGGAAAAGCACACAGCTAGCCTGGACATTCACAGAACATATTTGTTATAATGCTAGGAACTAGTGAGCTTCTTAGGCTTTCTAGATACAAGGCATATTTATATGCAACAGATGTTCTTGTAATGACAGTGTTTTACTTTCTTCCATCCTCTTCCTTAGTAGATTGAGCTATTCTGACTTGGGGCATCCAGGAAAGTAAAGACCATTGGTTGTGCATGCGAGAACACACAACCACAGAAGTATGCTCTGCTGTCTCCGTTTCCATTAGGTTCACATGATTTCCATTTTTTTGCCAGGAGCCCACTGTCCAGGATTATGTATGAGTCCTAAAACAAATTCTGTAAGGATAGCCTGTGGTAGTCACTTGAACAGAGATTCTACTAAAATAAAAATGTGAAGAATTCATATAAAATTGTTGCTTACAGATGCCCTAAAGATAATGCCAATGTGACATATGGGCAAACAGAAATAGGAATGATAAAAAAATCAAAAATTTTACTAGTAGATTCAGAGAGACAGAGTAGAAAATACCAGTAATAAAAATAAAACTATTTTTTAGATTTGAAATATTACACAATTCTTTTCTTTCTCTCAGAAGAAGGTAAAGAAGCAGGTAAAACAACAGCCCAGAAAACCAGTAATTCACTGTCAGGACATATGTATAATATAAGCTCAGTAGGAGGGAATTAAAACTGTAAATGACATTAAATAATCAAGATTAATTTGCTTTACCTTGGTAAAACCATATGTAGGAAATAAATCAGAGATAAATTAGGTGATTACATAATGTGATGATGAAGACTAAGCAAGTACCTAGAATGAAAAACTAATAGTAATATATTGCTTATTGAATATTGCAAAATGATTTATTATTAAATAACTATGCATAAATATTTATTATTTAAGTATTTAAATAATTAAATCTATATGTCCAAACAGACTTTTTCCACTTGCCCTATCTTCCATGCTAACTGATGGAGTTATTTAATATTTTTTGTTTTGTTAGAGAAAAAGTAGTAAGAATTTATTAATTCATAATTATGTTGATTAAAAATAATTAAAATGTTAATGAAACTAATAACACCAAAAAATTATAAGTTCTTGCAGCACTCAGGCTAGACACTAGGCAATGTCCATTCAGTTTAGAGGACACAAGAGAAACGTTTATAGTGACAAAATAATAGCACATTTGTACATCTATTGCATAGGTAAAAATCACAAATCCATTAATGTACTGAGCAAATTATATGGATGCAAAGAACTGTTTGTAAATAGGCTTTAAATAACCCCTTTGCAAACAATCATGAAACACATTATATTATGTTAATGCTATTTGCTTTCAAGGATGCCATATTATATTATTTGGAAAACAAACAAACAAACAAACAACAATTAAAAACACACATGTTCAAACCTAGGTGGTTTTATGAAAACTTGAATGCTAAAGAGAAAAAAAAAAGTTTTGAAGAAACAGTGTCAAAACAAAATGATAATACATCTCTAAAATAAAGTTAGATCTCAAATGGGACTTGAAAGACTATAAATATAGACAGGCTGAAATAAGTTGGAAAAATTATAATTGAACTAAATCACCAAAGACATGCTAAAACTACAGCACTGAAGCAAGAGAAGATACCTGTCAAAAAGCAGCATGGTATCCAAACTACTAAAGGCTAGAGGGATGTAAAGATCATTGTTATAACTGTCTTGAATTATATGAAAGGCTTTCCTGCCTAAGCAAGGTTTAGGTCCATCTAAAAAAATCGTATTTGAGATACAGATAAATGTCCAGGAGCATTTAAAGGCATTTGACACCAGATGAGACCTTGATTCTTTCATCAAGGTCTCATAAAAAGATGTTACAATAAAAAATTATGAAAAAAAAACAACCTGGAGGGAAAAAAAATGAGAGATTCTGTTTGTTTCAGATGCTTTGTATATCTCCCCTCAAAATACATCACTGGAATTATTTTTTGCTCCAGAGGCACCAAATCCTGCCTTGAAAAGGTACCTCAGCCAAACAGATCAAATTAAGATTGCTTGTCCATGTTCCCCTGTAACCCAAGGCAGAGCTCCTGGATGATCCAGTTGGTCCATCTCACTGCAGCCAGTGCCAGCTGTCACCAGTAGGCTAAATAAAGGTCTGATTTAGACAAATCATTACTTTCGTCCTGTATTTACAGTCATTGTCTTGGATCTGCATCTCTGCTTATAAGCGAGTCATCTCCTGACTCATAGTGAACTCAACAGGCAACCTGTAATGCTCATCAGTGCCAGTTGCTATGTTACTGACTGATGTTTCCCATTTCAGGACAGGGGACATTTACAAATTAGAATACACTTTTGTTTTGGTTTGGGTTTTTGGCTGAAAACTGTTGCTTGGTCAGTTTTGGATTTGGGGCTTTTTTTAGTGGTGTGGGGTTTTTTTTCCTTCTGAAGAGTAAATAAGTGTCCAGAAAAAAAAAAAAAAAAAAAAAAACATTTCAGATCGTATGATTGAT
>VXAY01001422.1:1634270-1649158 GCA_013399855.1 Oxyruncus cristatus | reverse complement strand
AACAACAACAACAACAACAAAAAAGGGAGAGACTGACAAATAAAAAATAGAAGTTAACCATTCCCCACTATGGTCCACCATGGGAAAGATGGTGTGTTGCAGTAAAGAATAACAAGAACAAGAAGTAAGCAATGTCTGCCGCCATGGATTTTGGGAGGTAAAGACTCACAAAGGAAAAGCTATTTAATGTGTCCCAATATAAAGTCACTAAATTTCTAGATATGGTAGTAAAAATATTAGTTTTGTTGAGGCTGCAACCGCGGCCAGTAAATATTAATCATGACTTGGTTGCTATCAGCTAAGCAAACTGGATGCACAAATCTTTAAAATAAGGTTAAAACTGTGGATTATTTTTGGAACTTTCAGTTACTCTTCTGAGGTTTTTAATGCCGTTTGAATTTTAAATCCATACCAGTGTTGCTTCACAGATTAAACATAATTTTTCACTGATAAATTTAAGGCTTTAGCAAACTGAAGGCATAGGACTTCCGTCAAATAACTTCACATGCTACAGAGGTATCTTTATCTGGGGACAAATTAGACTCCTTTAGGGTCATTTCAGAGAAACAGAAAACCCCTAGATGTGATTCATCTCATATGAAAATGAGTATCTAAACCAAGTTACATGATAAACTTTTAAGTTCCTTAAAAGTGCCTGTTATCTCGACTGGCAACGCAGAGAGTGATTGGAGGCAGACACCCACAGCTCAGAAGAAACTCAATCCAGATCTTTTGCAGCAGCTAAGACCTACTATAAAACAAGTCAACACTGAACACTGAACATACCAAATACTTCTCATGGCATTAAAAAGGGGTCTGTTCAAGATACCTTACACTTTGGAGAAAGCTGTTATGTCTCGGACATCTCAGTACTAACATCTTTTACAAAATCATGTGCAGTATTAATACCTTGCACAGGGGTTTTCCTAAAGCCAGCTAGGTATAGATGTTCAAAAAATGAAGTAATAAAGTAGATATTGAATAAATAACAGGTCCTTTTCCACATTGTATCTGTGCTTAATTAGATGCTGCTATTGTTGGTCTGTGTTTGGCCCAGCCACCTGTGGTTTGTACTTTTCCTGCCAAGTTATGAGAAAACAAGGCCTGATAAACGGAAACTTTGTACTTGAAGGCAGCACTTCGCATAAACTAAAATTAATTTGTATCTCATTATTGTCTGATGGCTCTGCAAGGGCATTTGAAGGAGAAAGTGAAGAGGAGGGTAATGAAGTAAGCCCCCAGACTCATTAAGGGAAGACCCTCCAAGGTATATATCATGCAGGTGCGGGGGAAATTGCTGGCCACACCTGCCCAGGTAGACGTCTCTGGCAAATTGGATAAAAAAGCAGGTGGCTCATGCTCGGGGGGACTCACACTTCACACAAAGAACCACGATGCCTTTTGCGGGGACGCCCGCGATGTGTGAGCCTGCTGACCCTCTGAGAACGCAGCTGCTACGGAGAATTCTTGGCATTCGGAGTTGGTAAGATAACCTCGTAAGTTACACCTGGGTGTTTGTGGGGTTTTACTGAGGGCTTATTTCCCTCCTCTTTCTTGTCTATCGGTTTCTTGTTTTGTAAGCCACTTCTTTGTAATAAATATTGAGGGGTTTTGGGCTTTCAGTGGTGTTTTGGTTTCAGTCCCGGCACCCCTTCAAACTCAAACACACATGCCATTTCTTTCAAGAAGTCTAAACTCAGTGCAACTGGGCAATCAGTTTTCAATTCAACTTTAGGCCCTGATCAGGTGAAGGATATCAAAAAGCAGTAATGAAAGGAAGTAATTTTTCTTTAGTTTTTTTCTCCCTGTAATGGAGTTGTAAGCAAGTGTTTGAAAAATCACTGCTTTATTTCTAGATTACATTAATACTAAGAAAAGGAAGGTCAAAACCTTAAATGGTACAGTTGGCCTTTCAAAAAAAAAGAACCTTCAAGTGCATTTTTCTTCAAGTCAGCTTTGACATTAATGACACAATACAGGCATAGAAGGCATAAATACCACTTTGATAACCAGTACCCCAAATACTGGTCAAAGTATTTAAGTGACTTAAGTCACTAGGTTGGGTATTTTTCTGAAATTTACTTGCTCTTTCTTTTTCTTTGCAATTATTATTTAAGTTTTTTGGGAAAGTTACTTTGGTTTGAAGTAACTGAACCCTAGGGTTCCAGAATAATGGAAGTCCAGGCATGCTTGGAAACCAGCCAGGTGCCACGATTTTCACCTAAACTGCTTGCAGAGCAGGTCAGCAACTTCAGGACCGTGATACTGCTGAGTATGAAACTAGAAACTAGTTACTGAGAGGCTATAAATCACAACTAAAATTTAGGGCCTACTAAAGAGATTAAGGAAAAGAAGCATGTGATGCTTTTGGCATCCACAGTGCAATAGGGACATTGCTTATAAAGGGAAAACTGCTAGAGCATTAAGGCATTTTTTTTGCAAAGATAAACCCAGTACTGTAGTTTGCTTTGTGGTTTATAAAGTATCTGCTTTATGGTTTATAAAACCTGATGACCAAAGTCAGGAAACAGTATAAACAAATATTTCAGGGTTAGGCAAATACTTCAAAAGTTTCTAGAGTTGGTGGGAGAAATGTTATATGAAAGGAAAAAAAAAAAAGTAACTACTGCAAAGGAACGCTGATAGAGTTCTAAACTCTGAGTATGAGGCTTTTTTTTTAATTTCACTGAAAGATGTCTGAAAGCACTGAAAACAATTTTGTCTAGATTTATGTGTGTGTGTGTGTTTATAGATAAATCGTCCTAAAGAGAATGTACAAAGAAGTCGTTAAATGCCAAAGATTGGATCAGTTTTAACAATAGTGATGCAACTGTTCAGCAGTACTATAGGAATACATAGATAAGGAACAGAGTATATCTGTGCTGTTAAATAAATGAGACTAGGAAGCAAACTGGAGTGCTAGCCATCACAATTGCAGAAGCATCTGCAGCATTCTAACCAGCTTTCACCAGGACTCAGTCCCAGCACAGCACACAGGGCCATTCATGTCAGGGACCCTTCCTAAAATTAAGCACGGATGTCACCGTAGCTGCACCCTGTGCTGCTCCCTATCAGCACTTCCCTTGCTGGCTAACAGTGGTATCCTAAAAAAGCTTTGGTGTTCCTGAGGTATGACCAACCTCAAACACAACATGAATCCTTTGTTTCATGCTAAAAAACAGTGCTTTGAGAGTTTGCAATGCAGCTTTCAGATCAGTTCAAGTTCTGAGCTGTTGTTATTAATGGTACAAGAGTACCAGCTGGGGCTCTAAGGAAACCCACAGCTCAACACTGTGTGGAGTTGGCAGGAGCTCCAGAGGGTCACAGTCTCAAATAATGCAGGTATGAACCATGCTGCAGGACTTTTTGTGTGTAAATAATATTTGTTCGTATGTGGGCATGTGATAGAGAATACAATATTCACATGCATTAGTAAAAGTACTACTCTATGACTCACTACATTTACTGCATAACTCAGAAGTAAAAACCCACAAAATTTGGGAAAATTTGGGGGAACAGAACCTTGATCACTACTTGATTTTAGGTCCTTGTTTTAGATAAATAAATTAGGAGGCCTTCAGTTACTCATCCTAAGCAGTGGAAAGGGTCTGGTGTAGCCCCATATTTCTGGGTAAGATGCTACAGAATTTCAGAAAATTGTGAGCTTGAGAGAGCAAGTCAGTGTGAATGCGTGAGACAAAATGTAACAGAACAGCAGAGGAAGCAAAATTTATATTTGAAATGCTGAACAATACAGTGAGGTGTTGATAGCTGGTGGAAAAAAAAAAAAAAAAACAAAAACCACCCTTACAAACCTGTTAAGTGAACTACTGTGATCTTTTTTTCTCAACAGGTGGCTATGAGAAAAAATACATGTTTAGAAGATAAATTGAAAGCAACAGCACCAGAGCACCAGAGCAAAGTTCATGAAATGCTGTAGGAAATTTTAAACAGTTTTGGTTCTATCCACTTTTCTAGTAAACCCACTCTTCTTACTCTTGGTGAAACTTCCAAGACCAACATTTTTAATCTTCAGTCCTGTATATTTCCATTTTATATCTTTTCCCTGCAACTTTAGAGAACCAAAAACCCTCGAGAAGTTCAGAGCATATACATGTGCAAGATTTTGACTTTTCAGATTATGTCTAGATTGTATATCCTATTTGTTAGCTACTTCACATTTTTTATTTTATATTAATCTGACTACAGTCCTTTAGTCACTTCTTAAAACAATTAAACTGAAATTAATCCCAATGTATCACAGTTTGGCTCATTTCCACAGGAGAAGAGGTAACAGTATTCCACCACAGAGCCTTTTAAAAGATTATGTTTCTAATTCTTTTTTAAAAAATAAATAAAATGAGCCTAATTAAATACATAACACAACACTTCAGTTTTTACCTTCACATCACTGCACAAGAAGTACCAAATCCTACTTTGGAGAAGAAGAAAGGAGGAGGAGAATCCTGCACAATTGATAAATTGAACTTCTTGCTTTAAAACCTTTGTTAAATGAATGATTAAAGGATAAAGCATTAAACAGCGAGTATGTGTTTGTGTGTGTGATGAGGGGTTGTAAGTGAAGGACAACTGAAGTAAGTTTCTGTGGAAAACAAGAGTAAAAATAGCTGTATTCCCATCCTTTGTCCCAGTCACAATGATATCAAATAAAAAACATACAATAACTTCTCTCCTGCAATAGTGACCATATGCACAAAGACATATCTTTCAAGACACATGGGATTATTGCTAGAAGAGGCAATTAATTCCCAAAAAGCCTTTTTTTTACTTACAACTGGCTAATACTTGCAGTATGAGGGGTGAGAAACACTACTTAAAATTCTGTTTAACCTTTATAAACATTATCAAATACCAATTACAGGGATTCTGATGAAGTAAAAAAAAATTAAGTCTAGCATCACATTACCATTTTCATACACTACTGAAGCCTTACCGAGTTCAACAGCTTTAACTTTCTTTGACCATTTCAAGGAAGAGCCTTTAGGCTTGATCAGCCCTCAAATGCTTTCACACTTAACTCCTATCAACTTTAAGGGAGTTGTTCAGGTATGTCTAATGGAAGATTTGGGCCCCCAAAGCTATATTTTCATACAGATTAAAATAGTGATATGCACTTTTAGATACATATATATAAAGAATATACACCTGAAATAGCCAAGAAGAGACTAGTGAATCACTGTAAATCACTGAAAACCTCTACAAACATGTTTATAAACTTGACACTCTATTGATTATATTTAAAAAACTGGCATGCTGATTTGGCATTTTAGTCTATAGAACTTCAAAATATACTTTTAACATTATAGCTTTACTGAATGTCTTATAGACAAATAGATTTTAAATTCCATTTTTATAGCCTTGTTGTAACAAATCTATACGTTTTTTCCAGGCACCATTCAGTCCCAATTCAGTTGCAATGATTGTAGCACTTCTCAAATACAGTTAGGAAGATGAGCTCTGAACTTTAAGATTCTCACATTCCTAAAGTAAAATTCCATGTGTCACAAGGCACAGTGAAATATGTTCTGTAAAATAAGCACAGATCTAATGAAAGCAGATTCTTGGTAGTATATAGTACACTTTTTTAAAAAAAAATATGATCCCCCTCACAGGTGATACGAAGTAAGGAAGTAAATCAACATGAATGATAACAAGTTAAAAAAAAAAAAAAGCCAGTATTTAAGTTGCAAATATGCTGATATTAGTAAAGGTGTCATTTCAGTCCTACTTCATTCAAAAAGGTGTGCTTATCATTAGTATCACATAATTTCTGCACTATTCAATTCAAATTCTATGTGGCATAATAATATATGACATGAAGCAAATATCTCAGTTTCGATCCCCTCGTCTGATAAAGATATTAAACAGAACTACAGAACTGGCCCCATCAATAACCCTTGCATCTTTGTTGCCGCATGGCTCTCTACCCCCTGTCTCCCCTGAGGTATGTCCACAGACTGAAAGACCTCACTAGCACTGTCCCTCAAACACTGGAGTGCCTCTCTCAGGCTTATCTTTAGCAAGCCTGGTTTTATTCCTCTCCCCTGTCAAATTTCATTTAAAGCTCTTTCAATGAATGCTGCTACCTGCTGTGTAAAGATCCTTTCCCCTCTTTGAAACAGGTGTACCCCACCTGTCACCACCAGGCCTGGTGTCACGTAGACTGACCGAAGATAAAAAGCCCCAAAAATCTGCCAGTGACACCAGACTCAGAGCCAGATATTGATCTGCTGGCTCTTGCTGTTTCTTCCCTTTTCATTCCCTGCAACTGGAAGGACAGAGGAGAACTCTGCCATCACTCAGTCATACCAAGGCTGTGAATTGCCCTCAGACTTCTTGCTACAACTTCATTGCCAAGTACCTAAAAAATCAACTATGAATAATAATCTGACAGCCACACTGGGGACAGATTAATGATTTAAATAATTTTCAAAATAAGCAAATTAAAGTATGCAAAAATAGATCAAATTCTATATATCCAAATGTAGTGCATTCCCTTTATCTTGTAAAAGTTTGAAACCTTTTAAAGAATTCATTTTTCCACTAAGTTGAGTTGATTGTGAAGGAGGTTACAACAAGGAATGAACAGTGCAAGTGGGAAGTGGATAGTTTTGTGCTGCCTTTAGTCAGCTGAAGGGGAAACAGTCACTTTTCTAATTAGGTCTCTTGATACATTAAAAATGGACTGGAGAAGATACCCTTGACTTACTATTTGTGACTAAAGTACTATGTATATTTACAGTTCTGTAATTATAATATGCTTTTTTGTTTAAGCCTTGTGATAAGGACAGATGTAACTCTCCTCAGTTCATGAAATACTTAGTCCAAAGATGACTTTCACCCTGTTTTATTTGTCTTACAGTACTGTCTTGTCTCTTGGGAGTAGAACCTCTACAATTCCCCTAAAACACATATAAGTCTCCAGTTTTATAGGCTGAAAGTACAGATATATCAGTACAGATACAATAGACTTCCTATGCTTACATTTCCTGTTCTTCTCTTTTTTCTTCTTTTTTAAGAAGAAAAAAAATCCCACTATCTAGTTAAGCAGCTTATAATACAGTGATGTGAAAAATCCCTCGGGATTCAGTAATGATGTGTTCATCTTTCTGCACATCTGCTCAAATTCCAAGTCACAATGAAGAACCTATAAAAATTCCAAGTCAGTGGGATAGAGAGAGAGACACTCATAAGTATTAAAGCACTGCTGAATCAGGATTTGCACTGCAGTTTTATAATGGCTAAGAAAGCATAGCAGTTATATTTGCAATTTCCCAACTGGCATATGGGAATGCATGAGCAACAAACAGAACCAAGAAGGCAGACCTGGCCTGTTTCCTGTAGCTTGTTATCTTCACGCTTTGTTCAAACCTCACAAAGAACGAAGGGTGAACCTGGCCTTTGCTGATGTCAATTGAAAGTTTTGTCATTTACTTGAAAGGTTCAGAATTACTTATCATCTTTCTATTCTTTTTGATTTTAAAAGAATCTTTCCAGTTAGGAAAGCAAAATCTTTCTTTTTGTGTCTGGTGGCTTTAGGCAGTAAGTCAAAGAGAGGAGATCCATAGTACTCATTAATTTATTGGATCTGTTGAGCTTGAAACCATTACATAAAACTTTAAAGTGGTCATTACTTTTGACTTCTGTACTTAGCAGGAAGTAAGAGCAAGAAGTTTCTCTGAGGAAGAAGAAAAGATGTCTCTCAGTGAGAAGAAAAATAATGGAAGAGTGTAGAAGAAGAAAAATAAAACCCAGTATCTTTGTTCTCAGGATAGAGTATTTTTAACTGTGCTATGTTGAGCCTAAGGATACCTTTCTTTCCAGCCTTTCCAGTGTTTTCTTATAATCTGGTACAATTCCCAATTTTTTTAACTTTTTCAGTCATTTTTCATTATTATTAAAATTAATTATAAAATAGATACTATATTACAGCCAGGTGGGTATGAGCCAACAGTGTTCCCAGGTGGCCAAGAAAGCCAATGGCACCCTGACCTGTATCAAAAATAGTGTGGCCAGAAGGACTGGGGAAGTGATTGTCCCCCTGCACTCAGCACTGGTGAGGCCACATCATACTGTGACCAGTTCTGGGCCCCTCACTACAAGAAAGACATTGAGGTACTGGAGCACGGCAGGAGAAGGCCAATGAAGGTGGTGAAGGATCTAGATAGTAAGTCACATGAGGAGTAGCTGAGGGAGCTGGGGTTGTTTAGGCTGAAGAAAAGGAGCCTCAGGCCTTATCACTCTCTACAACTACCTGAAAGGAGGTTGTAGTCAAGTGGGGGGCGACCTTCTTTTCCTAGGCAACTAACAACAGGACAAGAGGAAATGACCTCAAGCTGTGCCAGGGGAGGTTCAGGTTGGACATCAGGAAGAATTTTTTCACTGATAAGATGGTTAAGCATTGGAATGGGCTGTCCATGAAAGTTGTGGAGTCACTATCCCTGGAACTGTTCAAGAAATGACTGGATGTGGCACTTAGTGCTATGGTCTAGTTGGTAGCATATTGTTCGGTCAAAGGTTGGACTCAAAGATATTGGAGATTTTTTCCAACCTTAATGATTCTATTATCCTAAACAACTTCAATATTTTCAGAATAAATACCGGGCCCTATTCTTCCTCTGTTGTCTAAGTAGGCCTTGAACAGATATCACTGAGTGCACATATCTCTGTTGAGGAATGTATCTCTACATCGTTCCAAATTTATACCAAATTTGCATGTTATGATTGCACTGACATTGATGGGTTTGTAACATGGATATGTGTACTACTGGGCCATAAGGAAGGGAATGAAATTCCTAACAGCTAGATTAAAAGCCTCTGAAGACATAAAAAAGCCAATTGATCATTAGATGAAATTTTCAACATCTGTTTCAAAATGCAGCCATATGAGAAGATGCAGTGCTGTTCTGCTAGTCTCAAGTTGGAAGTTAGCTTGGTACTGCATTTGTCCATTAAGTTTTCTTCTGGCCTTCAACACTGGAGTGATACTGGACAGACAAACTGGACCTTGCTCTTTTACCTCAGGTATGTCCGATGAACTAGAAGAACCGACGGAGCTTGAAAAAGTCATTCCCTTAGGAACGACCGTGGCCATTTTTTTACCTTTGTTATTTTAATCTTTTTTTATCACGCCTGACAACTTTGGTTACAGAGAGTTTCTTTAGATACTGGGCAGGAGAGATTAGTATCTAGTGGGAAAATACACAGTTAGAAATATTCTAATATAAGATTCACTTTGCCCTGGGTATAATTCTAATAGTGAAATAGAAAACACAGGTATAAGGTATCTTTCTCCACACCCAATCTCAACAAGAACCACAAAGTTTCAGCATATATTCCTCTTAGCAAGCAATAAAAATCAATTAGTAAATAATATATACATATTCTTAAAGTATCTAAACTGTCATATTAAAGTTCTGCTGTATTAATTCCATTACAGGTAGAATGCAAATGAACGGTTCAAGATCAAGCATACAAAAATAAGTAGCCAAAGATTTGCAAGAGACAATGCAGAAATTATCAACTTAATTCTTCCTAATACCAGCCTCACAAATTTATTTTCCTGCACAGGAATTGTATGCAAAATACATAAGAATGCAAGAACTACGGTGAGATTAATGATACGTGCTTTTTCTGCAGAGAACGGACATTCTTCAAAAGAACCAGGCTGACACACTGGAGTAGGAAGAAGCATATCTTAAATTGTTTGAGTTGCCATAAAGGGTAATAAATGCTGTGTGAGGCACACCCACACATAGATCACTTTTTTGTTTAAAATATTATTTTTCTCTGGAAGTTTGTATCTGCTGTTAAAGCAATAGATACTTCATTTGAACAAGGCTGTCTGATCATTAAATATCACTGCTCAGAGATAGCTGGGACAAAATACATGGTTGCCTTATCTGCATGGTAAAACAATTTGATACATGTGAAATTATGTTCTGCAACCCAATCTACAAATGAGAAAACTATAGAATACAATTTTATGAGATAAAGAGTGAAAAACTTACATCTCAAACCGTACTCATCAAATACTTTTATGTAAGCTAAGCAGCTGTGTTGCCTAGTTTACTCCTCATTCCCTAATTTCCATTGATACACAAATCTCTCCAAACCAGTTAATTGTTTCCAAAAGAAAATTTATGTATCTCTCTGAGGAGAGCTTGGTCCAGGGATCATTTTTATTGGCATGAGTACATCCTGCAAAGTCCTCTAACACACTTTCCACAAGTTGTGCACCTGCAGACATTCCTGCCTGTCCTCAGGCCCCATCAAAGGAAAGGCCTCCGTCACACCCTCTTTTGTGCTGTAAAATTCTCACGCTGAGGACTGCAGTACACTGTTTATAGTATTTCAGACACCCTGAACTGAGATAGCACACAAAAAATGATTGCTTTGTCTTAGGGTGACATAGACATTACAGAGAGCCAGGACTGTGTGCTATGTAGCATGCATACAGCAAGTCTGGTCTGAGAGGAGTTAGCCACGAGTGATGCTCTGCACATGAGCCATTCTCACTACTTGGCATGGGATCAGCCCCTCGGGTTGACGGTGCAGGTGCAGCCAACTGCTAGGAATGAGTACAAGGTGAAAGCAGCACTACAAGTGTGGCAGCTGATGTAAGATTTCTGCTACCTGCTCTTTGTAATACTACCACGAAAGTCTTACATATTCCTTGAAATTCTGGAAATTATTTTCTGTTTAGACATAAATATTCACACTTGCACTCAACATCATTGTAGTCAACACCTCAGCTGCACGCACTTACAGAAAGAAAACAAAACAAAACAAAATAAAAAATTAAAAATGAATAATAAATAAAAAAATAAAAAGCATGTAAAGAGACAAAGTCTACTATATTGCACTGAGGCTGAGATTTCTAAAAAAATGGTGGAAATAATTTCACCACTATAATCCAATGATATGTGAGGAGAATATGTCAATAAGCACATACATACACAGAGAAGGTGTAAATCTTTCAATCTCATCCTCAAGGTGTCTATAAAGCTATCAGCTGAGATAGGTATGAAGTACATCAGGCCTGGTTTCTCCAGGCCCATTTACTTTTAGGAGCAAAAGCCTCATCACTGAAGGAATGCTAAAACATGTCATGCTGCAAAGAGACACAGATTTATAGTCTCAGAAGTAGCCCAGCTAGAAATTATTACCCTGACTTATCATAAGGGTATGTATACAATTAGATGCATAGTTAGCTGTAATGGAAGAGTATCAAGACAGAATTAAAAAGAAAATTAAATATTACAAAGTGTATGTGTCTGATACCAGTCTGAATCTGCAAACAAAAACTGCCTGGCATTTTGTAGTATGAGAATCCTGACTGAACCTTTCCCTTGCTGTTCCTCAATACCTCTGGGCCATCTATAGGATAGCTTTCATTTCATCACCCAGCGTAGACCACAGCAAAACTCATAAAACAACTCTCAGATTCTAAATGGAACCCCAAGTGTTACTTGGTTTTGTGCCTCTCGCATCATTAAGGACTGCACTGTGCGGCATACCCCAAGGATCCATCTCTTATGATATCAGCACCCCCAGGACAACAACAACACCCTGCATTAACAAAAGCACTTTTACTGCTCCACTTTGGGCAGGGTATCTGCATGTACTCACCACGAGTCTATTGCTCCATATCTGCAATGCTATTGTTCACAGATAATGAGTCAGACAGAACAAACTACAGGAATACAAGGATCGATAACAAAATGAAACACAACAACCAGAAAATAAACCATATGAAGTTACACTAAATGATCTAGTGCCATCTACCAAACTGGAAACTCCAGGGACATGATCAGTCTCTTCAAGTACCTCCAGGGTAATAGTATATAAAGGAAAGAAGGCATTTATTTAGTCTAGAAAATGATAAGGATGGGGCATTGGCCAAAAGCAAAGAACAGAAGAGTAGTGGCAGTAAATAAGAAAAAGGTATTAACTTAAAGATCAATTTGTTGCAGAAATAAGCTCCTTAAGGGCATTTGGTCCAGGCACTATCACTGCAGATGCTATAGCAGAGGCTAGATAAATCATTAGTTGCAATGATGTGACATGGTTCTGCAGGGGGCCAAGTAGCTGCCCAGTCTGATTTTTTTAGCATTATTATTGCAACAAATAATATCATAGATACAGCTCACTCGCCCCTAGGTTTCACATTTTTTTTGTAACATAAGGCTAAAAAGGACCTGAAATGGGAGAGACACTATTAACTTCAATGTCCAGGTGCTAATGTTTTGAATATCTCAAGAATTAACTTATATTTTTAGCATCTCATTGAAATACTGCCAAGACCCCAATTTTACATCAACTTCTTATGCGTAAGAGTTGAACTATTTATCAACACCAGCTAGATGATAACCACAAATCTCATGGTTTAAAAGTTACTTTCCTGGCAGATATCACTGGAATTTGTTAGTGTTGTTGTTGTTTTGTTTTCAAATGTTTTTGAAAGATGTGGAAAAGAATGACCATAGAAGTATAAAATGTTAAAAAGCAGGCATTTAGGAAAAAGCAATTTTCTTAATCTGTGAAAAAAAAATTGTAGATGAGCCATTACTTAAGCAATAATTTTCTGAATGAAACAAAAGGGAGGAAAATCTGAATCCACTGAAGTCCTGAATAATGTGAATTTCTTATTTGAAAAAAGACAATCACAAAATTCCTTTGACACTAGCAAGATCAGGATTTCATTAAATTTCATGGATATCCTCTCCCATAAGAGTACAGATTAAAATGATAGGATTAAATAAACAAAAACCAGATTGTGTAGTGCTATGAATTTCTACTCCTAGTAACAACTAAATTATGTCTGATAGGCTATTAAACAGATCTAACCAACATATAAGTACTGTGCCTTTTTTTGAAGAAAGAAAGTGTAATTTCAAATGCACTTTCTTGGTTAGAGTGACAGGAAAGGACATGGAATTGGGATCCATATGCCAAGCTATTATTATGTAACCGCAAAGGTAACACAACTGCCTGGACTATAACTGTTGTGTTAGTATGACAGCAAAGCTCATTTACAGACTCCAGAGCCTGTAAAAGCCTGGTACCAGGAGCTAATAACTAACAGTACAACACTGCAATGCCAGTGGGCTTTTGAACATTTTGATCATTGGATTGTTGGGAGGATCATTGAAGAAGACCATGTTCGGGGACTTTCCGCAAAGATGATAGATGAGGTTTGCTTTCTTTCTACTAAACATGTAGAGTTACACTGCCTTCAAAGCAATACTTTCCTCACCACTTCTCTCATTGTGCAGTGACCAGAATATTGCAAGAACCAATTTTTGCTTCTTTGAAATGATACATTATGATCACTTCTCAGCAACAAGGTCACATAGGGAGACTTGGAAAATAAAAGCCTCCAAGCCTTTTGCCCTAGAAGTCATTATGCTAACTTCTGTTTATGAAAAGTAATTTTCTTATATTCTCTGTGTAGAGTTTGCAAATAAGTGTCATATTCTTTAATCTTGCATCAGGTTTCAATGTTTGTGTCTCTATATGATCCAGATACTTTGTTACAGATATAAAACATTAACTTTGGGTCATAGAAAGCATTTGTTAAAATATCTTTTCCTAAATACATTTTAGAAAAGTAATAAAAATAAGAGTTAACAAAAGTGTATGGCACCTAGATATTGAAAATAAGCAATGTATGCTGGATGTAAACTTAGACTGAAAATTCTGTGAAATTAAAAATGCTATTGAAAAGTAATGGTACTAAGCGTTCTCATTTCCATTCCATGGGGGTGACATACCTTAAAAGGAATGTGCACTGAAAAAGTGAATTAGGATTGGTGACTCTAGATGGTGCTTAATTTAGAATGTGTTTTTTTGGTTTTGTTTTGTTGGTTGGTTGGTTCTGGTTTTGTTTTCAGGTAGAGCATCCAGAATAAAAACACAATTGCATACAGTAGATATTCTAAAGCATGGGTTTTTTGCTTTCAATATAAAGGGCTCAATTGGCTTCTGTCATCTCTTACCTGCACTACGTAGCCTGATTCTCACTCCAGTATGTGCACAGCCCCCATTACCACGGAAGAAAAGCAGTACTGAAAGTTAGTCACAGTGCTGAGCAACTCGGACAGATGTACACCAAAGAGACTACAGCACACAAGGACACTAAACAAGAGAGTCTATAATCCATCAGCTTTCACATGAACTTAATAATTCAAAGGACATGTTTTGGCTGCTGCATCTAAGTACTATATGTACAGAAGGTTCAAATCTCAAAAAGGTCTTTTAATAAATTGCAACAATTAATTTTTTGCAGTGATGGGAAAAGTGGGGCACTGTTGCAAACTGAAATAGACAGTTTGGGAAGTAAAAAAGCTTAAAGAGACATAGAAGAGGGAGAATAATGAACTAGATATGGATGCAAACAATAACCAGGAACAGTGTGACAAAAGTTCATGGGATCTTGGAACCGCCAAGACTTTGGAGTATTGGCTAGATGTATGATTTCTTTTGCTAGGTTCATATGGAACCCTATTCCAAATATTTCATTGTTCCTATTACTCTAGATTCTACTGAGAAGTCCATGACCAAGCTAGCATTATTTGTCCCTCACACACATCACATGTTTGGCTTTGGAAGTACTTACCAAGATTAGAGCAAATCTGCACAATTCCGTGTATATATAATCCATTTTCCATAACTTAATCATGGAAGGGTCTCAAATTTTCTCTAAAAAACTGATCACAAATGAGTTGGACAGATTTCTTTTCCCCATTCACTGTAAAAGTCATAATGGAATTAATGCATATTGTATTTCTTCTCTCCTTTTAAACATGGTAATCCAAGAAGCAGTGCACATTTAGCCATGAGTTATTTTTTCTCATCAAAAAAAA
>VXAY01001422.1:1610856-1634244 GCA_013399855.1 Oxyruncus cristatus | reverse complement strand
AAAAAAAAAAAAAGTGTCATGCTGCTGCAGGTTAACTCTGGTGGGCAGCTAAGCACCACATGATGGGCAGCTGAGCACCACACACCTACTCACTCACTTCCCCCATCCAACCTGCAGTGAAATAGAAGAGGAAAGAAAAAAAAAAAAGGGAAAAACTCAACACTTTTTATCAAGATTTAAAAAAAAAAAAAATTATAGAATATATAAAAAGATTATAGAAGGAATTATTACATAGATGGAAGAAGAGAGGGAAACAAAAATTATGCAAAGGAACTCACTTGCTACCTCCCAAGGGTAGACAGATGCTCAGCCAGTTCCCAAGAAAAAGATGGCTAACCATCCTAAAACTTCTCTCCTCTTTTGTTGCTGAGCATGATGTAACATGGTATGGACTATCTCTTTGGTCAGTTCAGGTGATCTACGCAAGTGTTTCACCTCCCAGTCTATAGTGCACCAACCAATCTATTCACTGTGGGGGTAGGGACTGAAAAGAAGAGGTGGCCTTGATTCTATGCAAATAGTATTCAGAAAAGATAAGGTATTAGTGGCTTATCATTATTGTTTTGGTCAGAGTTCTAAAACATAGCATCATATGAGCTGCTATGAAGAAAATTAACTACCTGGGTCCACTATACATTCATAATACACAAAATTACTAACAGAAAAATTGATTTCAAGCAGAACATTTTATTAACATTAAAGGGCTACTTCCCTTTAACATCAGCAGACTTTCTGTTTTAAATAGGGGTTTCAAGGCTATATTTTATAAATTTGCCATCTACCTTTAAATTTTAAAACATCTGAATTAAAATTGAGGTTTAGTCATTTTTGTGGGGTGATAGGAGGTGGGGAGGCAAAGAAAAGCCCTGGAGACAGACCAACTGTAGCAATTAAAAATAAGATTTTAGGTTACATTTTTACAGATTAATAAATTACGGAAAGAACTGCAATTTAATATGTTAATCTCAGCAATTATGCCTGCTAGGCTCCTTTTCTGATGACTCCAAACTATATAGGGAATGATGGAATTGTTGTGAGTGCTTTCTGATGTTGCACTGCATAAATTATCAACTTAGGTTGATAGCTGTCACACAGAAGTAAAGATAAAGCACTGTATATTTTAATTAATACATTTATTAAATGAGAATTAACAGATTAACAACAAAATTAAAAAGATAACCTATAATTAACATAGTTTTAAATGACAAGTTAAATGTATAATCGATTAAAAGCCTAATTCATTAATATAAGGAGAATTTCAGCAACTTTTTTTTTTCTGCATTTGTAGTTCTTTAATTATAAAAGAATAGGTCAAATTATCTTGCTTTTCAATGATGTTCATGTAAAAGTTACATGAAATTAATGTGCAATTAAAGAAAGACGAAATGAACTTTTAGCTTTGCAGGGCACTTATGTGGCTCCCAAGGGGATAAATTAGGGAGTTAAAGCCAAAGGCTTTATGTCAGTGTGGAAATTGATTACTGCTAAGCAGAAGAGTATTAAGCAATGAATAAACTAACAAAATCTGATTTTTAAATTTTTTATTTTAGTAGAATTCATCAAGAAAGTTTCCATCAAAGCTGACAGTTATATGTCTTACATGACCTACACAGATTTTTATCATAAATAATATTATGTGCCTTTATGTAAGCAGCTAAATCAAGCATTAGGTGCTTAGTTACTGTGTCTAAATCTTCACTGACTATAACACGAGTTTTCACACCTTTCTCAGATGTGAGCACCAAATTTAAAGTACTTTGTGTTTTTTCTGTATGTAGACATACCCCTAAGGGTTTCTATTTCTATTTGTATTCTTTGGGTTTCCGCCTTGTTAGAGTCTGGATTTGTAACTCACCAGGTTGTTTGACTGATGGGTCGGATCAACCATCTTCTCTATGCGTGTGTGTGTCTGTGTGTGTATGTGTGTGTGTGTGTATGTGTGTGTGTGTGTGTGTGTGTGTGTGTCAGGGCAGGGGCCACGGTCAGGTCTGCAGCCTCATGGCAGTATCAGAAGGCACATGTCAGGCCTGCAGCCGATATGGCGGATTGCACTGAGCACACATGGCAGCACGGAGAGCCTCATGGATGGGCTGTCAGACCACACCATGCCCTCCAGTGCCTCTGATACGCTGCAGCACCGCTCACTGGGGCTAGGGGGACACTGAGGAGCCAGTGAACCAGATGTCCCACATGGCAGGAGTGGCCACAGTAGGCAAACTCTATAAAAGAGGCACACACAGACTCCATCTTGACTGCAGAGAACTCCTGGAACCTGCCAACATGTGACCTCTTGGCAGTAACTATTTCTCCCTCCTCTCTTTATCCTTTCTTCTCTTAATCTCTCTTCCTTTACTCTTTTCTTCCTCTTGGTAGGTAATTTAAAACCGATTGAATGGTATTTCACCTAAATTGTACAGGCTTAGTGTTTGCTGGGTGAAAAGTAGATTCCCTTCTCCACAGCGATGCCTCCTGGCTTGTAAACCCCTTGGAAGGGTGTAGAAGCAGAACCTAGAATGCTGTTTGGAGGGAGTCAGAGAAGCTCTTTTGATCCTAGTAGCCTGCTATTAAATGTAATGCTTTTGTGGAATGTTTTCCTTGGTTGTATGTTGCTCCTGTAGACCTTTTGCCGAAACACCCATTTTCTCACTTAATTGAAAGAAATTCTCTTAGAGAAAGAGTGGCACTGTTTTCTCCGGATGTGAATTCAAGGTATAAGAGAACTAAGCCTCTGCCAATGTTTTGCATTGGCAAACTACTGGGAGTCCAAATGTAAGTAAATGCCCGGGAAAGCATGTGCCTTTAGGACTGGGGCATAACACCTCTCAAATCTTTTTCCTGAGTTCTGCTTGCAGCAGCAACGTGGGAATTGAGAATTTTATGAAACATCCCCACTCCCTGACTGATTTCAGCACTCCTGGTCTTGGTCATAACTTTTAAGAAAACAACATTAAGCCTGTTCCCTTAGAAACATCAAAATCCTCATTTCTATCCAGAATGTTCTTTACTATCACTTTCATTTCTATCCAGAATGTTCTTTATTATTACTTTTTACATGAAGATATGACAGAGGAGCATTAATCACAGGTAAAATAGTAATTTTTCAATTTAATATAAAATTCATGAATTTCCTAGGAATCAAAAAATATCACAGTGATAGTTACAGGATTTAAAGATAATTCACTAAGACATTCTTATTTTCTCTTACAGTTTTCTCTTACACTTATATCAGCCCCAAGTAGACACCTTTTCTTTTTTTCAATCCACTTCGTGCTTAGAAATTTAGAGCAATATTAAACATAACTAAAACAAGTAAATGACTTTGAGATAATCCAAGGTGAAATGTCATTATATCAATCAGAAACAGCAATTATGTTGTTGGATAATAGTATTAAGAGCTACATAATGTATGCATTTATGAAGGAAACATTTTTAAAAAGAATATCCACGCCAACAACCTCAGAAAGATACAGTTGTTTGGAAGATTCAGGGGAAGAAGTTCATTTACATAAGCTTTTCGCATTTCACAGATTTAATATGACAATAGTCAGGTATTTTTATTATTTGAGAGGCCCTACTTTCAGTATCTATCGAAATTTTAACAGTAGTGAATAACATTACTAAATGTGTTTGCTATTTACATAAAGAAAATAATTCATTCTGTTTACTGTATCTTCTATTTTTGTCTTACAAAGGGATTGGTATCTCAGGCTGAGCTTTCGTGACCCCAGATGAATAAATAGGACAGCAAAGAGCTATATTCATAACCTTTAGATCTCTGAATTTACGCATCAGTGAAACATACTTTGCCAGAGAAGGAATTAAACTAGAAACTGCCTCTTAAGGAAAGGATAGAGAAATCCATTAAGTCTCGGCTGGATTCCTTGGTGTTTCAGGGAATGTCAACGAATTAGCTTTTATTATTTGTGCCTCAAACAATTACAAGCTCAGTGATGTTTAGAATAGAACGTAGTGAACTGAAAATGCAAAACACAAAGGAAAAATTTGAAAGAAAATATTTAAAGTAGAGTAATTAAAATAGAATTGAAATACACATAGTAATGCTTTAATCTCAAAGCTTCTTGAGTTCAACATCTATTTCAGAAAGGGCAACTTCATCTAATATATTGGGAGAGGGGAAGTAAGAAAAGAAGCACATTGGTGGAGGCTATAATTCTGCACTTTGAAAAAGGAAATGAGTGTTTAACAGCTTTCTTTTGGCAACCAGTTCCAAAAATTTTTAACTAAAAATATGATTACCTTCTTTTAGCTGCTATCACCCAGATTTTAAATCTTGCATTCATCTTTTTACTCCAGTTTTAAAATGAAGTCAGCTGTGTCTTCTGAATTCAAGCTGAGAACATATTTGAACATGCCTTAGAAGGCAGTATCTGCTAGCCCTACTATTTTCCAGCACAGAGTGCCAAACTTATGATCAGAAAGAAATTAAAGAAAATGCACTTTGTGTATGGAAACAGTAATTTTCACTTTCTTTCATTAGCTTTAGACTTTCCACTGTTCATTTCTTTTAATGTCCTGACTATGTTATGAGATAGAAAGACATGACAAACTTCCAGAGATCCCAGGCAAATCACAATCCAAAATTACAAATCCCTGTGAAAATAATTTCAGCATTGCTTCAACACAGGATTTATCGCATGGTTTAAAGATATAGGACTCCAATATGACACAGCAATATATGAGTAAACCAACATTTGTCATAAGGAGAAGACAACCACTTTATATAATAAAATGTTTAGCAGCAGCACTTGAAAGTGACTAAAAAATAAAGGACAATCTAACAATGTAACCTTTTAAATTTCACCACTGTAATACTCTAATAGGAGTATTAATGATGCACTTAGAAATCATTGAAACACCATACTGCATAGGGTAAGTACATCAATAAAAAGGAAACATATTTCATTGGTTTTGTTCTCATTTATTGAAAGATTATTTGACAAAGTATAGATGGCTGAAAATGCATATAAGAACATGTAGAACACATAACATTTTTTAGGATTTGTATGTAAAATATGTGTTCAAGTTCCTGTGTTTACTGAAGCATACTTACTGCCTATAAATCTGCATATTATTTAACCCTTGAGTTCCACATCTCTCAAAAACAAGATTATCCAGAGGTTCATAAGAGAAGCATTCAATCAGACATTTCTTTCATTCCAGGTTAAATTATAAAATATCTGTATTTTAGGGGGATGATAATTGTAATATTCCAAATGATCACATAATGAAAGGAATAACATTTGAGTTGAATATTTCAGATACAATTGAGAAGTGTCAGTTACCTACGAGTTTAAACTGTGGGCTGGTAATAGAAATGTTTTCCAAAGGAAGAGGAAATCTAATGTTTTCCAAGTAGTTACTTGATTGCTGATAATGCTACAAGCTGTATAAATAGCAACTAACAAATCCCTATGTTCTCCTCTGGTGGACATTAGAAAAAACCTGTCATGATTGTAGTGAAGCAGCTATTGAATGACTGTGTGGGAGGGTTTATCAAAACCAGCAATATTCTGAACAAAGGTCTTATCATATACTTGCTTCTGTATCATATTAATTGGTTTCTTATCACATTAGCCAAATTCCCTCTCCTTAATACTGTACAAAAGTGAATAATATGTTAAAACATTGATAATACTTTAAGACTTATTAACAACTTTCATGAGATTAGCTTCTTCCTTTTTCACAAGTGCTCAGATCATACACTGTCAAGTACCTTTCATATTTTGTTAGCTTAAATGAAATCATTAAGACAAGAGACAGGCCAAAGATAAAAGTCTCGCTGTTTAAGTAACTTCCTAAGTATGCAGGCTTACATTTTATTACATGAGATCACAGAAGGCACTTCTACTGCCAATATGTCCCTCATATCATAGATGATTATGTTTCATATAGTAGTCAAATAAAATGCAGACTTAGCATCCTCTCTTCACAGTGCAGCTACAGTAATAACTCAGGTTCCTGGAATGCATCTGTTGATGTATGACTGTTGCATCAAGGGGCAATGATGTCCTCAATCCTTTTCCTGTATTTCCAGTTTTTACTCTCTGATAACTGACCACTGCATGGTATCTAAGTTAACCAATGTGCTGCTCCTGATATAATCACTGACAAAGGATAGAAGCATGGCTTTACAGTTGTGGTTTATTCATTTGGATTAGAGAAATATTCCAAGTTGAATGAACACAAACTTAAAAGGAAACAAGGAAACATTTTTGAAAAGAAGCTGCCAAGTATCCTCACACAGATATGTCTATACATTAAGAATTAAGAAAGTTAAAGGGAAATTGCCAAAGAGGGAGTTCTCATAACTAATGAAGGATGTATTATGTCATTCTGTAATGGAAATGGTGCATAATGAAAATGGTCTTCCACTCTCCTTGAGGGAAATCAGTGCTGTTTACCTTGGGATTCAGCAGAGCATGGGGAGGGTGACCATAACATCAACAAAAGCAGATGGATATGAGATATTTGTACGCATCAGTGCTTTTTTTACTGGAAATTAGCAGTATTTTAATAAAAATGTCTATAACTACTATCATAACTGCAATTTGACTAATAGAATCATAAAACCATAGAATCATAAAACCATAGAATCATAGTATATGCTAAGTTGGAAGGGACCCACCAGGACCATCAAGTCCAACTCCCTGCGCAGGACCCCCCCAAGAATCACACCATGTGCCTGAGAGCATTATAAAAATGCTTCTTGAACTCAGACAGACTTTGGTTTTATTTAGACTAGAGAGTTCAAATATTGATTAAACAATCAGCAAGTTCCTGCTGCTTCATAAGGTGCATTTCCTTAGTCAACACAAATTTCACAGGGGAGAGCATGTGTCCACATAAAAGTTATCTGTAGAGCACCTATTGCAATTAGTGTGTACACCAAATTTATTTAGCTAAACATAAGCTCAGCATGGGTACCCCTTTACCTACGAATGGAATGATCTGTAGTCCTTTCGAATCTTCAGCCATGACTGCTATCTGCTATGAGCAGCACTAGCATGCAGGTCAGAAAAGGATAAAAGTAACCCAAAGGCACTTACTACCTGTTGTCTGTGGGCTGAAACTTCTTCTCAAAATCTGGGAGACATGGAAACACATAGATGGAGATACAGGCAGGGATTTTACTCAGCTGTCACCCTGAAATGGCTAGCACAGAAGAGATACTGCAGAAAGAAGCAGCGCGTCAGATATTCACAACTAGAATAGTTTACTTTCCTTTAGAAACAAGGGTAGAAAAATATGACAGTTATGGTTTTCTAAAGCACAATCTGGTCTCAAGTCTCTACTCCTGAAGAGCAAGAATTACACCTTGTTTTTCTAGAAGAAAAAATTCACTGCAGTATTTTTTATCAGAAGCTGTAACAGAAGTACAGTGTTGCAGATTGAACTATAGTCTTGAAAACTGTGGCAGTGACCCATTATCTGGAGATTCAGTTCTAAATTTCTTTTTTTAGTCAGTTGTGTAATAGATCTTCTCTGTAGCATTCCACCCTCTGGACTGTAGCTGTAATAGGCCAGATAAATCTTGATAGGTAATAAACCACCTATGAATCAGTCCCCTTCAAACACATATTTGCATATGAATGAAAGCAGAACTGTATCTCAACACATATTTTAAGCATGACTTATGTTATAGTGTCCCAGATTTCCTGTTTAAAAAAGCTTATAGTGCTTTTGGTTTTCCTCCAGTTAGATCAGGTTTGTTACTCTGGGTTTAACATTTATTTTCCTAAGAAAAATGCCTTGAAGTAAGAAATACAACAGACATTATATATTATT
Organism: Oxyruncus cristatus; assembly: GCA_013399855.1. Taxonomy (NCBI): domain Eukaryota; kingdom Metazoa; phylum Chordata; class Aves; order Passeriformes; family Cotingidae; genus Oxyruncus; species Oxyruncus cristatus. Next base: position 1,626,438 of record VXAY01001422.1, on the reverse strand, counting down.
TCTTAGCAGTAAGCTGAAAACCAACAGATTTAAAAAACATACTGCAAAATCCCCTACCAAAATTCCAGCAGACAACCAAAACCAACAACCCCAAAAAAGCAATTAGAAATAAAATAAGCAACTTCCCAATATATATTTATTGAGATACATCTATAAAGAGACTGAGATGAAGATTAAAATTATACAATCATGAAAAGTAAGCATGTAACCTGTAATCTTTCTACTGTGATACAAGAACATTTGTCTTGAGTAGTACTAGAGGTTTCACTTCTAAGACAGCTAGGTAACAGCTATGAAAACACATATCCATGCCTACATAAGAAGGCATTTACCTACATATTACGTGCTTGCATATGTGCATTCATAAATACTTATATGCATGTACTCCACTAATACTAGTGGTTTATATCGATATGGTCAAAGGACAGTATAGTAGAAAACTATTAATGCTCACATATGATTTCTGTAATGTAATAATCATTAACATTCAAAGCAATAGAGACACAGAAAGATCAAACATTTAACTAACTTTATTTAATATTTAATAGACCTTGTATATACACAAATTTGTTAAGAAACTAAGAGTAATAGTTAAGACAGTAAGTAATCAAATGACATACTTTTAGATTTAGAAATGTTTTCAAGACTTACATGTATTTCACTGATAGAAAATTAAAGGTATTATGTTTTCCTAAACACAGTCTAAACACTAGCCTTCAGTATCTCACCTTGCTCAAGTTAGCATACTTGCCTACCCCAGTCATTTTCTACCGTTAATCTAATCTCTCTCTGAAGTACCAGCAACATTTTAAGGACCCATTATAGTATTTCTAAGGGGGCTGAGCCTCCCCACCTGTTTTCAGATGAATCGTCAAAACATTAGACCATAGAGATAACATGGGTACAATTAATCTTATCTAGTTGAAGCAAAACTACAATGTAGGCACAGAACTAATCAGTCTAGTCTCCTTTAGAATCAATGCAGAGAAACAGATGCTGCTAGCACGAAATTTATTTGATCTCTTAGATACCTTCTTTAGGTTAAGATGAATTATGCCTAGGAGTACCTTTTTCTTCTTTAGACTGTAATCAGAGTCTATATAGGTAGCTTGTACATGGATGCTGCCTGTAAGATAAATACCATTCCTTTCTGCTCTCTAAGTGTACCTACTCCATTTTTTGGCACACTGATTTACATAAAAGGGAAGATTTAGAGTACTCACTCCTGATAAAGAACAAAAATTCTGTTCCAGTGTCTATTTAATAAAAAGTTCAAAGAAGGACAACCACAATGAGACTGAGAGAAACCTAACCCAAAAGAGTCAATAAATAGATTTGTTTTACTTACTCTAGAGAGCCAGCTGCAAGTGCCTGCTTGGCTTCCTTCACAGCAATTTTGAAAAACAGTTTATTATCCATTGTCTGAAAGTAAAGCAGTCCTGAGAAAAATGGCTTTTCTGTGCTAAAAAGGTCTTGCTTTTCTCTTGAAGAGTTTCAAAACTCTTAGTTTTATTAAATGTAGACCAGAAAATTTCAAAAATCTCAAAAGACTTCACAGAATAGAAAAATTTTTTCCCAGTGTGCTGGTTTTGGCTTGGATAGAGTTAATTTTCTTCACAGTAGATGGTATGGGGCTGTGTTTTGAATCTGTTCTCAAAACAGCATTGATAATGCAGGGAGTGTGTTATCACTGAGGAGCACTTACACAGAGCGCCACCAGCGAGGAGGCTGCGGGTGGGGTGCACAAGGAGTTGGGAGGGGACACAGCTGGGACAGCTGACCCCAACTGGCCAAAGGGATATTCCATACCATGTTGTATCATGCTCAGTATATAAAGCTGGGAGAAGAAAGAAATGGGGGCACTGATGGCTTCTGTCTTCCCAAGTAACTGTTGTGCACGATGAAGCCCTGCTTTCCTGGAGACACCTGCCTGCCCATGGGAAGTGGTGAATTAATTCCTCATTTTGCTTTGCTTGTGCAGGTAGCTTTTGCATTACTTATTAAAGTGTCTTTATCTCAATTCATGAATTTTCTCACTTTTACTCTTCCAAATCTCTCCCCCATCCTACTGGGGGGAAAGTGAGCAAGTGGCTCTGTGGGGCTTAGTTACTGCTGGGGATGAAACAAACACACCCATTTAAACAGGAGTTCAAAAAAGATTTAAAGAAATAGCGTGCCTCACAATAAATTTCAATAGCTGCTATGGGTTCATCTTTGCCATTTAGAAAGTAAATTTCTCTTCAATTTCAATAACTCTTTCTGCCAAACCTGTGGTAATGGAAACATGCCAAGGTCCTAGTTTGTCCCTTTGAGCAAGATGAAAGTCAAAGCACTAGAGCGAACTACATAAAGGAGAAAAGATAAATGTATTAACTGATATTTAAGGTGACTTTGACTGCCAAGAAACAACATTAGAAGATTCTCATTCTAGCTTTGTCTTGGCTTGAAGTCAAATGTGAACACAGAGCCAAGCCAGCCACAGGTGTTGAACTCTAATTTAACTTTAACTTTCATTATATTCCTCATCACATTGTGGCCAAAACAGTAGACCTGCCAAATCTTCATCTGGAACCAAAAAAGCTTTTAATTGGCCACCAAGGGTGAAGACAGTAAGAAAAAAGTCCTGCTTTATTTCCCATTGGGAAACTGAAAGTCTGATATTAGAAAATACAATAATGAGGTACAGAGTCCCTCCATGTTTTTGGCTTCCAATGTATCAGTACCTACTTTCATCTTCCAAATCATTAGACTAGGCAAAACGTTTCCTTCTTCATCTTTTATTTACGCAAATCTAGGAGAATAACTATGTTTAGATAGTCAATAGTAATCCAATCACACACACATAAAATAAAACCAAAAAGCAAACACAAACCAACCCTCCTGTCATCATAGCTTTAATATGTTCCTATACTAACAATGATTTATTCCCTCTCACTCCCAACAGCTTTCCATCCCAGCCTAATATTAATCATCCAATCTGTTCTACAGAGAAAACTACAAGGAGTTGAGTACTTATACAAATGTTGCCCGTGCTTTCTTAAAAGTCACTGGTGCAGTATTAGACAAAGAAAACAAGTGGTTAACTATCAAGTAACTCAGTCATTTCTGAAGATCCTCAAGTGCAAGATTCATTCACTTAGGGTAGTCTTCCAAAAGTAAATTGAACATATCGTCCACGCTGCCTTTAGAGTTAAAGGAAACAAAAAGTCAGTCAGAAATTCAGGTTAGTAACACCATTTTAAGATGGAGTTAAATCATTGTCTAAAGGTACCGAAATCCATTGTATACAGAAATAGCCTAGAAGAATAGCCTGACTAAGACAAATAATTGCTAATTAGCTACGTATTTAATTGTAACTGAGTTCACTAGGAACTAAGTGTGTAATTGTCTTTCCTCCACTAAACATGAGAGAAAAGAGGTAAAATAACACTTATTTACTGCCTAGAAGGTAAAAATAACTTTTTATTCTACATACAGCACAACAAAATTATTGCAATTATTTTCAGCATACATTCCTCATTCATCTAAGTTTGTGACGTGTTCTGTCTTTTTGGATCCTTTCTTTTTAGCCTTTTTGAATATGGACCACAGGAAAATTGGAATTCTACAATTTTGATGTACAAGTATTATGGTTTTTGTACCATTGGTCAATTTACATTAGATATAAGAAAGTTTTTTCCTAATGAGAGTGGTGACACACTGGCACCGGTTGCCCACAGAGGTGGTGGATGCCCCTTCCCTGGAAACACTCATGGTCAGTTTGGAATGGGCTCAACAACCTGATTTAGTTGAAGATATCCCTGCTTATAACAGGAGGTTGGACAGGATGACCTTTAAAGGTCCCTTCGAGACCAACCATTCCATGATTATATGATTGTTGTCTGGTAGAAATATCAATCTGTGAACTGAAAAATTTCTCAAGTCTAGAAACACCAAATGCTGATCAATTTGCACAAGTTTCAAGAGACAGGGAATTCCTGGAAAATGGTGGCCTCTCTTCTGCTTTCACAGTCTTACTATAAACAACAAATGTTGTTTGTTCAAACAGCAGACGTTTGAAATAGGCTTCTATAACCTCATCCCAAATGTCTATAAAATAAGTAGATTTCAATGTTTATTACAAGCCACGGCTATTGTCTCTGTATAACAAACATATTTCTTCTTTTTTTTTTCTTTTTTTTTTTTTTTTAGGAAAAACAAAAGTGCCTCTTCTAACTGAGTGTATTTTAGCAAAAACAGCTATTTAACTATCTAAATATTAACCTGTGTACAACATTCTTACTATTTTTCCTTTATATAAATCCTAATTTAAAGGATTTAAAGTATCATTTGACTATCCTTGAAACAGACACTTTATTTCCTCATGTCAGTTTTTCTTGTAGCTCCTTACCATCTAGAAAACTACCTTTATTTATGTCCAGTTACTGGATGCTGCACGGCTCATATTGCAATCCTAATGTCTGATTTTTGGACAGTCAGTTGTACTTGTAACAAAACACTCTTGCTTTCTAACAGACTAAGAATTAATATTTACCCATACTGAACCTTTCAGCCTGTACCAGAAAATTTAACGTAAGCTGTCCAAATCTCCATCCACCCTTGACTGGGAAGATTAATAATAATTCCTTTTGATCAGAATTACTCTGCTGGCCAGCAATGGTTTCCATGGTAATCAGGTGGTAGACAGAGCTGAAGCAGATTTCATCAGTTGTAAAACAGCATTAGAATTATCCTACACTTCTAATTATATCTTAGTAGGACTGACTTTTGCATACAGTAGCTCAGAGGCATAAAAAGAAGACAGTTTTAACTATTGGAAAGCTTCCAGAATTAACGAAATTGTAGTGACCTCTTCTAATAGCTGGGGCTTTTGCAGATGTTTTGGGGTGGAGAGTTTCTTTTCTTTTTGTTCTTTGGTAGGTTTCTTTTTTTCAAGTAAGAGTGCTGGGAATTAGAGGATTTTTATAAAAGGAATGAAATATGATGAACAACAGTTAAGATGCCCCTGCTTTATAACACTGAGACTTTAGTCAGTGTTTTGTGTGCTAATGGGAGCAACTAAACTGCTGCAGGTCTCAGGAATTTCATGTCAGAATAAATCATACATCTTCAAAAATAGTAGATTTAAGTGTGAGGATAGTTGATTCCAGCAGCAAGGACAAACACCTTTTCCAACTCATGCTGTAAAGCTTTGTATTGTTATTATTCTTACTGATTTTTCAGATTTTTTCTTTTAAAAAAAAAGTCCTCGGAAAAATCCAGTATGAGATTTTTTCTTCCAGCTGGTTCCCCTGGCATAGCAGTAGCCAGTGTATGATAAGCATGCCAAATGAATACTTAATCCTTATTTTAGTGGCAAACTCAAGAGTTGGTTGATGCATGTTTAGAATATGAATTAAACTTGAAAAGAAGGCAGCTGAAAATTACTATATATGCCTACATTTACCACAGCACAGCTTAATTGAAAGGATGGCGGTACATTTACAGTAAGTATTCCTGGAAGCTCTGGATAGACTGAAGAGTGAGAGAAGGGGGGAAAAAGATGGGAATAACCAAGAGTTCGTTACATGGGGTTTATTTTGCAGGTGAGAAAGACATGGGATAAGGCCGAATGGAGGGAAAGAATGCATATTTGATAAGTCTCTAGGATGACTAATTTGGCAGCTTTGGCTCCAATCTGAATTTTCAGCCCATAGGCATTGTGTACACAGTTGACTGCAAGCATTTTTATTACATGAACAACTATAACTGTACATAGCCAAAATCAGACATTCATCTTTGAAACTATGACCTTGCAGTAAGGCATGTAGTCAATAATGGGAAATTACAAAAGAGAATGATAATGCAACTTTTCATTGTAGTAATGACGGTAGAAGTTGCCATAAAAGGACAGAAGAAAAATGATGAAACATTGCAAATCTATAATTTTTCAAGTTTGATATTATATAAAGTTTAAGACTATTAAAATTCATTCCATAGATAATGAAGAAGGCCAGAATATAGTAAAAACTCAGCTTCCTAAAAATACTACTAAACATTATTCTGGTTCATGGGGTATAAATGATCAGTGAATGCGCACCACGAACACACTCTGCAACCAGGATAAATCAGATGATGGGAAGAGGTTTGAGCTGCAGAGCTGCAGGCAGATGCTGGCAGGTGGAAGGCCCCACAGCAGGACTCCTTGAGTCCCAGACCTGTGACTGCAGGGCTGCCAGATTGTCACAGCTCTCTGTTCTTGGACGAAGGAGCCCAAAATCCTTAAGTGCTCTTCAGCTCTGCAGTTACAATAAGGATTTTTGGAGCATCAGGGAACTCACGCTGCAGAGACAAGACTCCAAACCTGAAAATCTTCCAAATGTCATCTGAGACTTGAACCCCAAGATGGTGCATCCAAAGGCTACGAACACTTAAAGAACCATTCTGATGATTGTAGAGAACCAAACATTGCTACATTCATTTTTCAGATCTAATTTTGCCTGGAGATGAAGTCGTTATTTACTATTAGCGTTATTAGCTTAATGTCCAAGAGATGTAGTCAAATTTGAGGACCTAAATGTGCCTGATACTATGTAAACATGGAATAAAAAAAAAATCTTGGGAGAAAAAAGGCTTTAGGACAAGACTTAGAAGACAGTTAAAAAGGAATACTATGAAAAATAATGAGAGAAAAAAGCAGAAGAAAAATAAAGTATTTCATTGGACTAAATAGTATAAAGACTGGTAAGGGGACTATGACTTTTCAACTTCTGACAGACCATTAATTTTTATGTGACTCAGTTAATTAATATGTCCAAACGAAACATGATTTCTGACCGATGGCTACTCAACTGCTTATGAAAATTGATCCTGTGGTCTCAGTCCACTTCCTGTCGGACAGATATCTGCATTACAACTGACATTGTTGTTGACAGTATCAAGAATTCTATGAATAGAGCAGAAGTAGAGAAAACCACCAAAGAGATTTTGATTTTGGTTGGCTTTTTCAATATAAGGCTTTGAAAAATCTTTCAGAAGATATTCTTCGTAGCTAATCTCAGATTTACAGTAGTGATTCCCTCAGCTCAGATGTGGTGCTAAGCAGTATTTCAAGAAATACATATAAAGGATGGAATTCTGCACAGGAGACAGTCCTTCACAATGCTTTTCAGCGTAAGTCCATCCCACGGGCATCAGTTCTTCACAAAACTGCTGCCACATGGGTCACTTCTCCATGGAGTGCAGTCCTTCAGGAACAAGCTGCTCTAGTATGGGTCCCCCACAGGGCCACAAGTCCTACCAGGAAAACCTGCTCCAGCGTGGGCTCCTTTCTCCATGGATCACCCTGACAGGACCCTGCTCCAGCATTGGCCTCCCACAGGGTCACAGCCTCCTTTGGGTATCCACGTGGTCTGGCGTGGGTTCCTCCATGAGCTGCAGGTGGATTTCTGCACCCCTGTTAAACTCCATGGGCAGCAACAGGACAGCCTGACTCACCATGGGCTGCAGGGGAACCTCAGCTCTGGTACCTGGAGAACCTCCTCCCCCTGCTGCACTGACCTTTGTGTCTGGAGAGTTGTTCACGTGTTCTCAGTCCACTCTTCTCTGGCTTCAATTTCATCTGCCCAACAACTTTTTTTTCCTTAAATATCTTATCACAGAGGTGTTACCATCATTCCTGATTGGGTCGGCCTAGGCCAGCAGTGGGCCCATCCTGGAGCTGGCTGGCATTGGCTCTGCTGGACATGGGGGAAGCTTCTGGTAGCTTCTCACAGAAGTCACCCCTGTTGCCCCCCTGGCCACGCAAACCCAATACACAAGGCAAAGCTAAAGTAAAGTAATTTGTATAAGGTAAACTGACAACATATATATCAGTGTATACTGTATACTGCATACCAAGGGCCGGGTCCTGCACTTTGGCCACAAAAACCCCCTGCAGCGCTACAGGCTGGGCACAGAGTGGCTGGAGAGCAGCCAGGCACAGAGACCTGGGAGCTGGATTGACAGGAAGCTGAACATGAGCCAGCAGTGTGGCCAGGTGGCAAAGAAGACCAGTGGCATCCTGGCCTGGACCAGGAACAGTGTCGTCAGCAGGACCAGGGAAGTGATTCTGCCCCTGTACTCAGTGCTGGTGAGGCCACACCTGGAGTGCTGTGTCCAGCTCTGGGCCCCTCAGTTCAGGAAGGATATTGAGGTGCTGGAGCAGGTCCAGAGAAGAGCTACCAGGCTGGTGCAGGGACTCAAGGACATGTCCTGTGAGGAGAGAATAAGGGAGCTGGGGTTGTTTAGCCTGGAGAAGAGGGAGCTCAGGGGAGACCTCATCGCTCTCTACAACTCCCTGAAAGGAGGTTGTAGCCAGGTGGGGGTTGGTCTCTTCTCCCAGGCAACCAGCCATAAGACAAGAGGGCAAGGTCTTAAGCTCTGCCAGGGGAGGTTTAGGCTGGATATTAGGAAGAAATTTTTTACAGAAAGTGTAATCAGACACTGGAATGGGCTGCCCAGGGAGGTGGTGGATTCACCATTCCTGGAGGTTTTTAAGATGAGACTGGATGTGGCACTTAGTGACATGGTCTAGTAACCATGGCGGTGTTGGTTCAAGGGTTGGACTTGAGGATCTATGATTCCATGATTCTATGATTTTAATATAGGACACAAAGTTTAGAAAAAAATAGTCGTGCTTATCACTCCATTTTTTTTAAGAGGGAGGACACAAAGCAAGCAAAGGAAATGAGTTCCAGATTTGCCTCTTAATTTGCAAATGCCGGGTAATTAACAAATTAGGTTTAATGTTGCAAGGGAAAGCACAGAAGAAGGACAAAAGTGTAACATAATTAGAATCACATTAGAGTGAGAAGACTGAAGACCTGATTCTGCATTTATTGAAGGCAATAGCTAAACTCCATTATTTTTGACTCAGGCAAGATTGAATCCCTTAAAAATCTGACATGTTTCCAAAATGCTTAAAGAATGCACGCTAGCAGCAGCAAAAGGAAATGGATTGTTCAGATGTTGCAAACAGAATACAACTAATAGCACCAGAAGGAAACTCAAGCATATATTTATTAGAGTGAGATACAATGTACCATAAGCTATGCAAAATCTTCAAGGACCTCTGAATTGGAATATTTTGGAAGTGAGGTAAATCTAGATTTATACATTCTCCTATCTACTTAATAAAAACTGAATTGTAATATCCTGGGGAAATTCAAAATAAATGTTTCTGTGTGAGAATTATCTAAATAAATCTACAACTAAGACAGAATTCTTTACATACTGCAAAAAGAACTAGTATTTTTAGAGTATGATCTCCTTTCATTACCAGATAGCTGTCAGTAATAAATTAGTTGAATCATATCCTAGAAAAGCCTACTTCTTTTCAGGACCTAGAGGTAATCTAAAGTTAGGTGAGATGAATCTCACAAGATGCATAACAGGGGATGGGGGGAAAGGCAAACTACATCACTTTGTTTAGAGCAGGAGCCCTAATCTTTCACAGGGTTGGTTAATCACTACCGAAAATCTTTGAGTGGGGACAGAAGACGTCATCATGACCTATCTCAAAGATAAAATGGACTGAGACTTGTCAACTGATCCTTCTATGTCATTATATTCACACAGAAAATGTTGGGGGCCAAAGGATTCTTTCACTTCTCTGCTCTTTGTGCAGAATACTCCTTCCCACAGTATAGGCTACAAAAAGTCAGCCTCGGAAGAGCTACTTGCATCATGACAGGAAGCATGCTAATTGCTGAGTTCCCCTTATGGGCAAATTGTGCCTGACAAACCTGACTGCCTTCTACAATGAGAGAACTGGTTGTATGCATGAAAGGAGAATGGTGGATGTGGCATACTTTGACTTTAGCAAGGCATCTGTCACAGTCTTTCACTGTATTCTTACAGTCAAATTCACAAGCCATGGACTGGATAAGTAGATAATGAAGTGGGACACAAATAGGCTGGACTGTTGTTGGTTGACAGTAAAAAAATCCAACTTACAGTATTTCTGGGGCAAATATTGTTCAAAGACTATTAACAACCTCGAGGATGACAGAGGACACTCTCAGCATATTTGCAGATGATGCAAAATTGGAAGGAACAGATGATATGCTCCAGGGCAGGACTGTTATTTGGAGGGACCTGGACAGGTGTGAGGAATGGGCTGACAAGCAACATCATGAAGTTAGCAACGTGTAAAATCCTACATCTGGGAGGGAATAACCCCATGCAATCCTATAGGCTGGGGACTGGTTGGGTAGAAAGCAGCTTGACAGAAATGTATCTGAAAGTTCTGATGGGCAAGTTGAACATTAATCATCAGTGTACCCTTGATGCAAAGCCAAAAATGACAACCTGGGATGCATCAGCAAAGTCACGACGTACAGGAAAGCAATCCTTCTCTGCAGCTGTGAGACTACATCTCCAGTGCTGTGTCCAGTTTTGGGCTCCCCAGCACAAGAATGACACTGGTACACTGAGTGGGTCCATCAAAGGTCATCAAGCTGGTGAGGTAAGGGAAATGGAACACATGGTGTGCAAGGAGAGACTGTGAGAGGCTGCAAGGTCTTTCCAGCCTTAAGAAGAGGAGGCTCAGGAGAGACCTCATTGCTGTCTTCACATACCTTGTGGGAAGGCACAAAGAAGATGTACCCAGTCTTCTTGGAGGTACATGGTGATTAGTCTGGAGTCAATGGACATAAACTGGAGAATGGGAGATCCTCCAATGGCTTGAGAATTTTTTTTTATCATGACAATAGGAAAGACATTACCCAGAGGAACTGTAGGGTCCCCACAGGGATATCCAGACATTTAAAATGCAATAGAGGATCAGAGGATCTCCAGTGGCTCTTTCCAGCCAATAAGGTTCAGCTTCCTGTGAATATATCTTGCTCTGATTAGGTACTCTTTTGCTTCTGAAGGCAGAGAAAGCCATGAAGGTTTTCACCGTTTACTACATCAAGTAGAAGTAATACTGCAAGATAAAATCTTAGTCAGGTCAGTCCCTGGGTCACAGAGAGCTATGCAGAAAGTTTAAAAACCTTAAAGTCAAACCAAAAAAAAACCAAAAAACGTATGCTGGCTCTCAGCAATGCAGGCAAGTTTGTATGTAGTTCAGATAAGGGCACTACAAAGAAATGGGTTAAAGAGGCACAGAAGTGGTTAGCTCAGGTGGTAAAAGTTACGTAAGGAAGTAGCAGACAGATAAACAACAAGGGCTATTTGTGGGAACAGCAACTTATTAGAAAGTATTAGTTCTTATGTGATTTTGTTTTAAAGTACTTGTCCATTGCAAATAATCTAGCAGATTTCATCTAGAAGTACAGTAAGGCAACATTACTTAAAGAAATATACTTAAAAAATCTTGCCTTGCAGGCTGCCACTAAAGGTGACACTTGTTTTGTAGTCTATCATAGAAGCCTATTTTCAGTTCCTGTCATCTATCCAGCTTCCTGTCAGAGGACAGGAGCCTAATATAAGAAAATTAAACCGTGAAGACAATCTCTTTAATGCAGTTCAGAAAAAAATATGTGTTCATATATTAGGGATCAACTGCACAAGCATCTGTTCCTCTCTGTGAGACTTCCTGAGTTTAGTTTACATATAAAAAGGGGCAATAAGCATTTGGATAGGAATATGGTCTGCTTTTCTAAGAACAACTACATGGATAGCCATGGAGCTCAATAATTTCAAAAAACCTGTTTTCTGGTGCTATTAAGTAGTCAAAAGAACCCAAAAATAGTAAGGCTTGTAAAAGCAGTTTGATAATTCAATCCTTTACACAATGGAACAGTTACAGTTTCAATTAATATAGTTCTGTGCAACTCCAAGTACAAAGCTGTGCTAGGACTTTTTTCTTCCTTGAAACTGTAATCTTGAAGTACCTGCTAACAACCAGTGTAATTCACTACCCTTTTATATTTTTCTTCCTCACAATTTATTTAATATGCTACAAATGAAAAATCCATATACCCTAACATAATGAACATCAGAAATTAGTGTGAATTTTTTCCTTCCCTTTACCATTCCCTTCTGTTGTGGGTAAATCCCAGTGGACAACTAAGCACCCTACAGATGCTCGCTCACTCACTTCCTTCCGTCCCATCCCCCAGTGGGAAGGGAAGAATAAAAGCAAGAAAACTTGGGTTTTTAGATAAAAAAATAAAGTTTAATAAGGACAAGTGAAAAAAAGAGATGAAAACAGTACAAAAAAAGCGATGCAAAGTCAATCATTCACCACTCCCAGTAAGCTCCCCAGTAAAAAAAAACATTCCTAAAACCTCCTCCTTTGCCTTTTATAATACATTATATGGTATGGAGTGTCTCTAGTCAGTTTGGATTATCTGCACGACTGCGTCAGCTCCCGACCTATTGCTCAACAAATTGTGTCACAAAATTGTGTGTCACAGTGAGAAACAGAGAAGGCATTGATGCTAGCATATAAGTGTCTTACCAAGTATTGTCCAAGTATTGTTTTGGTCTGAAATCTAAAACGCAGCACCTTATGAGTTGCTATGAAGAAAATTAGCTCTATCCTAGGCAGCTACACCTTGTTTCCTTATCCTTTGCCTTGTCTCTCTTTTCCTTTGTTTCAAGAACTGCATCTCCAGTATACTTTGGTTTGTACTCTTCTGCTCTCAGTAATTGTTACATCTATCATTATATTTCACTTCTGCTTGCTAATACTGAATATAATATCTCATTTGTAGATCTACTGATGGCTCTTTATGTTCTAAATACAAGCTTATAGGAACAAACATTTCTATGCCCAGCAGTGCACAAGTTCAGTGCAAAAGTACTTGTGCATGGTTTATCACTCCAGTCTTTCCTGAAACTGCTGGCTCACAAACATCAACTAGGGCATAGCTTCGGTCAAACAGCAGCATGAATTGCAAAGCAGTTCATGAAGAACTGGCCTTCATTCCTCCAAAAATTCAATAAATAACATTTTTATTATTGGAAAGGTATAGAATCAATGAAAATGTTGTATTTGTAATTGTTTCTGCAGAAACTTCAGCCTTCATGTCAGTATTCTTCAGTTATGTCACCCAGAGAAAGTACCTGTGGGTCATATGCATAGTTGTCTCTTCCTTTCATGCAGCTAAGACATCAGAGTAAAATACAAATGTTTTCTTTTAACCAGATATTACAAGCTAACAAATAGCTGACCTCTGTCACCATAGACCCAGAGAAATATATAGTTTTTAATAATTTTAGCCTTGCAATATCTGCTTTAGTAATAAAGTATTTAAAAAGGTTGGAAATGTAGGCAAAGACAGACCAAAAAAAAATGTGCATAGAAGAGCACAAGAAATCTGATTAGGAAGAGCAAAGGAATCTGATTAGTGTCCAGGTGCTGGTAGGTGTTGACAAGAAAGCTTATAGCTGCCTCAAATTCTGCTATTGCGTAGACCCAGGGGCTACTCCAGAGGCTATTTTACTTAATCTGAGTATTTCAGCATCTGTTTCACACTTGAAGCCCATTTGAAAGTCAGAAATGGACCTATATCTGATAAGGGACCTTATCAGATAGGCAAGTCTGATAGATCACAAAATCACAGAATATGCTGAATTGGAAGGGACCCACAAGGACCATAGAGCCCAGCTCCTGGTCCTGCACAACACCATCTCCAAGAGTCACACCACGTGCCTGAGAGTATGATCCAAATGCTTCTTGAACTCTGTCAGGCTTGGTGCTGTGACTACTTCCCTGGGAGCCTGTTCATCAGCCATCACCCAACCAGATGGATGCTGCTGAATTCAGTGTAGCAGTAGAATCTGGCCAATATTTTTCATTCGGTTTGTTTCAGATTTTTTTAATAGGGAAAGGATCAAGTGGTGAGAAACATAGCAATCTTTTTTTCAAGATGTAAGGGAAGCAAAGGGAAGGAAAGAAAATGGAGAAACCAAGATATAACAATAACTTTGGCTTGACTTACCACTTATCAGCCAAGCATGTCAAATTTGATGGTTCTGAGCTATCAGCATGGTATAAAGAAGAGGCAACATTGTTTATTTGGGGTTTGTGGGGTTTTTTGTTTGTTTGTTTGGGTTTTTTTTTTTGTTTGTTATTGTTGGTTGTTGTTGTTGGTTTTGCTTGGGTTGGGTTGGGTTGGTTTTTTTTGTTCACGCCATGGTTGCTGTGATTTTTTTTGTGTGAGAAAATCGAGAGTGAGTTGCACCTCCCTTAGCTTTATCCACCTAAAAGCTGTCTATCTTCTATAAACTACTGCCTCAGACTCACTCTATATCCTTGGGGTATTTCCAGACTACAATTCTTTAATTTTGAGATAGCTGTCCAAAGACAGGTCTTAACACTAATTCTTTCTCTTAACACTAATTTCCAGAGTGATATGAGGAATTTGCAATATTCATGTAACACTCAAGCATATTTGCAGCAAGTAATAGTCAATCATCCAATACAACATGCTCCACAGTTTAGCAGGTTAGGAGTATAACTTCTGCAGAATTAAGAGCATAAATAATATTTAAACTAATTGGTACTAAAACTAAATTAAGTTGTTCATTATTTCTTTATTGCTTTCAGTAAAATACTTTATTTCTTTTACTTTTCTTTCTTTCAATGTCTGTTGATTTGTTTGAAGTCTCAAAGCCATATTTCCAAGTTGATCCCATGAAATCTTAATGCAAGGGATAGGAAAGCAAATCAAGGAAACAGCAGGGAATTATTTTTCTTCCCCCGTCTCTTTGTCAACTCTGATAAGCATATGAACTCATTGTAAAAGCAGTTCTAAATCCATGAGGTGTGAGTTCATTGACAAGAAATCATTAAGTTCAAAAGATAATGCACATGTGGGTTTTTTTGGTGTCTATCATCCTTTCTGCCACAACATGGTCTTTTAGCTCTATACAGTGTGAGAGCCTGAGCACTGACAGTGCAAGACTGGCTTGTGGCATTCTCATTCCAAGAGACACAAAGCAGATGTTTCCAGCTACTGTTTCCCAAAATGCATTGAGTACCAGTGCACTGAGACCTTGCTTGTATGCTTAAGATTTAGAAAGAGGCAAGCTTTCTTTTTCACACATAAAAACTCCAACATGCATAAACTATGAACTATGAATCATCTTTTGTGTTCAATTTGACTAACTCCAATCATGCTGTACATATATTCACACAGTCATATCAAAAGGAAAGTCTACATCTAACCTCCTCACAGTTTCAGGGTATAAAATACGGGGGGGTATTTTGAATGGACAACAGTCCATTTTTACAGTCACGTTGGTCTGTTTATAGTATGTAACACCATTACTTCAATTATAATAGCTCTGCCTCTTTGTGACCTGATTCCCTGAGGCTTAGCAGTCACAGGAGGTTAATCTGGTTTTCTGATTTTTGATTTACTCCAAGTTCCAGTATCTTTACTTTTATTCAAGTTTCCTAGGGGCTGTGCACTGGAGTGGATACATGAACAACCTCTCATCCTCTTTAGTTCAAGCATAAACTCAGAACAAAATAAAATACTAACTTTCACAAAGCTCAGTTACTACAGGAAAAGGAGGGAAGAGTCATTAAAAGAAAACAAAATCAGGGGAGCCAGGAACTAATTCAAAAAAAAAAAAAAAAAAAAAACAAAAAAACTGTGTGAC
>VXAY01001422.1:1600735-1610850 GCA_013399855.1 Oxyruncus cristatus | reverse complement strand
AAAGAAAACAAAAACAGGGGAGCCAGGAACTAATTAAAAAAAAAAAAAATCAAAAAACTGTGTGACTTGCAAATAGATAAAATTTGGCTCCTCTGAGCCACTGGGATTCTGAGACTCAGCCTACAGCCTTTCTTACAAATATTTGCTGAAAGGCACTAAATTAAAAAAAACAAATACTTGTTTGGGAGAATGGGGGGTGGGGGATATCCCACTCTCCATTAGCATTATTGTAATCTCAGTGAGAAATGAAATAGCTTCTGTACCTTGAGAAGAAGTCTCTGGGTAAAAAAGCCTTGAGCTATTCCACTCACACCTTATGAAAAAATAATACTACATGCCATTACATATACAAGTATTCCCGGCACCTGTCTTGTAACAAATGCATAATAGTTTTTTTTTTTTTCTGAAAAGTCTATGAATGAATAAAAGATCATATTAACAACTTGAGACTAAACTTGAATACACAGTAGGTACATATGTATTTAAAAGAAGTATATTACCATAAATGGCAAGTCCCAGAAGCCCACTTAACTGACTATATGGATATCAGTGGCTGAAGACATATTTATGTTTAAAAAACTCTAATTCAGCTGAATTATCTTCAGGCATGATTTAGCTGACAATAAAATCATTAATGAACAAAATTTTCTATCTAGTATCTTATTAGGTGATTTGTTTAGCTGTACACAGAAAGGATTATTTTATTTTTGACTATGATAAATGGAAAAGACAAATATAAATATAACCAGTGAATATACTGTAGATTGGCAAGCATTTTCAAGAAGCGATTACAAAGAAAAAACTTTTAAGCGCTTATCACTCAAGCTGATGTGGATTTTTTTTCCTCATGTGGTGATCATACATTCATCTTCCTACACCTCCACTTTTAAGCCTGTCTCATTACTCCTTTGTATTTTTTTTTTATTTCTCTTCAATTCTATACAAAATGCAATTTTATGCACCATATACTTAGGTATTTTAATAACATTCTGCAAAACCAAGTAAATTATTAGTAGCTTAGACAGATGCATTCATGAGGCATTGTATTTGTTTCTCCTGCAAGTCCTCTAAACACATTTTAGACAATCCTCCTTTCTCCATCATAATGAAGTAAGGTAGTCCAATTAGTGTCACTGTGTATCACTACAATATTAATTTCCATTACCCACTCTTGCATGAGATAATATGGTGATGGCACAAAATAGTATTACAGAAAACCGTGTTGCCTAGCTGAAAACCCTGTCAAATGCAATAGAACTGCCAGTGAGGAAAGGTTTATTGAATAACACTATTGTAATTCTTTGAATCAAGGGCAAGATAACTTTATTTAAAAAAAAAAAATATGATGATGATTTTATTTTCTATATCCTTCTCTCTCACAGCTCACTTGTGAAGGCTTTGCTTAAAGAAAGACGAACATCTACTCCAAAATGAGGCTCAGGAATACTAGAGCTAGAGCAAATTAAGTCTAATAGATGTGAATATCAACATGCTTCCTTAACACTAAATAGTATCTTAATTACTACTTACACAGAAATTTATCATAAAGTTAATAGGACCCTTTTCTTCTAAAAATAACAGTTTAAAAATATTTTAAAATAAATGCAAACATATGAACATTATACTTTTATAAAAGAGTTGATTTAACCTAAGTTTCATATGTAAGCACTGGACTGAGTTGGATAGTAACTAAAGATGCAAGCAATTAGTGCTAGGAAAAGATTCAAAAAGCATCAATGCAAGCCTCTGTAAATAATCATTTGTAAGAAAAAAACCTATTTAGAAATTAAATAACCATTAAGGTATTCAATCCCCTTTTACCTTCCTCTCTGTTAATGAGTTTTCGTATGTTGCTACAGCTGACTTAAAAATGCATAATTTTACTAATGTATCTGGATTCATTCCTTTGGGATTCAGTGGCAGAGTGCTACAATTTCCCTAGTCGATGAAGTAATTTCCTCTTCCTAGGTTAACAGCAGCCTGCTTACTAACATCCTAGAAACAGACAAAGTATTCTGTCTCTGTTAGCTATTATGAATAACTTAGCTGAAAGTCCTATTGTTTTGCAGCGCAGTCCTTAGCAGAAGTTTACTAATAAGGACTAAATATGCTAATAAGTCTTTTTAATGCAGACACTTTACATAAGTAGCATCCTTAAGGTAGCAGGTACCATGGTGTAATTATTCACCACAAATACTAGTAGTGAAATGGATAACTGCAACATATATTCCTTCCTGAACAAGTCTCCTTCTTGTCTTTTGTACAGTCCTTTATATTTACAAAAGCAATTTAGATATAAGTATTTTTACAAGCTGAGACCAAACTACAAACACAAGTTGTTAATTTTCCTCAAACTATACTCCGTACATTAAGAGGTTCTGTAACTGAACTTTCACACCATGATATTACTAAGAAACAGTGCCTTATGCTGCTAAAGAATTTGGTGAACGAAAGGATGAATACCACATGGGTTATCTGGCTAATTAATCCTATGATCTCTCTTTCATGATCTTGAATTTATATAAAAGAATTGTATTTTTCCCCTCTGATTAGCATCAGAAGTAAATATACTATGCCCTAAGACATGAATCGATCAATAGTTGTTCTCCATAGAGATAACAAACCATAAAAATTGTTTGTTAGAGAGAAATAACTACCATATGCAAAATGCCAATGAAAAGCCTGGGCATGCTGAGGAAGACAGGAAAAAAAAAAAAAAAAAGTGTATCTTTTAGTTTGACTGAACCAGAGAACACTTACTTTATTAATGTCAGACTCCCATCCTCCTGCCCTAATAATCTGCAGGCAGTGCCCTTGGAAGAATATGTAGGAGGATTACTTTTTGTTTAACTTCTCTGTTTAACCTTTACAGCATTTACTTGCTGTGTTGTCAGTAAACACAGGTCTTAAAGGATATGTCCTTCTCCACTTCTCCAAGTGGACTGTAAGTCTAATTTATTTAACACACCAAAAATAAATGATTGTTATTTATCAAGCCTCCTGTAGATTTTATTTTTTATTTCTTTCTATGATAGCATCCTCCAGAGTTCTTGACTGAGATCAGGTATCCAAAATTTTCTTTGCAAACTTTTGAGGAGACAAGCCACTGACTATTATTATCTTCACACACAAAACAGAGAAAGAATGGAAAGATAGATGGAAACAGAGGTCATATGAATTGTTCTAAGTCCTATAATAGTCAGTGGCAGATTTATTAGGGGAATTCAAGATTTCCTAGTCATGGTTCATAGGTTTTACATTGTGCAACCAGTCCTATTCACTGGATAAAACTTTTAGCAAGGACAGAGGGCTCTGTAGCCCTTATTCTACTGAGAATGGATGTTCTGCTTCAGCAAGGACTGCAGGATCAAGAAGAAGCATTGACTGTTAAGAAAACTAAAGCGTTTACAAACTCCATTTTCCTGTTGATAAAGAAGCAATAAACCCAATGTAAATAGCTAGGCATATGAAAAGAAATTGATCATTCTAAAATTTCAGATTATTGCATATATTGGTGAAGTCATTGACTTACTGAAAGAAAACACAAGCTTGAGTCAGAAAATCAAATGCCTTTGCAACAATGCCTCACACATGGATTCACTCAAAGACAGAGACCTTTTTCTTCTACTTACAGAATATTGACAATCTTGATTTGCATTGGCTAATATTGTACAAGAGTTCTGTTTAGTTGCACAGCCACAGAAGCATGAAAGTACTTTCATAGCAGTTATTTGCCCTTGGTGAAATTCAGTGAAGGGTTCAGAAGCTTGCATGCTTATGGCATAAATTAATTTGTGCTCATCTGCCAGAGTCACAGAAATCGGAAAATACACATTTATGGCATTTATCCATTTTAAAAAACCATTTTGTTGGAAGTCTACAGAGTATGCAGCATAAACTTCCTGAAGCTTTTCTATTTTGTCTTCATCTAGTACAACTGCAAGAGTATACATTTTTTAATAATTTTCTGACTAGTTTGTGATGTTTGGCTTCTTTAGACTATCGTGTTGTGTTTCTTTATGGAGTAGATGAAGATGCAGGAATTCCAGAATATCTAGCATTCTAAATTAAAGCATGCCTTTTAAAAAGTACTCAGATGAAGGAGAGTCACTTTTTTGTACTGAGACCAAGAAGAGTAATTTTGTTCCCCGGTCTTGGTAAGGAGCAGGAACTACAGAATGAACACATCATCTCTGACATCTTCCTACCATTCTGAGAAGCTTTTACAGAAAACTGATGTTGCAGGCAAGTAATCAGGTTTTATCTTGTTCTTGCAACTTTATTAGCTCTCTTCCTATAGCTTACCACATAGAAACCGAAACAGATTTAATGATGGCTTGTTCAAAATGTTATTCATGGCATTACTAAGCAGCAACAAGATAATTAAATTATAATATTACAGAAAGAGACAATCCTTGCTTATTAGCCTGCTTTCCTGCCTCTGAAGAAAAGATGTAAGCATAAAAATAAGATTATTAATTTTAGATAGACTCTGATTTATGTGTTTATAAATTGCAATAGAAAACATACTCTTAATTTCAGTGGTTTGGCTACCCTTCTGGTGAAGAGGAGGTAGGAGACAAATGGGTGAGTACTTATCTCATTTGATTTGAAAAGCCAGTTGAACACAATAAAACAACGTCAATATAAAAACATGGCATTATCTGGATCATTATCTGAAGACCATTTGCACTGAATAAACTGTGATTTGCCAGCAGCAGGACTCCTGATCTTTACGCTTTTTCTTTTACTGGAGATTTTTCTCTGCTTTGTACAGGAAAAGCTACCAGCACAAATTTAGGGTCCTGCTACACATTCTGGGTAGAAGTGAATCATTCTCCTTTAAGTGGCTGCCTACTTGGATGGGCTAACCTGGGGCAATAGATTCCATCCAGCTGAGCAACACAATAACGCACATGCTCAAAGGGCTCTGCTCCAGGGAAGGTTGTGTGTCATGCTACTAAGTACAGCTGTCAGCAAGTACATAAGAGCAAAGAGCAATGGATGAAAAGGCAAATAAAATAATTAATGGTATTTTGTACGACTTGAAGACAAAATACGTAGTTTTTTGGTGATACCTCCGTAAGTGATCATACTGATAGACTGAGGCTATTTTTTTTTAAAAAAGCAAGAAAAATCTAGGATGTCTTTGTTCAGATATTGCTGTTGTGACAGCTGCTCTCCTCAGTATAAAAGTCAGGAATAAGTTTAGTGAAACTAAAGAAAAAACTACCATTCTACCTAATAGAATAAGTACATGCATGCATACAGATAAGTACATTAGAGGTTTAAAATCTACATCACTTCAGTGGGTTTTGTTGACTTTTTTGTTTACGACGCATAAATTCTCAATTTTTTGAGGCTTAGTGAAACACATACTGTAGGCATCACACAAAAAAAATCAAATATTTTTTAAATATTTGTAATGCAGATCCATATCTAAAACAAACAAAAAAACCCACAAAAAACCCCCCACCAAAACGACCAGAAAAACAAACAAAAAAAGAAAAAAAAAAAAACAAACAAAAAAAACCAAACCAAAACCAAAAAAACCCACACACATACACAAAAAAAAATCCCAATAACTGGATTTAATAATTAGCAAGAAAAATCGAGGTTGTCCTTGAGCCTGTATAAGGGAACTGAATGCAATATGGTGCAATATGGAGGCAGAGACAGAGAAGGGTGAATGGCTACACAGCTATAAAAATTAATTACAGCAGCAAGTTATAAAGCAATTTTTTCTAACTGCTAGGAACACCTGAAAGGCTTTACCCACCTGAAGTGATTCCAATCCACGGAAACTATACTGAAGACTAATCTATGGTTTTCCAATATAGATTGTTTGGCAAGACTACAATTCTGAAATAGTGATAGTAAGAGATGATGGTGGGTGGAGTGAGGAAAACAAGTTCAGGAAAAGGAGAATTTCAATGCTGGTAGTTAAGCCGAGACCAGAATGAGAAATTCTCAGAGTACATTTGTTATCTGAAGTGCTGCCGGCTTAGAAAGTAAAGCCAGCATCACCTGCTGATTCAACCCAATTTTTCTCTCTGCACTCCAACCACAACATACCCCTCCTGGAAGCTCCTATTCTCATGTCATCATTTCCATTCCATTTAAAACTTGTTCTATTGCCAGAGTTACAAACCTCAATATTCTGTTTGCTTGAGTGGTAGCCCTCAAGGCATACGGGAGCAACCTGTAAATGCACTGTTCTTGCATTAGGATCTGCTTTACTGATCAAGTTCTGCCCAAAATAATACAGCAGCTAGAGAGGTGCAGCCGTCACTTTCATATAATTACACTCACAGTTAGTGTGATTATTACTACAATTTTTTAATAATGAATAATTAATGACAAGGCCCATATTTTTCCATGAGCCATAGTGTGCAAAACAGCTTAGGTGAACATTTATTGGGAAAGCATGCAGTGGTCCAAACCAAGTGCATACTTAACGCAGATCTTCAGATGGCATAAAAGAGAATAGTTCCATCAGCTACAAAAGAACAACAAACTATGTTCAAAGTCTCAGGGAAGAGATGAGGATCTCCTTTGGTGCTGAAGACAGGATTTTGAAAATAACTTTGGCTGTCCAATCCTGAAAGCTCTCACCATACATCAACACCTCTCCTTCGGATCCTGTATACCTAAACTAGGGCAGAAGTAGGAGGCTGTGCAAGGGAATATCTCCTGTTGATTTAGCCCTCCCTTACACTTTTAAATCATGGAAGCCTGTGCTCAAAGCCTGTCCTGGAGTGCCAGCAACGCCCACAGGAATTGTACAGGGTGTCCCAATGCTACTGCTGAGGCCAAAACCCATCAGAACACTAAATTGAAAATTTAGCCAGGCTAACGCCAGGCATTGACAAATGGTGTCCCACAAGATATGCAGAAGCCTGTCCATTGCACACATTAATTCACCACCATAGAAAAAAAAAGTGCTTCTTCAAATCTGAGAGCAGATCTAAGACCATATTTTATTTGTGACCTCTTCCACAGCTTCTCTTTCATCAGATTTAGAGGTATCTACCACATTCAGCATAAACACGAAATAAAGCCATTTCCACAAAGAATGTTATAATTTTTTGTGAATTGAAGAGGGAAAACATTAAAAAAAAAAAGGCTGAAGGTCTGCTATAAATGCCAGTGCTGTGTGACTAGGCCTGAAGGAATAATGAAAGGCCCAAAAGGGAGAGAAAGTAGCCATGGTCTAGCACGGGAAGATGAAATTCTAGTTGCAAAGGCTGTCTGTCATCACAGGAAGGATAAATGGCTTGACAAAATTTGCTGTTCTGTACAGAATGTTTAACATTTTTGTCACAACCTCCAGGAATGTTTATGTGTTTTATACAAAAATAATTGGCTTTAGAAATCCAGTCCTGGGAGCTTGTCCTGGAATTACATTTTTAAGTTTTCTCATCTTTCTAGTTCTTCTGCATTTCTAACTATTTCTATCTATGGATTTTCAGGAGAAAAAGTTTGTAAACTATGTATCTCCTCTTTGTGTATCTTTCCCGTTTATGAAAGAATTAGGATTTATTTGTTTAAAATAAATAAATTTGTATTGAAATAAACTTTAAACCTTTTCAGTTTATGAAATAAGAACCTATTTTTTTTGTTTGTTTTCTACTCCCACAAATATTTAAATTGATCATACACACACAGCAGAGAAAGAAGAAAAGCCATTTAGAAAGTCTTTATGCAGAATATATACCTAGACCCCAGTACTTGATGCAATCTTTTATGAAACACGCATCAATTTTTCATCAAACACTAAAAAGATCTGGAGAGAAGTTCCTCATACATTGAATGTTTCTTTAATCAGTGAAATGTCAGAAAAAATGCACAGAACCTTGTTATTCTGTATTTTGTGTGAAGAGATTGTCCTTGAATTTCATTTCCAGAACATGTTCACCCATGAATCCAACGAGAAAGAGAATACTCTTGCAAAGGTGAGGTTGCAATGGCACTCCTCTCAGTGTTCGTTGGAACCCCAAGCTAAATAGGAGTCTGGGTTTTTTTCCCTCTCTCCTATTTCCCCAAGTAAATCCATGCAATTGAACTACTCAGTAGAAAATGGCAAGTGGAAAATAAACTAATAAATAATTTAACCTCCCCATATATTTAAGTTCTTGTGAATCACAATCTCTAAAAACTACTCCCACTTCCTTCTGGAGTATATATAATGCAACAAACTTACAAAGAAAATTTAGATTCTTGCGACATAAGGATTCTCTAACTGAAGAATTCTCTCTTTATAGAGCTAGACTTAAAACTATTAATATTTCCAACAGTATATTTCCATGTTTCAGTGTGATGCTGGAGTGTACCTGTATATCTGTACCACTTATGATGTGTATTAAAATTGGTAAAAGTTACAGACACACATTTATCATGCAATGAAAGCACTCGCCTTTCTCTGATTAACTAGAAAGGCTATCAAACCTAGAAAATGGAAAAGAAGTAAAAGAGAGTGTGTTATCCCCTCCCCCTTTCCACTGGTAATAAATATACATTCTGAGCAGAATGAAAAAATAAGCAATATCAAACAGAGAAGTAAAATTCACTGTATCTTCCTTCCACCTTACTATACGTAGATTAAAAGCATTCTGTAAACACCAGTCACTTTACAGCTGCACAGTGATAAGTTGAACTTGAAGCCAGCCTTCTATAGAGTTTACGCTCATTACAAAAAACAGAAGTTACCATTACTTACAAAACACTTAATTGTCCACATCAATAATTTTGTGGTTGGCTGCAGTGAATAAAATCCATGACATTTCATTTAAGAGTAATGCCCATAATAAAAGTCATATGCCAAATACCACAGAGTTGAAAGACTGAGGTCAGCTTTCCAAATTTATAGGAGGAAGAGCCTTATGCCATGTTTAGATGAATAAAAATAAGTTAATTGATTTTGGTGGCACTTAGTTTTGATTTGCACATTTTTTTCAGTAAAACAGGTTATTACTTCTATACATTTTCCTACTGTGAGTACCCAGAAAAAAAGTATGAAAGATTTCAGACATGACCAGGTGAATTTTCCATATTTGGAAAATTGCTACCTATTATGAATTAACTACTAACATGGTAGAATGCAGACAAAAAAGAGTTTAATGTAAAATATGTTAAGCAAAAAAAGAAATATGCACTACAACTATTTTTTCAGATGGACTGCTAGAAAATCTCCTCAGTTCTGTGAGGAGATGTCATGATCAAAAATGTGAACAGGCATTCTGCAGTCTTGACATGCATTAGTTTATTGATACATATATATCAGAATGCTGTGCTGCTAAGTTGCAAAGAAATTGTTTTGGGGAGGGTTCTGTCCAACAGCAAATGCTGAATGGATCCCTTAAGACAATTCAGGGAGAACCACATGAGGCTTTCCCAAGTGAGTTTTCTAATTCTGTTAAATTAAGCAATTTTAAAATAAAACCTAACTGTATACACAGACATGGAAGACCGGCTACAAGGTTAACACAGCAATTCTCCAGGGCTCATTTTGCTAATATCTGAATTCCATGGAACTGAAAGAAGGGCTATGTTCCAGCCCTGCCTCATTAAAGAGATGCAAACAAACACCTTGATATCTATATTTTTTAATCTGATAAAAAGGACAATTTTATTGACATTCTGTATTTCTGTTGATTGTGCTCCAGTCTCTCTCTTTCCATTCCATTCTGAAGTATTTTTTTCCTTTTTTTTTTTCTTTTTCAGTCTTCATTATCAAAACATATTTGTTCTTTGCTCTTTGGCAGAGGGACTCCTTAAAGTCAGAACCAATAGTAAAGACAAATCAGAATTAGAAATAAGGCATGATATTTTAATTATAGTTTTCCAAACAGTGAGGGTTTTAACTAAAACCAGTCTTTTGTTCATAATTGAATTGAATACTCCTTTGTTGAAATTTTTGAACAAAAATAATATTCAATATTTTTTTTCTTAAAAAGATAGACTAGCCTTGGGTACTCTTCCTAAATATCAAGTCAGTTCAAGGAACTTCCTCTCACAAGTGTCATTATGAATAAAAAGAGATGAAGTAACAACTTTTTTCCCTTCCCTTCCCTTCCCTTCCCTTCCCTTCCCTTCCCTTCCCTTCCCTTCCCTTC
>VXAY01001422.1:1584818-1600705 GCA_013399855.1 Oxyruncus cristatus | reverse complement strand
CCTTCCCAAACCTTCCCAAACCTTCCACCTTCCCTTCCCTTTCACCTTCCCTTCCCTGCCCTGCCCTTCCACCTTCCCTTCCCTTCCCCCTTCCCTTCCCCTTCCCCTTCCCCTTCCCCTTTCCCCTTCCCCTTTCCCAGACTTAAAATCTCAGTGCTGATTCCCAAACCACTGCCTGATCAGATCTGCCCAAATTCCTTCTTTACCAATCCATTTTCACAAGATTTTTTCTTAGCATTTTACAAAACATAGAGTAACACTAAACTAATTGAACACACACATCCAAATTAAACAATTATGACCTTTTAATTGGCCAACTTCTTTGGACTGAAGTTAATTCCCTGATGCTTCCTTTTAAAATGGAGTTGTCTTAGTTAACTTCCTTGTGGCTAAGCCTGTCCTTCTTATAAAACATCCAGAAGAACTGTGACATTTCTTGGCAGTCCGAGCAGCAGTGTCAAGCACCGAATGAGCAAGCATTCAGTGCTTAGCCATGCATAGCCAGGGCCTCATGCATAGCCGTGGCCTCGGGATTATTGCACGCTGGCTAGGCAGTGAGGAGAAACTTGCTTTGCTATTTCCCTTTTCAAACTAAATCTCCAAATCTGCCCATCCGTGGTCATTTTGCATAAGAATGAAGGCTCAGTTTAGCCAGCTTAACTTCAGGTAATTACTGAGAACACAGCAGGTTCCTATAGACCTCTGTGAAAAGACACAGACTCACAGATGAATGCTTATTTCTTCACAGAGAAAAAAACAGGAACCGTGACCCTAATTTCAGTGCTTTTAAGAGCACCTAAATTAGTTTCTGCGCTTCGGGTGGCTGCCTTAAAACAGATGGATAAAGCCAGGCATCAGTTTACACCAGTATGCTAGGGCTCCTCTTGGAGATGGACAGGAGTAAAGCAACAGGCAAAAAATACGTTCATACCACCTTGTTAGGACCAAGAAAGATCTAAACCACAGAGCAGGAGGAGACATACGATTGAATCATAAGGGAAAGTATTTTAGGCAAGTAAGTACTGTAAATATTTTAAAAGTAACAGTTTTTAGTGAACAAATGAATTTTTAACTGAAAGGCACTTTTCTGTTTGCAAATTTTTTCCTACTTTTTTTACTGTACAAACAAAAGAGGATTTCTGTCTTTTTTAAATACCAAGTAAACACTGACTGTTCCTGTATTGCAGTAGAAGTAAGTCACAGAAGAAAGACACAGAAAACCTCTAATAATGACAAAAGTTTGGTGTTGACTAAGACCACTGTAATAGGTTAAATTTGAAGTCCTTCCCATAAAAGTGGAGATTCTTTTTTATTTAAATAAGAAGTTCTTACACAACACCTAAATATTTAGAAATAGATTTTTACTCTCCCTGTTTTTAATTTAAACAAGCCCACCCATAACTGGACAAGAAAGTAGTTGAACACTCTCACATCCTCTATATTCATTCAGATTGTTGCTAGGGGTCAAATTCTGTCCTCTAATGTGCATCTCAGGAATGATTTAGTACCTAGAGACTTGAAAGACCTTAGTCTCTGACTTACTAATTTTGCTCTAATCCCAACTTATTTCCCAAGGGAACTTCTCTCTTCTGATAGGCTTGTAGAGAGATTTTTGTCTCCAGATGGCATTGAACCATAAATCACTGACAATACCAAAGTGAAAGATACCATGAAACATTTCAGTCTTTTACTACATACAGCAGGTTTGACAATTATATGCTTCTTGGCCTACATTTATGAAGAACAAGGAAAAACAATTGATCACAGAAGTCAGAAGGATACACAGATGTTATATTCTACATGGCATGTGCTCTTCAACACCAGTATACACCTGGTTTCCCAATCCTTCATCTTAGGCAACATGCAGGAGAATACCACAGTGTCTCCTGTGGTACAGAGGTCTACGTATTAAGAACTAGGAGCAAATAGCTCAGAATTCATCCTAGGAAAACCATTAGGACTTGACTGGAGCATATAGACTAACCCGTGAAATGGGATTCAATGTTGCATTGCATCTCAACTTTGAAACAGTCTGAGACAGATTTCACCTTAGTGAGGGGAGTAGAAACACGAGTCCATGTTTCTGATAAGTTTCCATGTTTCCTTGGGCAGATTTCACAGAAATCTGAACTGCTTTCTTGCAGTTTACACCAAAGAAAAATATGAATTTTTCAAATCTTTCCATGCCATGGAGGATATCTTCTGAATGTCTAACTAACCATGTCTCATGAAGATTTGACAATAAATTCATTAATATTTCTGAGATTCTAAAGCAGAAGGCTAGAAGTCCATAAAGCAGGTATTTCACATGAAAATAACTCCAAATTAATTCCCTTTTTGTTTGTTTGTTTGTTGTTTTGTTGTTGTGGTGGTGGTGGGTTTTTTTGTTTTGGTTTGGTTTGGTTTTTTTTGGTTGGTTGGTTGGTTGGTTTTGGTTTTGGTTTTGGTTTGGTTTGGTTTGGGTTTTTTGGTTTTTTTTGATGGGTAGAAAATATGTAACCGTAGAGTAAAAGAAACTGAGCCACTATTAAACTGCATGGCTTTTTGCCACCACACAGAGGTTTATATATTGAAAATGTTTAATGTATTAAGTAAGCGGAAGTGTAAATAGATTTTCTGAATTCCTCCCAGACACAGTGAATTTCTGATAAACAGGCTGTCAAAATATTCCACAGAGCTTCCTCTATTTGATTTTTAGGTAGCTGTGAAACACTTTTTTTTTTAAGATTTGTTCTGCTACAATCTAAAGGGAATGGGCTCTCCATCTCTCAATTTTCTATATTTTATAGCATTGTTAGCATCATTCCAATTATGTTTGCTTTGATCTCACGCAAGAGCCAGAATTCTGAAAAGTAGTAGGGGAGTCTTACTTCATGTATATCAATGAATAATTCACTATGAAGTCACTCACAGTTCATTTATCTGTATACCTCACCCTTATTTGTGTTGAAACAAACTTTTAAAATCATCAATCAGAAACTTTGAAAAAAACCCCAGCATTTCATTTTTTGAAATCAGAAAAATATTTAAAATTTTAATTAAAAAAGAAACTAATTGACGTAGATAGGCTTTACAGCATGTGAAAGTGAAGAGAATAGACTGTCATCAATCTTAAAGCTATAGTCCCCCACCTTGGCAGATCCATGGGCAATGACATTCTGTAAGAAGAATCTACATCATCAAGTTATGTTCTTTCTCTTGTGTCCCACTTTATTTGATCAATATTCAATGAGTTTGAACTATATCAAAGACAAGATATTCCCTGTGTACCATAGACCAGTGAAGTGATTGTCCCTATGTACGTCTCACTGGTGAGGCCAAACCTTGAGTATTGTGTCCAGTTCTGGGCCCCTCACTTCAAGAAAGACATTAAGGTGCTGGAGTGTGTTCAGAGAAGGGCAACAAACCTGGTGACTGGTCTAGTGAATAAGTCCTACGACAAGTGGTTGAGGGAGTTGGGGATGTTTAGCCTGGAGAAAAGAAGGCTCAGGAAAGACTTTATCACTCTCTTCAATTAGCAGACAGGAGGTTGCAGCCAGGTGGGGGTTAGCCTCTTCTCCAAGGCAACTAGTGACAGGACAAGAGGACATAGCCTCAAGCTGCATCAGGGGAGATTAAGGTTGATCAACAGGAAGAATTTCTTCACTGAAAGGGTTGCTGAGCATTGGGGTGGACTTCCCAGGGAGGTGGTGTGGTCACCGTCCCTGGATGGAACAACTGGACATGGCACTTAGTGCTCTGGTTTAGTTGACAAAGTGGTGATTGATCAAAGGTTGGACTCAGTCTTGGAGGTCTTTTCCAACCCTAATGATTCTGTGATTCTGTGATTAAGAACACTGCTGAACAGACCATAGCATGCAAGAAGTACAGCCTGCAAAATGAATCTGATAGATTTTCCCTGAGTCTAGTATTCTATCTAATCCATTTCCAGATGATTTTTTTGCATCTAGAAATCTGCAGACATATAATGATGCTACAATGTAGAGTTACAGCAATTTCAAATATATCTCTTCTCAACTTCCTTCAAAAATATTCCATTTGGATGTGATCAGGGCAGTCCAGAAAAGTATGGGGGTAAGAGAAAAGTTTGGAATTTTTAATTCTGCTTTTCACTCTTTCTCATGATTACATTAAAAAAACCAAAACAAAACAAAAACAAAAACAAAAAACAAACAAACAAACAAACAAACAAAAACCCACAACAAAACAAAACCAAACCAAAAAAAACCACAAAAAACACACACACACACACAAAAAACCCAAACAAAAAACCAACCCAACCCAAACAAAAAAACCCAACAACAAAACAACCAAACAAACCACAAACAAACAAAACACAAACAAACAAACAAACAAACCCACACCAAAACCAAACAACCAAACAACCCAAAACTGCCCACAGTTTTCCTGCGGAAGTATTAAGAGTTTATGTTTTACTAGAAGAACCTGGAAGTCCAGTTGTCTCACTGAAGACCTGGATGGGCACCAAAGTATCAGTTCTATTTTTTTGGTGTAACTTCAAAATGCTAGATTTAATCCTCAGATTATTTTAGCAGCCTGTGCGGAGAGAGGAATGACTTCGACTCTCCATTACTCTTGGCTCTCAAATTGTTGAGCTAGAGTTAAGATATTGTAACAGCTTTTTCAATCTTTTCAAACGTGCACTTGAATTAAGAAGTGCAGTCAAGTTGCTAAATTTAAATTGCCTTGACTCTGAAAATGTCAGTTCAAGCTGAAACAAAATTGTTTTGAAAACTAGTAATTTAATACAAATTGACTATATTACAGAGTAACCATATATTTGAGTATGCAAACTCCATCTAATGCTATTCATTATACTCCCTGAGAACCTGTGAAAAATTAATATTCTATACGACTTTTCCCTAGGAAATAATATCAAATATATTATCACATGAAAGGAGAGAAAATGTATGTTGTAAACCCACACAATCTGATGCACTGTTTTCTTTCCTGTGTTATTCCCACATAGCAACAGAAGCATAGTTCATCTGCCTCCACAGGTACTGTCTCTTTCCCCCTTTGTCAAGCAACCAAGATTTAAAAGGGCCCCCAATCACTTCCAAATTCCAAATTACACTGGATACATAAAGACCTTACATAATTTTAAAGAAATGCATCTAAGTTGCTCTGCCTTCTCTGTAAAGTCATTGGAGCAAAAGAATCACCTTAAGGGCATTTCAGAATTAAATGGGTACAGTCACCGGAAAAGCTTGCCTTTCTTCACTGTCTGGTCATTAGCACTGATTAAGTAAAATAAAGAGATCTTCTGTATGGCAGTTCCTTTGGGACTCGTTGATACTCTCAAAAGATCAGCTTACCTATGTGATACTATGCACTCAGCACTATACTCACACTGTCATCATCATCTGCCAAATTCGGTATCCACCTCTGTCTGATTTTGCTAGAAAAGGGTAGCATTTCGTCTGGTGCAAAAAACTAGTTTATTTCTTTAAAATGCTTCATTTTCTTCCATTTTAAATAACTCAAGCAATGGGGCTTCTACCTCCTCCCTTGCAAGACTATTAGCATTGAGTTTTTCTCATACGTTATTTTGCTTTGTATTACTAATTCACATATTTTATTATGTTCATTAATAATATGCATTGTTGTAATAACAGGTATTTAGTACTTCCTCTCCTTCAGCTATCAAATTTTCTTGTTGCGAGCATGTAGTTATTAATGCTTTAGAGACTTCATCATAAACACAGTATCCAAAGTGGGTATTTTTTCACTGTAGTGTGACTACACTTTTCTGATATTAATTTAGCCTTTCCTATATATTTCTTCAATGATTATTGGCTTTCCTTTGCTGGATTATTATTCTTACTGAGATCGTAATTGCCATCATATATAGCAATATCTTTATAAATAAACATGTGAATGAACATTGAAAAACAAACCACCAAACTAATGTAATGAGGAACAGTTTGCATTATCAGAACATCACAGAATTGCCCAAAGTAACAATAGAGAGAAATAAATATTTTTCACTTTATATCTAAAACTCTAAACTTCTCTAAAGAATCTGAGGCTTATCAGTCCCTTACTGGGAACAAACTCAGATCTGAGATAGAGATATACTGTTAGCCACAGCAGTAAACCAGACCTGACCACAAATAGTGCTGCCTAGGAAATCATTTTCCCATCAAGATTTACTTTGTAAGTTTTTATAAACTTTCTTATACTGTAATTGAAGAAACAAAGTTTCTCAAGAGTCAGAAGAGAGCTACATCCATTCCAGAATGAGAAACAGTGGGAGAGAAGAGGCCAGCAGGGACTGGAGCTGTGCATCCCTCAGGAATACTATATTCTAGTTCCTTACACTAATGAGGCAAAGCAGGGGCATGAACTATTCTCTACATGCCAGTGAATGCCAGTTACCAAATACTGTAGAGTAGGTCTTTCCTCTCCTGTCTTTCCTCTCCCTTTTCTGAAAATGACTGATACATGTGGGAAATATTTCTCCGGACAATCTTCACTGGAACTGGTATGTTTCTGAACATTTTGCTGAATTTGATTTTTCTAACAAAAAAACCCACCCTCTTTCATGAAAAATCAGTTCTTACAGTCCCAGTTGTACACTAGAAAACAAAACATTGGGCTTGACAGCAGACCACACTGGGCCAGATCTCAGCTGAACTCCTCCCCCAGTGTAGTTTATCGTTATAGAAATGGTACATCTTTGCTTCTTATTTGGTTCCAAGCTATTCAGTATTTGTGTTTCAGAATATTTTCCTCCATTAAACATTTTCCTCCTATTTTTCTGTTTTTCTTATTCTTTTCCTCGGACCTGCTCCTTAACTTTGTATTTTTATTACTGGTTGTTGAGCACTTTTAGCTACATAATAAGAAGGGGGGGGGGGGGGAGAAGAAGAAAGAAATGAAAGAGCTACTTTTACTCTGTTGAGAAAATATCCATCAAATATTCTTCAAATTGTTTTAGAAACATATTTCAACCAGTAGTATTTACTGGAAAAACTCCCAATGAAATTAAGCTGATGTCTTAGAGTAAGATGAGTTCTTTTGCTTTATGCAGGCAAAGGGTCTGACCTCAAGAGCCTTTGCTGTAATAAACACAGAACAATAAAGCCAAGAAAGTAGTCTTTACTTGAATATACATCAGTATATATGAAATACTGAAAACCTGGAAAGCAGCATTTCACTCAGATTTATATACAGTTTAAATTCACTACATCCTCTTTAAAAAAGCCAGCAAATTAAATAATTAGATATATAGTTGCAGTTGACAGTTTAATGTATGTTAATGGGGACAGCAATATACCTGTTTTCAGCACAAAGAAACATTGTACTTTGACAAAAGCACATTATGTTGTCTCACAGTGGAAGTGCTGCGAAAACAACTATTGAGAGAATAATAATATAAAGTGAAAATATGACAAAGATCTTCTTTCTAGTGTTATTTTATTAATGAATATTAAACATCAGAGGTTGCTGGGGCATGGTACTCTTTTATTTACAGCTTCACTAGAGAAGAAAAGGATCCTAACTGAAAACCCACAAAGTTTCAAGTACATTCAGCAGTTCCTCCCCCTCATGCGTGAATGAGTAAGTATTAGTATATTTTCAGCTATTATTTTAACCACTAAAGTGACAGTATTCTTCAATTCATTTTTGTAACAATTTTAATAGAGGCAACATAATAGAGAATTAAAAAAAACCAAATAATTGCTACCTGCAGTTACCTTCCAATACAGCCAAGTCTACCAGAACAAGGGCAGGCCAAAGACAAAGCCTATTTCTGCACACACAAGCCTAGGAATTCATCATGGGTGCAGTTAGTACATGTTGGAGCAGTATTTCATTGAGAAACATGAATGGTAGATAAGATAAACTTAGCTGAAACCAGATTTACTATCTACTAAATTGTATTAGTATCTGTTTTAGTTTATGGATATCACCATTTCCTCTTCTATGGAAAAAACACGCCAATTAAGATCCTGATGGCTGAAGATCCTGATAAGTTTTATTACTAATTTAATTTTTTTTTTTTTACATAATCTATTTCCTATTTTGTGATATAAACCCCTGCTTTCAATATTAAAATATTATCTTTTATTTTTCTAATATTTTCCAAATATTTCTGGTATGGCACATGGGATTTGAAGCCGAAATACAAGTCCATTTGCACCATTTTGTTCCTCTAGGTCAACTCTCACAGCTGAAACAAGTAGGAGTGGTACTGAGGAGGAAGGGAGCCACTTGCTTCTCCATCCATCTCTGCAGATGGAAGAGGAAAGTCACAGGCAAAGACCATCATCTGCTCAGTCCTTCACCTGATGAGCAGCAATGACTATGTGGTGGTGAAAACACTAGTAAAGCAGTTCAACCCATTAAAAAAGGACTCTTGCTGACTCCAAGCCAGTCCAGCTAGAGCCAGAGGAATTTAGTGAGCAGTTGAGTCAGCTGTTTCTTTAATTTTTTTTGTATTTCCTAAAGCAGATTAAAAACACCATGAAGCATGATCATCTCAGTATAATTGCACTGCTGGACACTGTCTTGAGAAATCAATCTTAAACAGCAAAGCTTTGAAAAGGTTTATATAGTTTAAACAATGAAAAATCAAAATACATAGTAACTTGACAGAATATAAACAATTTGATTTTGGATCATTCCCAGTTCTCAGTTTCCCAGTCCACACAGATGGAAACACTATTTGTAAGCAAAATTAGGAGGAAATATGCTGACTGTGTCATGTTGAGAATTAAATCCCTAGCAATACTTTTTACTGGGCAGGAGAGTTATGCAGTCTGAAAGCAGAAATGGCCACCTCAAAAAAATGATGATTTCAAAGCATTATTTAAAAAAAAAACCCCACAACTTATAGTTTCAGAAGCGTAAAAAGGCATAGGAATTTCAAAACTGTCAGCAATGAAGTATGAGAGAAGATTTAGTGAAAAGAAAAGAGGACTTTGGTTCTTTACTTTAACTTGTGACAAGGCCCAAGTGCAGCACAATGTTCTGCACTATTAGGTGAAGAGATTAGATATAAAGATGGAAACTTTCATGGAATGATTTGTGATTGAGGGGATCTATAAGATCATTTAGTTTCAATCCCCACTGCCATAGGTGGGGTCACTTTCCACCCGACTAGGTTGCTCAGTGACCCATCCAACGTGGCCATGGACACTTTCAGGGATGGGGCATCTACAGCTTCTCTGGACAATCTGTTCCAGTACCTCACCAGCCTTCACAATATCTCTAGACCTACCCTCTTTCCCTTCCCCCCTTGTATCACTACATGCCTTTGCAAAAAGCCCCTCTATGGCTTCCCTTGTTGGCTCCCTTTAGATATTGGAAGGCTGCTATAAGGCCTCCTCACAGCCTTCTCTTCTCCAGGCTGAACTACCCCAGCTCTCTCAGCCTATCCTCATAGGAAAGGTGTTCCAGCCCTCTGATCATCATCTCTGGACACACTCCAGCAGGTCCATGTCCTTCTTGGGTTCCCATAGCTGGACAGAGTACTCCAGGTGGGGTTTCACAAGAGCAGATCAGAGGGATAGAACATTTTACTTCACCTGCTGGTCACACCTTTTTTTGATGCAGCCCAGATCAGTTATTTGGGCTACAAGTGCACATTGCCAGGTCATGTTGAGCTTATTGCAAACCAACACCCCCAAGTCTTTCTCCGCAGAGCTGCTCTCAATCCAGTCTCCACCCAGAGAGTGTGTCCGCACTTGCCTTTATTGAATTTCATGAGGTGCCCACCTCTCAAGCTTGTCAAGGTCCCTCTGGATGGAGTCCCTTCTCTCCAGCATTTCAGCAGCACCACACAGCTTGATGTCATTGGCAAATCTGCTGAAGGTGCACTCAGTCCTACTGTTTGTGTCAGCAATAGTGCCAGCCAAACATTTAAACAGTGTCAGTCCCAACACCAACTCCTAAAGAATGCCACTCGTCACTGGTGTCTATTTGGACATCAAGCTGTTGACCATAACTCTTTGAGCACAATCATCCATCCAAATCTTTACCCATCAAGTGGTCCATCTGTCAAACCCATGTCTCTTCAGTTTAGGGACAAAGATGTCATGCAAGACAGCATCAAATGCTTTGCACATAGCAAAGATAGGTAGATGGCAGTTGCTCTTGCCTTACACCATCACTGTAACTCCACTGTAGAAGGCCACCAAATTTGTTGGGCATGACTTGGGCTTAGTGAAGCCATGTTGGGTGCCACCAATCACTTCCTTGTTTCCCATGTACCTTAGCACAGTTTCCAGGAGGACCTACTCCATGATCTTGCTGAGCACCGAGGTGAGACTGATCAGCCTGTAGTCCCCTGGGTCCTCCTTTTTTCCCTTTTTAAAAATGTGGGTTGTGGTTTCCCTTTTCCAGTCCACAGGAACTTCACCATACTGCCACAACTTCTCAAATAAAATGCATAGTGGCTTGGCCACTTCACCTGCCAGCTGTCTCATGACCCTCAGATGCACCTGATCAGATCCCATGGACTTGTACACCTTCAGGTTCCTGAGGTGATCTCAAACCTGATCTCCTACAGTGGGCAGTTTTTCATTCTCACAATGCATCCTATTAGAACTTAGTGCATTCCATTAATATCCAGAAAGATGTCACAGTTCTGGAGGATTTCCCACTAAACAGGTGAATCATGGACTTGTTAATATGGTTTAGGCATCTGACCACTGCTCAGCACCCTATAGCCCTGTATCACTTCTTGTCCCTCAAACTAAAAGGTATAGAACCAGAGTTTTGTTTGCATAACACCCAAAAGTCTCCTTAACCAAACGTTTACATAATCTTCAGAACACTGTTACTCTCATTTCACATTAAACATTTATTCCAAAACCAAATTACACAGCGGCTTGCTTCCACCAATAAAGTTATTTTACTGTGTGTTCATTTTCTTTAGTTCTTGTTTTCTTGGTTTGGTTTTTGAGAGGGGCCTTTTTTTTTTCTCTGTTTCTCTCTTATGTAATGGTGACAAGCCTTAATGAACATGTGCTGCCTCTTAGTGTATGAGAACTCTTAGCAATACACACTGTAGTTAAACTGGAATTGCTTTAACAGAATCCCACCAACAATTCCTGAATAATGCATTTATTAAACTACCTACAATATAACCCATAATTTACTCTACAAGATGTGATAGATGACACAAGATGAACTCTTCAGAATATCTGAAATGTCATTCAGTATGTATTTCACATGCTCTCTTATACTAAGTACCTTACAACACTTACCATCCTTGCAAAATAAAACCTAGCTTTAGTTATTAATATCTTTATTTATATTCAGATCTTGATTTCCCCTGGAGACTGGTAAAGCCCTAGCACTGAGCTATCAGGAGAAAAGAAGACATCGAGTCATATACTATCTACAAAGAAAGGACTTTCCTAGGGTTTGGTGGGTCATTTTTTTCATTGTTGTTGTTGTTTGTTTGGGGGTTTTGGGGGAATTTTGTTGGGCTTTTTTGTTTGTTTTTCTGATGTGCTGGCACTCTATAATGGTACGTTTGCCTTTAAAACCATATAGTATTTTCAGTTATAGGACCTTATGTAAAGTAATTGCTTTTGTATCATGAGTCATTATGCAGATTACAGTCTATAAATGTAACAGTAATAGGGATGTTAATAATGCTTGGTTCTCCCATAGCATTCTCTTATCAATTCAGTAAGTTTTAAATGGAGAGATAATTATTTTTGGTTTATAGATGGAGAAACTGAGGCATTGAAGGAACCTAAAGATTGGATTTCGATGTTTGCAAACCAGGTTATTAGGTTTTGCTTCTTCATAAATTCTTTATTCCAGGAGACTCTTACTGTTCAACTGAAATAAAAGTGTTACAAAGGCATGTAGCAGGTGCTGACTCAATGTGGTTTCTTCTCAGTATGCTGTCAGCTGACTAACTGGTACAGAACAAGAGAATCTATTTTAAATGTCTTGTTCCAGGGTATTTAAAAACTAATTTTTTTTCTGAAACATTTTTAAAATAGACACAATGAAGTCAGCCAGTACAGTCATTGCAATGGAGTCCCAGGTATTTTTCCTTACTATGACACTGGACAGTAATAATCACTTTTTTAATCACATCACCAGTTTAAATTTAATCACAATATATGCCCCCCTCTCCCTGCCCTCCAGATCCTAAAAGAAATGTTACAAAGCAGTAGAGAGCAAAAAAAGTTTTGGGATGTAAACGTAAAACCAGAATAAACATGGTGCACAATAGCATGGGTTTTCAATCTTATTTAAGCTTTGAAGCTGGGAAGTGGTTACAGAAATGACACAAAAGAAATCTGAGATGCAGAACAATTTCTATTAAAAACAGGCAAACAAACTATCTAACATAAGAAGATGACATTTTCTAGGTATGGTCATTTGCTTCATACTGCTCTGGTCAACAATGAAACAGAGGAGATGCCCTACAAGAGGCTTCAGTGCTCCATTTTAGTTCTTTTCTAAAGTCAAAAGGACTTTTCTTTTTACAATGAGGTGGCTATGTTGCAAAATAAAGATGTGTGGTTTGCAGAGATTAGGGTTAGTATATATCTTCTAATAAAAAAAAAAAAAACCACAAAGGAGGAGAATTTGATAATTTGATAGTCTGATTTCAGATTTATACTCACTTCATACTGAACAAAGAGTGGAAACCAGAGGAAGAGGGTGCCAACTTATCCCTACAGTTAAAAGACATGGAAATACTCTAGATGACACGAGAGAGATGAGAATGAACATGACAAGAACACATGCTTAGAGGTCCACAGAAAATTTCACATGCAAAGAAGGTCCTTTTATAGGAAATTAATCCTATTTCATTAAAAGGTAGAGAAAACAGCTGAAAACAGTTGTTTGGCTAGTTTTGCAGGATAACCATGGCTACTCACAAACATAAAGAATTTAATGAGTTGGAAAAAAAGAAAAAATATTTATTTCAAGGACTCATTACTGAGAATAGAAAGAGTATCCTGCATTAACAGACAGATAATAGGAAGGATTTTTTTTCCATTGGGCAGAATTCAATCGTTTTCAATTAGGAATGTCAGCAATGTGCTGTAATGTTTAGTGAATGAAAAGAAATAACCGTTTCCAGATGACTCAGCTAATCATTAAATGAGTTCTCTCCCTGAACATGAGGGATGGTATTCCAGTTGAGATGACTTTGTCTAGGCTGTTTATTCCATCAGCAGAGAGACTCTGGATGATCACTCATTTAAGTGAGTTTATATTTGGAGAACCTTTCTACACTGACTATAGAAAAAGTCTATGGAGCTTAGACCAGATGCCTGACTTACATTACTAAAATAAATATTATCCACAGCATAAATACAAGATTATTCATATATCTCCAGTCACTGCACAAGAATTTACTGATGATGGTCCATTTTAGCACAACTGCTGTTTATCCATCCGAATGAATCTATGAACTTGTGGGAAATCAGCTGACTCAGCCAGTTAAAGACATTAAACTAACAACTACCAAGGAGGGTGCAAAGGAGAAACAAATGAACACTCATTTAGCACAAAATCAAGATGTCAAGAATAAAATTAATCAAGGCACCAAGAAGCTTGAACAGAAATACTTTAGTTGCCTATATATGAATGCTAGAAGCCTGGGTAATAAAAAAGAGAAATTGGAATTGGAATTGCTCTTTTATGATCTAGTCAGTATTACTGAGACCTGGTGGGAAGATTTGCATGAGTAGAATGCTAAAATCAGTTATATACTGAATTTAGGCAGGATTTAGGGAAAAAAAAACAAACAAGCACAACCCCAAGAGTTTCTTTATATTAAAAAAGCGGGTATTACTCACCCTGAGTTCTCTGGTAACTCAGAAGAAAAACATTTTGCCTGTTCATAGATTCATGTTCTAACAAACAATCAAACGAACAGCGTATATAAGGCACTAGTTAGTGTTTATAACAAACCAACAACTTAGTGTAGGAAAAGGATGGCTGATTTCTGCTGCATAAGTGGGAGAACTGCATTACTGTGTATGACTTCAACTTGAAAGGTATATGTTGGAAGTCTCATGATTCTTACGTTTTCTAAAAATTACTGAGGAAAAAAATGTAATAAAATTAATGTTGCATCATAAATGTTTTATGCTTGATGCAGTTACCTCAAACAACCAAGGAATTCTAAAACTACATACACATCTAGATGTCGCTTTTTTGAGACCTCATAGCAGCATTCCGGTATCTAAAGGGAGCCTACAAGAAATCTGGAGAGGTACTTTTCTCAGGGGCGTGTAGTGGCAGGACAAGCTTTAAACTGAAAGATGGTAGGTTTTGATTAGATATTAGGAAGAAATTCTTCACTGCAAGGGTAGTGAGGCACTTGAACAGGTTTCCTAGAGAAGCTGTGCATGCCCCACCCCTGGAAGTGTTCAAGGCCAGGATGGAGCTCTGAGCAACCTGTTCTAGTGGAAGGAGGGATTTAAAATAGATGATTTATAAGATCCCTTCCAACCCAAACCATTCCATGATTCTATGATTCTATGAAACAATCATATCTCATCAGGTAAACAGGTAAACAAAGATTAATTCCAAACAAATATGCTATGCATTCCCATCAAGTTTGTGAATGACATCAAACTGGGGGGAGCAATCAATATGTTGGAGGACATGACTATCATTCAGAAGGATTTTTATAGGCTGGAAGAATGGGCTCCTAGGATTGTCAGGGAATTGGAAAATTACAAGGCACAGACATGCATGTGAAAAGGTAGAATCCCCTGTTCTGCTGGAACAGAAGGACTGGCTTGGTAGCAGCTCAGCTGAACAGGATCTGTAAATCCTGATGGACTGGAGGTTTAGCTTCCTTTAGTAGATACCTATTATTCGACTTGACTGTTTTACTGTAGCACTCTCAAGGACTCCAGACAAGTATGAAACCCTAGGTTAAAGTTAGAATATGGCATCTTCACCTCTGAAATTAAAGCTCAAACTGATCATTCAAGGCCACAAAGTAAAGAAATATATATACATTTTCACTTAGAAATAAGGTAGAATTCATGAGTTGACTAAAAAACACCAATGGAACTTGGCATGGAAGTTTAAAAGCCAGTTTTTAGGACATGAACATGCTTTATTACTATTTTTCTTTTCCATTCTGAAGTACATTGTCAAAATGACATACTGCTAAGATTTAGAAAACCTTCTGCCTTGAAGGAAGAAAAATTGCTTTCCTTCTTTACTAGAAGACTAGTATGAAACAGATTCAATAAAAGGAATGTGAAACACTCCAGGTAAGTTATGTTTTGAAGATTAAAATAAAACTAAGATAGACAAGGACAAAAGTTTACTGTTACGGTGTGCAACACTAAACCTCAGATCATACTCACAGAAGAATTAACCTTTTTTTTTGTTTTTAACTCTTGTGAAAAGAGTTTAACAAAGTATTACTAAGCTGTAAAATGAAAATACTAATTATTGCAATACAAAATTTATCCTTTTATCAATGTCTATCTGTGTAGGGCTTTGTTTTTGTTTTCACTAGCTTTTTTTTTTCCTTAGGGAGTGATGCTATACTAATACAACTGCATGCTTTTCAACAGTGGGAAGCTATGTAAAAAATGAAGAAACAATGACCGAACTTTGAAAAACTTAACGGCAGAAGGGAAAAGGAGAATTATGTTGGAAGAATTTAGAAATAGCTTCTTGCATAGCTGGTATAACACATATGGTGTAAGTTACTGGTTTGAATTTGATTATTTTCCTTTTTCTGAGATGGATAGATTTTATTTAATACTATTTTTAATTATTTGTAATGTAATGTTTCTTTCATTGTGATTTTTGAAGCTTGATTGTAAAATTCATGCATTTTTTTTAGAAAAAATAATTTGTAATGGAAACTCAGGGGGTTTTATTATTTATTTATATATTTA
>VXAY01001422.1:1555740-1584743 GCA_013399855.1 Oxyruncus cristatus | reverse complement strand
ATATAAGTGTATTTATTTATATATTTATTTATTTATTATATATTTGGGGTTTTTGTCTACTCAATTTAAAGTCAATTTTTAGTAAATTTAAAGATGTCTAAGTTATTCTAAAACATGTAATTTACTGAACCTTCTAATTTTACAAAGATTTCTCTATTATTAAAACTTTATTACCTGGAAAATTTACAGATCTGATAATATTATTTTAATATACTACAAAAAAAAAGCAATGTACCATCTTATTCTAGATAGACCTCACAGAAATGGTGAGTAATGGGAAAAAAAATTAGAATACCCTCAGAGCTGCAAAAGGTTACTGAAATGTTTGCCTCTGTAGGTGCACATGTTCTGTCATCTGAGTTAAACAGTACTAGAGAGTAACAGTAATTGTCAGTTGACCTTCTGATTAGACCTGGTCCTATTAAATGTTATGAGAGTAATCAATTGGTATTAACAATAAGCAAAACAAGCAAAAAAAAATTATTTCATTAAATTACCTCCTTTTAACAATATTAGCTCAAGAAAGGCATTTTTGGTTTTAGCTTGGCTGTGACAGAAAAGAAAAAGAAAATATTTCCCTCTAAAGATATCCAACGACAATAAGCACAAAATTAAAATGGTTATCTAAATCCAGCAACACTCTCAAAACAGCTTCTGCACTTTCCTGTGTAGCCCTTCCTCTTCCATCACCCTTATCCCTTCTACCCCAACATAACCCATCAAATGCCAAGGTCGAAGGAAGAACAGTAGCTCAAAGAGCTGCCTGTAGGTCAAGGCATAAGGGCACTTTCCATAAGGAAAGTTCCATAGTTACAGAACTAGCTGTTGAATGGATCATGTACAATGATGCAGATATTGATATCCTTATAGACAATGTAGGGGGTTCCAGTTCACAGCTTTAACTCTTGCAAAAGTCTCTTTTATTATGGAAAAAGATGCTTACTTAACATCCATATAGGCCAGTACGCACTATGTTCAGTTATTTTGTTAGTTATTTTTCTTACAGTATACTCAATTGCCATGGTAATGAATTTTTATGCTGACCTGAGGCTAGCTATTTTTATTGCAGGGTTTTCAATTCACTCTTCCTTTCCAATAGGTCCAACTATTCAGCTTTGCTTCACAGCCCCCTAACTCTGAAGCAGAACTGCTCACCTTTTAAAACAAAAGTCTTTCCCCTCCAGGTACAATAACAAAATAAATTGATGGTACAGCATATACAAACTTATTTCAGCCTCCAGAGACTTGCTTACTGCCTTTCATACTAAGACACATATAAACATTGTAATTCACTCTGATTTTATGAATTGCCTCCTGACTATCATCGGGGAGTGATGGTTAGGCAGTGCTAAAAGAAAGTATCTAAAGCAGGTTGAGAATGACTGCAGTGTGTCTCTAAAGATCGATGAGTTGGCAGGTACTATTATAAATTACCATCGGGTGCCATTCACAGACGGCAAGAGCTTCACCCTTCATGGCAGTCATTGATCTGATGCAGAACTAAGATGCAACCTTTGATGACACTCCTTGAGGATAAAAGGTTATGCCTCACATTTAGTTATGAAAAATAAGGTCATGTTTTAATTAAAGTAGTATCTCAGTGGAATATTGGGCCAGTGAAACTGTATGAATTAGTATGACTTGCAGAGCAATTGTTCCTGGAAAACAGCCTGGTACTGAAGATAATACAGAATAACAATGAAATTACAATAATGAGGCAAATAGCCCACATCATTAGAAGGAGCTTAACTAGTCAGACCCAAAATTAAAAGAAACAATATTTTTGAGTTTATATTTGACACTAAACTGGCAAAACAATAAAATTTACATTTAGGTAAGAAATACTTAAGGCATACACCTATATCTGGGTTACAGTAACTCCAAAACATTTGAATTTAGAAATATTTTGCGCAAACCCTAATATTCAAGCTAAACACAAACTGTTCATAGAGGTTTCTGAGTCTTCTTTTCTGGGAAACTCAAAGGACTGTTTAAATTTTTTTTTTTTTTGGTACACTCCCAACAACATTCCTGACCAAGTTTTCTGAAAATAAAACTAGCCATATAACACGTATATATTCAGAACAGCTAGTAAATGAAGCAAATACTGTTCACATGCAGCAAATATTTTTCATAAATATTTGTGAAAATTCTATTATACAATATAATAAAATGTAATTGATAAATATGAGTGCTGCTGATCCAGCAAAATACCTAAGCTGGTGCTTAAGTAAGCCATCTAACTAATACCAATTTCAGAAACTGAATTAAGAGATGTAGGGTGGAGCTATGAAGCAGGCTACTCAATAGTCAATGAATAGCACATATTCAAACTGACACTCCAAGAGGTGATGGAACTCACCCAAGACTCAGGAATTAACCTCTCATACAGCAAGTGCTGTAAAAGGTCAGGCATGAAGATTTAACAAGAAAGTACCATTTCTACCTTGTGCATTCTGCCAACATGACAAACTTTATTTATTTATTTTGACATACTGCAAAGCATGTACAACCAAGGCTGTCTTTCTTCCCACCCACAGCTGTTCCAGCTTATGGTCTCCTCAATCCAATCTAAATGCTCATTTTGCAATTACTCTGCTGTCAAATGATAAGTGAAATATAGAATATATACATAGTAAGTACTTAATAACTTTAAAAATATACTTTCTATCACAATGTCACCAGTTACTTGTCAGAATTCATAGATTTTAAAATGTTTAGTGCTCAAACTAGCAGAACACATCCAGATCACAAACCAGGGATAGTGGCTCTGCAGGAGGACAGCTATGCAAATGCCTTGAAAACATAAATTGCTCTGAA
The DNA here is from genome assembly GCA_013399855.1 of Oxyruncus cristatus. Taxonomy (NCBI): domain Eukaryota; kingdom Metazoa; phylum Chordata; class Aves; order Passeriformes; family Cotingidae; genus Oxyruncus; species Oxyruncus cristatus. The sequence goes on along the minus strand of VXAY01001422.1, from coordinate 1,581,923 downwards.
AAGGCTGAAAACACAAGATCGGATCAGAAGGTCAAGATATTATGTAAACGAGCTGTTTGCCTCCCGTAGTGCACAACAGTTTTTCATCTTCCTTGCTTTTCCCAATATAACTGGTCAGCCATAAAGTCAAACCTAGTTGCTACAGACACTGCAATGCTTGCTATGAGGCTTTTACTCAGTCTGGGCCCTTAGAGAAATGCAAAATCTCAAGGCAAATACAGGACCAGACCAGTGACTTAAAACTTCAGAACTGCCTTAAATGGAGCAAAAATGGGGTTGAAGCTGTTTTGAATTTGTTTATAGCTGTTTTACAGACATAATCCACAGCTTTGCAGAGCAGATACACAGCTTTCTCATTCTGACAAGAAATGTGACATCCTATATGAAAAATGTAAATCTACTGAATATTTATTTTGCATATGCTCTATATTGTTACTGGTATCTGACTATAGCTAAAATTCCTAAATTAACACAAAGCATGGACTGAGGCTCTTCTTCAGAAAGCCACACAAAATTATCCACAATCATTACCTAAGATTTTAAGTCATTATTTGTTTCCTACAATTTTTATGCAAATTTAAGAACATTATTTAGCATAAGGTGGTACTGATTTTTCTTGCTTCCAGTTTTGGTTAGGAAATGTATATTCCTTGCTTAAATAAAAATAAAAAATAAAACTTATTATGTTTTAAGACATATCCTGAGTACTGACTGTGACATGCTATAGACTTCTGCACCATGAGGAACAGAGGCAACATTATTTTTACACCAAGATCTTTTTTCACAGTATTACTAGATAGCAGTATGTTCCAGATTAGAGAAAATATTCAAAGTAATGATGGGTGTACTCAGGGGCTTTGTGGAAGCACAAACTAATAAGTTACAGCTGAGATAGATACACATTTGTACATGTTGATATAATGCAAACATCTAATATGTAGCTATCCTATTTACTGCTCTTGTGTGGGAAAATAAAACTGCATTAAAGAGACTAGTTAGGGACAAAATACTGTTTTCTGGCAATACTCCCATTACATAAGCTTATTCTTTCTGCTTTTTTGCCTTTTTATAAAAGGTTTTCCTGTTTCATACTGGTCTGTCCTGTCTTGTGCAAAAATAGGAACCAAAACAAGAATTAGGGTCAGTATTCTTCAAATAAAATCAGTAAGAATTACATTAATAGTTTTAAAGGGATGAGATAATGATCAATACCTGGATGATATCTGAACTATTAATTTTTTTTTTTTTTTGAAAAATGCTCGGATTTGCAGTTTCTAACCCAACATAAATGTATAGCATTCATTGGGGCACAAGAGCATTCTATCAGTAAAGGCTAAAATCGTAAGACAGACAATCACAAACATTAAGCGAAAAAAACCTCACATGCAGCGGTTCAATGGTCACCTATAAACTCGCAGCCTCTGAAATGGTAGAGGTTTTATCTGACACACAACCTGGATTTGATTCCCAAATACTTCACGGCAGAAGCTCAAACAGCCATTTTCCAGCAATCCAACAAAACGTAAGAGAGAAATGGCAAAAGATTTCTGTGCTGTTGAAAACATATTGTGTGAAAAAATAACAGATATCTGACTAGAAAATAAAAAGAAATAAAGTGGCAAAGTAAAACAAAGGAAAAAGAAAAAAAAAAAGACATAAATTATAAAGAGCCAAATAGCATATACTTTTCCACCTGAAGGCAAAGGACACTTGATTATGAATTTCCAGTCGCAACAGCACAGTCCCAGTAAATGTCAATATTAATAACAATGTCCAGGAACAAAAGGTTTTTGAAGGTAAAGAATACTATTTGAAGCAATTCTCGGTTATATCTCAGTAGAAGAACACGTGTAGAAATATACTGAAGATCAAAAGTCTAAATAATTATCTTTTTTATTATTAATTATAAAATTATATTTTACCAATGTCATAAAGTACACGTTTCAAGGATATATTACCAATATTTTAATGTATTCACTTCAGTGTAAATACTATTCACCCTTTGGTGACTGATTAATTATTATCACATCAAGAAGCCTCTGCCTTCCTTCATCCTTTTGGCAAAAACAATATTCCACTTCTTTTTCTTTATTTAGGCACTTACCCTTCAAAGAGGTAACACAGAGCATGATCTCAATACATTTATTATGAGGAAAATTGACTTTTTGAAGTAAAAAATTGACCAACGGGATTTGGCAAGAAATATAAAAAGGAATTTAAGAAATATAAAAAGGAATTATAAATCACATCAATGATAATATTTAAAAGCCTCCCTAGATTTACTTATTCATTCACATTTATGCTAGAGTTAAAACTAATGCTATGTTAAAGCTTCTTTTAAAATCTGAAAAGGGTGTTATAGACTGAAGACTGCTGTCTCCAAAGTTTGTTAAAATGTATTAAAATTAACACCAGCATTTCATTTCTGCTCCATTTCCCTTTTTGGTTACATACAGTTTCCCTTATTGTGAAGCACACAGGTCTATTGTATTGACAGTCATCTACAATTGGTATGTTAATTAGGAAGCCACCTGATCACTGGGTGAACCAGCAAACATTCTTTTACTCCACATATTAGAAGTCTTTTCAAAATAAGTATTTTATAGATTTATGTCAAAACCAAAAATAATTTTAAAATTGTTTCAAAATCATGAAGACAATTATTGGGGAGTGAGGGGAAAAAGTTGATTTTTTTGTTTGTTTGTTTGGTTGGTTGGTTTTTGGTTTGGTTTGGTTTGGGGTGTTTTTTGTTAGTTTTTGGGGGGGTTTTTTTGTTTGTTTGTTTTCTTCCACTCAGCCCCGACTGCTGATTTCAATCAAAGCTCTGGGTCTATGGCCACAGAGATTCTGCTAAGTGATTAGGACCATATCCAGCAAAGCACTTAATAGTAAGGTTTGGAATATATAAGGATATCCACTGATCTCATTAAGTTACAGAAATCAAGCTATTAGAATCCATTTGAAAAAAAAAATAGCATATTTTACTACTCTTCATTCATCTTATTAGAAATCTTACAGGAGAAGTAGGCAAACTATCCCCTGAAAAAATTTTAAAGAAAATTGCACACAAGCTTACCTCCCAACACACAAACACAAAAATACAAATATCTGTATACAGACAACATATCATTTATGAAACCAAATGGAACCAAGCTGGCAATAAGCAATAAAGTATTCAAAGACACATTTCTAAATCAATTTAAAAAATATAATTTATTGAGTTTTTGTTGGTTTAGATAGGAATATGATTTTTAACAACTCAAAACTCATTGTTATTTTATTAAACACAAATAATAATTTATTTATGCACTTTTGTGATTGTTCAAGACACAGTGCAACATTGCAGCTGAATAACTCAGAGATCATATAATTATTTTGCCATAACAACTTGTCAGTGTCAGATTTATGCTGTGATATTGCACCATCAGAACTCAGTTATGTCTCTTTTTTGTGTTATATCACAATGAAACATTGCAAAACCATGCACAGTTTTAAAATTACCGTGAAGAGTGGTGTCCCTCAGGGGTTTGTACTGGCACGAGTACAGTTTAGTGTCTTCATCAATGACATAGACAGCAGGATTGATTGCACCCTCAGCAAGTTTGCAGATGACACCAAGCTGTGTGGTGCAATTAAAATGCCCGAGATATGGGATGCCATCCAGAGGGACCTGGACAAGCTTTAGAAGCTGGCCTATGGGATCTTCACGAGGTTCAATAAGGCCAAATGCAAGGTGCACTACCTGGATAGGGGCAATCCCGAGCAAAAATACAGGCTGGGCAGTAAATGGTTTGAGAGCAGCACTGCAGAGAAAGACTTGGGGGAGGTGGTGGATGAAAAGAAGGACATGAGCGGTAATGTGTGCTTGCAGAACATACTACACCAAAAAAACTGTGGCCAGCAGGCCAAGGGAGTTGATTCGGTCCTTCTCCTCTGCTCTGGGGAGACCCCACCTGGAGTTCTGCTTCCAGCTCGGGGGTCTTCAGCATGAGAAAGATATGGACCTGTTAGATGGGGTCTAGGTGAGGGCCATAAAGATGATCAGAGGGCTGGAACACCTCTCCTATAAAGAAAGGCTGAGAGAGCTGAGCTAGTTCAGCCTGGAGAAATGGCTCTGGGGATACCTCACTGCAGCCTTTCAGTGCTTGAACAGGCTTATAAGAAAGAAAGATGGAGACAGACTTTTTTCCTACGGGCTGTTGTGATAGGACAAGGGATAATGGTTTTAAACTAAAAGATAGGTAAGTTGACTGAGGTTTTGAGCAAACTGATCCCTGAAGATGTCCCTGGTCATTGCAGGGGTTGGACTAGTTGATTTTTAAAGTCCCTTCCCAACCAAAACATTCTATGATTCTATGACTCCATGAGTCTAAGATTCTATTCTTGTTCTGTTTCAACTCCATGTAATTTATCTTCATTTCTCCTTTTTTTTTTTTTTTTTGGCCAGAGTTACTGGTCCCTTTCCTTAGCAACAAACTCTTTTCTTGACCATAGATGCAGACATGTTTAATGAAGGTTCAGCCTGTGAAGATAGCAGTGATGACCAGTGCTTCTCTAGCAGGTTCCACTTTACTAATTGCAAAAACCACTCAACTAAGTTCTGATCTGACCCTAGTCCTACAAGAGGTAAGGAGATAGCCCAAAGATAACTAATTTGAGACAAATGTGATTAGTTCTGACCACAAGTGTAAAAGTCCCAAGAGTGGATCACGAGCCCTCCGTGATCACATCTGGGTTATAGGTTGAAATACTACTGCTTTGAATCATTTATAGAGAAAAAGTCATAAACTGCAAACCCATGAAAACATGAAGAATGCATTTCTCTGTTACCCTCAAGCACTGACTCTTGGTATAATTTTATATATGTTGCTTGTTATGATGATATTGATTAGCAAGTCAACAGAAGCTTTCACAAGGGACTGCAGATCTCTTTACTACTGCTCTGTAATATTAAAATGTCATTACTGAGTCGCCAACTTTTTGTTCTCCTGTAACGTTATTCTCTGATGATTGCCTGCTTGAGCTGAAATTTGAAACTGTCACCCACAGACTTGTAGAAGTGATTCGACTTCACTTATAAGGAAAGTGAAATTAAATATTCATCCCTGGACTGCATTTCAGGTTCAAATTGACTGAAGTTCCTCAAGGCAAAATGTACTTAAGTCATAGAAGATTTTTTTCAGTTTCAAAGATTTAAGATGTCTATTTATCAGGGTTGGACAGTCAAACAATCATTTATCTGGAACTTCTGTACACAGATACTCTTTTCCCTGGTTTGCAGCGTGATTTCGATTATTATGGCTAGGTAAGCTACTTCTCCAGCATGGATTAATTTCAGTACACTGATCATCCAGACTGATCCCCTCAACATGTTTAGGTAAAATGACAATAAGTGATGGAAGGGCCTAAGTTTGACCATCTGAACTTGTTTACATTGGTTAGCATTTCTGCAGGTAGCAGTCTTCGAAATTAGGTAAGTAATTACAGTAATCACAAAAGTCTAGTTAAATCTTTAGATGGATGTAATGTCTTGAGATTTACTCCGACTTCAAATTTATAGATTCAGTTCAGGTTTTACCCACTATGGAACCCAAAAGGATTGAGCAAATAAAGATAAAATACAAGAGTCCCCCTAGACTAGATTTCCTCTGAATACCAAAAGTGATAAAATTCACCGATCCAGAACACAGAAGCAAAGGATTCTTCCTCACAAGGGAAATTCTTTTTTTGGGCAGCTGCAGACAAATTAATTGAAAATGGCCCACAGACTTGAAAACTAGTTCCTTTACAGAGCTCAGTGGGGAAAACACTATCTTATTTGGAATTTTCTTGTTTTATTCTCACTGTTCTCAGTCTAACACTGGGAATCCAGCATAGGATTTGGCAATTTTAAATGCCATATTACTAAATTTTACTCAGAGATACATTATTACATTTCAGGAGTGTCCAACAGCAAAAGAGTGATCCAGACACCAAAGGCATCAACACTAAGAAACTTAGTAAGCTCTAACTTCCAGACAGATTGAGCTTACACAGGCAGCAGAACAGAGAGGAGACAGAAGGATTTGGGAGGACGTAATTGATGGTTGTTCTCCCATGACCTCTGTCAAATGACACTGAGAAATATATGAAAATATTTAATATCTTACCTCCTTGTACTACTATTATCATGCAGCCAAAATAATAATGAGCAAATACAATCATAGAATCAGAAAATATTTTTAAAAATGTATGTGACACAAAAAGAAAATAAAAGTGCAAATGCTTATATATTCCTATGTTTGTCTAGAAAATTACAACTATCTCACATATCCAACTTTCTATGTGTAGAAGGGCTTTCCTCCCTAAAATTCATTAGTACAGTGTTTCTTTCTCTCTGGTTAAGATAACTTTGTGTTAAAGACATTTATGGACATATTTTATTGGTTTCCTCCTTGCTTTATTACAGATGAGGTGTAAAGGTTGAGGTGGAATATAAAATAATTGCCATTAGGAAGACAGTAGAAGTAGACATATATTTTGGAAAAAACAGCAAATTATATGACAAATATTCAAGGATCAGGCTGGCACTGGCGTGAGAACCACTGGCTATAACGGACAGATGTTGCCTTTAGTTAGTACTGGCTCTTTTTTTCTCCTGGAGTAAAACCCCAATTTCAATTAAAAAAGAAAAAGAACATACCAGTGACAACCCTGATTCAAGCACAGATTCTAACCCTTGGTTTGGAACTTTTGACTTAAGCAATGAGAGATTTATTCTAATAATAAAGTGTGGGTTTCAGTTTCTCTTGTTTGGTCAAGTAGGCTAAGAAAAGTACTGACACCTAGCCTAGGAATCTTTGGTCAATTTGTCACATATAAAGGAATTCTAATTTATTTTTTAAGGAAGGACTTATTACGTTACATAGCATTCAATTTGCAGGTAGAAGTTCAACCCAATGAGACACCATAATGAGCAAGACTTCTCTTCTAGATTGCATTCCCATTTTTACAGGAATTTCCAAATTCTATTAAATTAATATTTTGCTTTCTCTTTGATCTGTATTGTACATATGAGTTCTGTTTCTCTAAGATTTTGAAATGCCAAACAGGCTTGTGTTTAAATCTATGACATCCATGCTTATCTTCCTTGTATGATGTAAAAGTATGTCTCTCCCTACTCTTCTCATTTTTATGAAAGAAGGTTTTGGCCTCCTGTTTTTCCTCTCAGTGCAAACTACTGTGCAGGAAAATTACTTCTAGATTAAACGTGGCTTCTGCCTAAGCAGGTGTAAGAACCAAATTATGAAAGGACTAACTTAAATTACTAATTGCAGAAAACATGATTTATTGCTGCTTCTTTTTGATGAACAGCACAGCCAGAAATATTTAATTATTGTTTAATTATGTTTACTAGAAGTATATACAAAACCTATAATATTCCAGGGAAGAATTCTGGTAAAGAAATTTTAGTCAATGCTGTCAAAGTAGAGAATGCAATACTAAAACTTATCTGTCATTAGAGGCACTTTCCTCCCATTCCCCCCATTAATTTGTATGCATAACAAGAACAAAGAAATTGCTTGTTGTTTCTCATGGATCAAAATTCCTACTTAAAATAAAGGGAAACTATTAGAAGAGGATACAAGTGTCAGTAATGTGATTGAATTCTTCATCCCCTGGCATCATGAGTTGTCCCTGAGTAATGGCTAAGGCTTTGTTCCCTAAATCATTAGTACATTCTCTTAAACTGTGCATGTACCTGAAATCCCAACAGATTTTTCATCTCCAAGGTGAAATAATAAAAGCAACAACATCTAGCTATTAAATGTCCATTTCACATGCCAAACAAATTAATTCTCTTATTCTGGGGCTAAGCCTAAAGTATCTATAGACAGGTACTTGGAAGTAAGATTACCTCTTTATCATGCCATTTTTAATTTGCCTCTAGTTGATTCAGAGAGATCCAGCACTGGATCCTATTTTATCATGCGAGAAGGGGAGGAGGGGGAAACAAGTTACAAAAGAATTTCATAAAAGATAAAATTATTCAGGGCTTCTGAATTTCATAGATAATCTTTTCTAATGGACACACTTTTCTCAATTTATGGAATCATCTTCTATCTCAAATCCTTTAGAAGTCCCAGAAAAGACAGCATGTTCAAACCCATTGCTGAAGAAAGATGGGTGCCAATGTTTTAACTTATCAGCCTACATTTACCATATCTACAACAAACCTAAATTAAATTTTGAAGGTTTTGAAAAGTCCTTTCCATAACAATAGGAAAAAGAAGGGATCATTTTTGTTTGAGGTTTATATCAACACTATGGTTGCATTTTGTCTCTTGGTATAATTCATTTTCAGAATAAATTGAAAAATACTTTTTCTATGAGGGAAAATTAATACATAATGCTGACATTTTATGACTTAGTAAATTGAAAATTAAGTTCATGAACATATAGTTCTCAGATGTTTTACAAAACTTTTATTAAAGTTATAATGTACAACTTGCAAAGAGAATCATCTCACTTAACTTTAGAACACTTAAAATTTACACATATAAGTGTGAAGTAGCCATATCAGTGTCATTTAAAATCAATGTGGAGAATCAGAGTACAGAGGTCTCCTAAATACTTATCTAACAGATTGGAAAAGTCACGGTACATACTTCCTTTCACTTCATACAAATATGGTTGAGTATGTCTTCCATGGATGACATCTACAGGAAATCTACCTTGATGAAGATCAACCTATCCCAGGGCCAATAAAGCAATTTTCTTCATGCAACATATTTTCTTATCAAATGTTATAAATGTGACAAAAAACTATAGATTTCCGGCAGAGCCTGAATGTAATTTTCTAAAATACTGAATAGAAAACTAATGACAAGGAAGTGCAACCAGCTTTGTTTGTACAAAAATGTCACTGTTTTACCTCTGAGAAAAAGACCACCACTGAAATCAGTTAAGCTATTGAAATTAGTATTATGGTTTTTATAAAAGGGCTAAACAAAGTTTTTATGAAATGGTAGGAAATCATCTACACAGATGAGACTTACCTGAGAACTCACAGAAGCTATGCACTAACTCCTTAGTTCAGAATTATACTGACTGTCCAAAATAAAGACTGTTTGGTTTTATGTATTGGTTTTTATAATTCTCTTCGCATTACAATAAATAGTGTATGAATCCAAGTAAGAACTTCAAAAACAATAATAAAAAAAAATGTACCTGACAAACCTCTAAGAGTAACATTTTTCTACTAGGACTGTCCAGAGTTGTAATTTGAATGGGAAAGAAGCTTCCCCTTTCTTGCATTGTAGTGAAATGAACATGCCTAATGAAAACACAAGTAAAAGTCAGCTCCACACACAAAAAAGCAATAGATGGGGATTAATGAAGCATCTACATTTCCTAAACCCTGCTAATAAAACATCTTTTGCCTAAGCAGATTCTTCTGTCACAGAAATAAGATATCTTACACACGGGTCTGCTAAATTCCTGCATCAAACCACTATCAGTTTACAAATGGGTGGGTTGTGACTTATGTATTATAAAGAACATTGTTTGAGATGTCTTATTTAAAAATTACAAAAATTGCTTATTCAATCACTTTAAAAGGAATGTAGAAGGGTTAGAATCTTCTCTGTGGTTCCAAATGACAGGACAAGGGGCAAAAACTTTGTCACAGGCAGTTCCACCTAAATATGAGGAAAATCACTGTGAGGGTGGCAGAACACTGACACAGGTTGCCCAGAGAGGCTGTGTAATCTCTTTCTCAGGAGATATTCAAAACCTGCCTAGACACAATTCTGTGCAACCTGCAAGGACTAGATGATCTCCAGAGGTGCCTTCCAAGCCAAACCATTCTCTGATTCTTCCAGTCCAGCGACAGTTTTATATTGTTAGCTAACCATCAAGCAAGTTACCTTACTATGGTCCCCAAAACTATTATTCATTTACAAGACTGTAGATTACAATAAAGTTGAAACTTGCACCCAAAATTGAATTTAGTTTCAGTATAGCTGCTTTAATAAAAATTACACCAGAAAAATTACAAAACTCGATTGAAATAAGTTTCCTGGACTGTTTATTTAGTCTGTCAAAAGAAAATTCATGCACGCAAACAGAACTGAACGAAAATATGTCTGCTTATTTTACAGAAATGAACCAGTAAAAAACCAAACAGGCACTAGAAGAATTGTGCATTTCATTATTTTAATGATCTAAGAAAATTCCTGATGTTTAACTGAGGTGTCAAGAACATATCCTCAGCTTCTTGAAGTTCACCAATTCCTCACTCACACAACTCTGCATAATGATTATTTACTACTGTGCATAGCACTGAAATTATTGGCAGTATTTAGAATCTATTCTAAAAAGAGTCAGTTGTACAAAGCAATTTCTGCAATAGTCTAATTATTACCAGTATCATTTCAGAACAGCAATTCCTGAAACCAATTTGACAAAACTTGAATTGCTAACAAATATAAAAGTTAGAATATATTAAAAATACACCAGGATTCTCGTATTCATACTGATATTTGTTAATAATGCAAGTGACACTAGGCAGTGTAGAGTGCAACTAAAGTCTACAGTGTTTTCCCTAAAATCAGTAGCCAGAATTGTATCTTGTTAGGTTTTGACTTACAACACGAAGCTAACATTTCATGGCACACGTTAATAACAGAATTATAAATGGTTTGGGTGTCTAAAAGCTGCTATGTATATGATATTCACACCTATGTAGTAAAGAGTATAAGTAAAGGAGATAATTAGAATCCTCTTATCAGAAGAACATCTTTTCCATTCTTCATCTCTCCACATCTTCCTCATCTTCTTTCATTTTTAGGTGGCTACATGCACCTTAACTCTTACTGGTGTAAGAGGGCTTACTTAAGGCTGAGGCATATGATCGAGGGAGTCAACCTATCCATGGGATTAGTAACCACCTGATTTTTCTTAGCTCACAGAAAATGCAGGTAAACTGGTGCGCATTCTAGTTGTGGTAGTAGTAGTTTCACTCTGCATCTAGCTTAATTGTTCTTATTGTCCATTTCCTATGGCTTCTGCAGTAAAGTGAATGCAGATAGATGACTCCAATGCAAACTTCTTTGCCTCAGCTGCATGATGTTTAGCAATAGGTACCATATATATCAGTATTTATAAATCTAAGTATCACAAGAGAACAAAATGTGTGGCTCTGAGTAACCTGGTCTAGAGGAAGGTGTCTCTGCCCGGGGCAGAGGGGTTGGAACTAAATGGTCTTTAAGGTCCCTGTTAACCCAAGCCATTCTAGGATTCTGTAATTTTGGGCCCTGATAGGTGAGTTGCAATATCATCTTTCTTTTACAGTGTATGCTCCTCCATAACTTGCACAAGAACTCTCAGCAAACAGGATTATAGTAATAACAACTATAGAAAATATTACTATAGTGCATGTTCCTATCTTCTTTTCCATAAATACACTTTGCTCTCAGTCAATGATTTCATTTCAGAAAAATACATTAATAATTTTTTCCATTAGTCCTCCAAACAAACTAACCTTCTCTAGTCTAAATGTGACACAAGACAAAACTACAGGATTTGTTGTTGTTGGTTTTTTTTTTTTTTAAACAAGAAAAATTACTCTGACAATTTGGACTTTCAAAAATGAGAAACAAATTACACTATCATTTACCTGGACATTGACAATGGTATGTGTGAACTGTCTACAAAATGTAACCACATCTTAATGTAGGATATATTTTGCTGTCAACTCAGTTTAGACAGCTTAAATATCTTAAAGAGCAGTCATATCTTTTTGTAATATAGAAGAGATATGCACACTATTGTCAATGTAGGCAACACAATATGCCAATATAGTAAACATGATAACTATACTTTCTTTTCTTGTAATTTTTGTGGGGATTTTTTTTTTTTGAGGGGGGGGAATTTTAAGGGGATTTTTTTTAGCTTTTTAATTTTAGTGACAGATATACAGATGGGAATCAAATTATCTGGAATATCTTACATTCAGTGATTGTGCACGAAAAGTAAATTGCTATTCTTTTTCAATATTGTTGTCCTTAAAGTTTTGTTAAAAATTTAAACTTTACATATGTTACATAGTAATTTTAAAAACTTTTTTCTTTTTCTGTAGCCCTTTTATCTTCAGTAATACTTGTTCTGGTACCTTGATGTCTTTTACATAACTTTGTTCTCCAGTAAAATTCCAATGCCCTTGCTCTCTGGTTTAGACAGAAAAAAAAAATGAAACCTATAAGCTCCAGGCATATCAATCAAAAACAACAGAGTCAGCACAAACTCTGATAATGAAAACTATGATTTCATAAATCATCCTCCCCACAGGTTGGGGTCATCTTTTAAAAATTTCTTATCAGGTGCAGCTCAAGATTTCTCAGACTCTCACTCTTCTTTCTTTAATGAAAACAATAGGAAGGATGTCAGAATACAAATGATGTGACCCTCTTTAGCTTAAAAATATCCTGAAAATGAAAAGATTATGCTTTGCTTTGTCCTTGAAGTTGTGAAAGTCAGTACATCAATACATCTACCTCTCCTCCCACAAAGTTCAAAGAAAAAGTTCATCTCAAAACTCCATAATGAAATAAAAGTATCTAATCTTATGTGGACTTAATTTAATAAACTGTATATTTAATTTGAAGAACCTGGTGGTATAGGATACTTTCTCTACCACCTGTATTCAGTATGTAACAGGTTAAAAGTGTCTAATTGGCTTTTGTTACTGCAAGTCCTTAAACAAACCAGAAGCCCTCTAGTTTTAATGCCATCAGTAAATTTTAATGCATTATTTTACATTTTAGACATTCCTGTAGTTTGAAAAAACATTAGTAAAATGAGTCCATTGTTCTGTCTTCCAAGACTAATATAAAAAAAAAGAAAAAAAAAGAAAAAAAAGATGAGTACCACATTCAATCTCTGTTAATAAAAAGCAGATTTTTCAGCCATCACCTTCTGGACCTGATGCCCCACTGTGTTTCTGTACTTTTTGCACTCATGCAGCCTGACGTGAAAAAAAAATACAAAATTCCATTAAGTTTTTGCAAGCATCAAATCTAGTCCCTCATGAAACAAATAACTATCCCTCAGTTAAAAAAAAAAAAAAACAAAAAACAAAACAACAAAAAAAAAATGAACAAAAAAACACCAAACCCACACTCAGAGGTGCAAAGACCTAAGGGAAGGAAAAAGAGTTTCTATCTGTAGAACTAAAAGAGAAGTATCCCACCAAAAGGACAATTTTAAAGAAGCACTGCAAGACAGCAATATCTATCTTAAGTAATTGTGTCTGCACTGTTTTGTAAACAAAACCTTGCTATTGATTTTTACTAAAATTAGAAAAGTTTCTGTGTTAATATGGGATGGCTCATGACCGTTTGTTCAGTTTTGCTCTTACAGAAAGATACAAACTCCTTGGGTGTATCTGTGCTGTTGGCTGATTTGTAGCTTTAAAAATTGACTCAAACACTGTACAGAGGGCAAAACTGCAAGAATAGATCCAATTTGATCAAAGTATCCTTTCTCAAATAACACATACATGAACTGGGATCACAGTGATTGAACTATGTACCACCCATTACGAAAGAACAGGTAAAGCCCTTGATTGCAATGAGAAATACCAAGTCATGGATGCTATCTTGAATGGAGAAAGGTTTTTTCTGTGATAACACAAATTAAATTCTTACCATTGAAACAATATAATTAGGACAAAACTTAAAGAGAGAAAACTCCAGGAATGGTTCACAAGCAAGAAAGGACAATGACTCCTGAAAAGTTCTGAAAAGAGTACTGCAAATCTGAGTTAGGTCAGACCTCACCCTGACCTGGTGATGTCAACTACGTAGCAGCTTGCTCCTACACCTAAGGATTTAGATCACCCTGAGCATAGCTTTGCTGTCGACACATGTGAAATCCACAATTTGAACTGCTGAAATGCTATTTGGTGGTAATCCATCTTCTAAAGTCTATGTAGAAGGCTTCTGAGTGTGTTGCCCCAGGCAGATATTGCTATTAACTTTATAAAAGAGTTTGAGATACTACCTTGCAAAGTGAATAGTTCAGATATGAGCAGACCATATGACTTAGCAGTAAAAATCATTTGACTTTCAGCATTCCATCACTTAGTACGTGGGAAACACGGGAAAAAAATGTTTTGATAGGAAACTACTGTTTATCAAGAATTTATCTTTTAACTCTCTTTTTCAGAATTTTGCAGCATATCTGTATTTAACTGGCCTGAACCCATGGGAATTTTCATCCACACTGAACAGTCTCTGGGGGCCTGTCTTCACTGTGCCATATATAAAACATGATCCATCCTGAGTTATCAAAGTGAATGTTAAGCTTCAATATAGTTGAAATAGTTTTATTTCACCACTTGCTTGACTAATAACTTCCTCTTCCTATGCAGCCCAGAATCTGTTTGGTTTCTGGGCTGAAAATGCCTATTGCCAGCTCATATCTAATTTTTCATGCACCGGTACCCCCAAGTCCTTCTTGGCAGGGCTGCTCTCAACCCATTCATCCCCAAGCATGTATTGATATTGGGGGATGCCCCAGCCTAGGTTCAGGACCTTGCACTGGGCCTTGCTGAATTTCATGAGATTCCCATGGGCCCATTCCTGCCTATCAGGGTTAACCACAAGATGAAGAATGTATTCTAATGTATCTTGCAATCTAACACATAAATACATGACACTGTATGCCTATGTACATAGAATGCATACAAAATCATAGAATCATAGAATCAGACAGGTTGGAAAGGACCTCGGAGATCATCAAGTCCAACCCTTGATCCAACCCCACTGTGGTTACTAGACTATGGCATTAAGTGCCATGTCCAGCCTCGTCTTGAAAACCTCCAGGGATGGAGAATCCACCACTTCCCTGGGCAGCCCATTCCAATGGCTGATTACTCTCTCTGTAAAGAATTTCTTTCTGATATCTAACCTAAACCTCCCCTGGCACAGCTTAAGGCCATGCCCTCTTGTCTGACGGCTGGCTGCCTGGGAGAAGAGACCAACCCCCACCTGGCTACAACCTCCTTTCAGATAGTTGTAGAGAGCGATGAGGTCTCCCCCGAGTCTTCTCTTCTCCAGGCTAAACAACCCCAGCTCCTTCAGCCTCTCCTCATAGGACTTGTGTTCAAGTCCCTTCACCAGCCTCGTTGCTCTCCTCTGCACCTGCTCCAGCACCTCAATATCCTTCCTGAACTGAGGGGCCCAGAACTGGACACAGCACTCCAGGTGTGGCCTCACCAGCGCCGAGTACAGGGGCAGAATCACCTCCCTGTTCCTGCTGGCCACCCTGTTCCTGATACAGGCCAGGATGCCATTGGCCTTCTTGGCCACCTGAGCACACTGCTGGCTCATGTTCAGCTTCCCGTCAATCAACACCCCCAGATCCCTTTCTACCTGGCTGCTCTCCAGCCACTCTGTGCCCAGCCTGTAGCGCTGCAGGGGGTTGTTGTGGCCAAAGTGCAGGACCCGGCACTTGGCCTTGTTGAACCTCATCCCGTTGGAATCAGCCCAGCTCTCCAGTCTGTCCAGGTCCCTCTGCAGAGCTCGCTTTCCAGCAGATCAACACTCCCCCCTAAATATATACAAACAACTTGTATACTGATTTAAATGTTTTCATTATTGCAGGGCACATATAGCACTATACAGTTGCAGCAGATTAAACTTGTTTTGAGTAAAGGGTTTAAAGAAAACACCTTCATAAGCACTTCATAAGCATAAGCACTGAAAGTTTATTGAGCATCTAGACAGACATATCTGAATGACTGCTTCTACATGTCATAATTTTACGGATTTTGAAAGAGTTATGCTTTGGATTAGTATGAGTACATACTCCTCAAAATTCACAATACAGAGCAAATTCCTACTCTAAGTAAGTCCTCGAAACTTCTATGCAAATTGATTGAGCTCGCTTTCCCACTAGCAATAAATATTTCAGCACTTGATGCTAAGAACCTTGTAGTTAGGAAGCGATACATTTGACTCATCTAAAATGAAGTATAGACATTAAAATGCAAGTTCCAGGCAAAAATACAGTCCCTCACTTTCCTATACTAACTGAGAAGACAGATATCTAACCTCACAAGACAACTTTTTTGTTGTGAAGACTTGTTACGTGCCAATACACCATTACCAATCCAAATCCAGAATACTGTGCTTAGAGAAATAGACACTTAATGTTCCCTTTTGCATTCCTTTTCGTTTTGTGGGGGTTTTGGGTTTGGATTTTTTTGCTTGTTTGTTTTTAAGATTTCCTGGTTAATAAGGGGTATCAAGTAGAATATATAATTTATGATTTTATTCTTTTATTCTGTGGGGCTATTGTTGCTAAACTGAACATAATATACAATATATGGCAAAACAGGATAGTATTAAAAGAAATTAACTGATCCTTGCTAAGGCTAGGAAAATATCTTTTTAATATTATGAGAATTCTTTACATATCATTTTAATGTTATTTGAATCCCTCTATTTTAAAAGGAATTAGTGTATCAAAAAAGATTACTTTTATCTTTCTCATTTATTACTAACCTAAGGAAGTATGTAATAATTCAATTTAACTTATATTTCCCCGAAGAAGTGTAATTCAATGGATAATAAATGCGGAGCTTCTGTATTAATGACATCTACCTGGAGACAGTAGAATACATATGGTATGTAGTGGTTACAATTAAGTGGGAAGACCTGAGACAGAGGAATTTACAACAGCAGCTTTGTACTGCTTAGGAAAGTAATGGACCCCGAGGCAAATCCGAGGGACTTCTTTATCTGCTATGATTAAAACTATTGATAATTCCCAAAGTGGTAGGTTCAGCTGCTATTTCAAATTATATTGCTTAAGATATTAATGAGAAAATAGAAACACTGCCTGTGCTATTTAGTTAATACCAGAGGCCATATTTCATTTGCCAGTTCTACTTGAGAACATTCTACATTCTAGTTTAGATTAGTCTACATTATTATCACTGATTTCATGTTTTATGAAATGTTGCTTGGCTTAACCCTTCTACTAAGAGAATATAATAGCATTATCAGAGTGCTAGGTGTTTTGTGATATTCAAAGAATATCTTTATTGTGATGGGTTTGACATTTTCACCTATTTCTATTCATCAATATTTTAATAATAATCCAAGTAAAAATAAAATTCATGGTTTAGATTAAAATTACTTCCCTATCTGATACATTGTTTGTTTGTTTGTAGAAACAATGAAATGGTGAGTACAGTAAAGAAATGTTACCCACAGAAGAGAGTGGTAAAACAGTCTCCCCTGTAATCACTACACCAAAATGATGCTTGACACTGATCTCCATTCAACACAGACTTTGTTAACACTGAGAGTTATCCTATCAAGTGGGATTAACAATGAAATATTCCATCTAAACAACATATTAGAAGAGTAGGGATCACTGGCTCAGTCAGACACATGAAGTCAGAAACCAAGCAATGAGTTGAAGGTCTGATTATAAATTACAAACTGTCAATGTCAACTTGTGGAGTTTGACAGTGAGAAGCAGTCATGACATGAACTCTACAAAGTGGCTGCTGGGAACATGAGATAGTAAAAAACATAGGAAAGCACTCAAATATGTGAACTCTAAAGGCTATCCCACTATTTCCATTACATCTCTGGGGTGTTAGAGTTCCAGTACTTTAAAATAAGGGCTTGGCATATTTTCATATGTATTCATAATACCTACAAAGATGGCTTCATGTATTTACTCTGACAGCCATGAAGAAGGCCTAAAATAGTAATGTTTTGGGAATAGTAGAGAATGGAAGAGAAAAGAACCTGGCTGCTCTGAGGGCAAGGTTTAGAATGAAATCCAGATATCTCAGTATTTTCTTTTCTGAACTGCGGCTAGCCATTCAGATTAGCAGAATTAAATTACAAGAAGGTAAACATGGCAGGAGCATAATAGGTTTGAAGATAATAGGAGACTATTTGAAGTGACACAGATGAGGTAAGAGATTGTCTATTTCTACCATCTATAAAGTGCTCAACAGCCAGGTTGTGAGCCACCTTGTCTGAACAAATAGGCCTAGGCAGTCAGATTTTCCTCTTACTCTGAAAATTTATACCTTTCTTCAGAGCCAGCACTCTGATAGAAGGGACTGCAATATGATACCCCCCCCCCCCCCAAGATTAAGCATGGTTACATATTTCCTATAGAAAATTCCAGTTAGATGGAAATGAGTTTTCAGACAGAAGCCTTGGCTTTCACTAAAATAACAATTACATTTCAACTTTTCCATGGAAAAGAGACATATTTTATACCATATATGATGTATTTCAGAGACTATACTATACTACACCACCATGAGACTATACTATACTACGAATTAAAGTAATAATACACTATAATACATACTATGAATATAAATATATATCATTATGTAAAAAACATTTCCATAACTGTGGGGCAGAATGTATGCTTCATACATATGTACAATTTTGCTATCAGTCTTTATTAGCAAAGAACAGAGAATGACCCTTGATTATTTTCAGAGGGAAAATTTTAAAATCTGCAGAATTGGCAGAAAAAAATTGATTAAATATTTTATGAGTCCAACCCAAATATGTTATTTCTTAAAACAGTATGTCATATTTCAAATAGGACAGACAGACAACTAATGCAATATAATATCTCTCTACAGAATTCATAGATCTATGCTTATGTGATAGTAACCAAAATTCCATACATATGTTGAATGCATGATTATTCTATCTCCTTATATAATATCCTTTCCTTTAATTATTTTTTTTGTTCTACAATAATTGAGCTCACAACAGATAAAATTCTTCTAAATTCTGACTTGATTGCATGATACATGACCTGTTGTAATTTCTCTGACCATTGTCAGAAGTTTTGGTGAGATGGCTGTAGAAATGGTTTGCCTTTGATTGTCTTTTTAAGACAGAATGCTAACATGTTTAAGCTACACAACTTACTTTTTTTATTTGACAGATCAGTGGCAGTCCCATTAAAATAAGATATATGCTTTTACATTAGCCTGACAAGGGATTACACTAAATAAAATGTTTTTGACTGGCATGAGTTTCGTATTACTCAATTTGTCCTTTGCTGCCAGAACAGGGATATAAAAAACTACATAACATGAAAAGTCCTTGTCCTCAGGCTCCTTGAAATTACTCGGAGGCCAGAAGTCCTGAAATTCATATGTATTCTTTATTTGGGCTTCACTAGTGTGCTGTTTTCTAATCACGATAATACCAACATTTAAATGCATATATTTCTCAAAAATAAATACCATTCTGATTGACAATTCACTAACAACAGTTTTATATTGACATTTTTGCACACATGCAGAGCTATTCTTTCACCTCAGATACCCATCTAAAAATAGTTGCTATTCAACATGTTATACCATTATTTTTTCTGTTGTATTTTATTTCTCTGCCAAGTCAGAAGGTAAAGGCTGATAAGTTTGGGCTCTCCTGTGATACTTTTAATCTAAAAAGGGTGATATTGAACAAGGTCAGTGGAACTGCTCAATTAGCAGCTCTGCTCTCAGATGGACAGTTCATGGTCTGTTTTCTAATCTGACTCACGTTAAATCATTCAATACCTTATGTGACCTTCAAAAAATTCAGTCTTTGTCACTCAAACTAAAGAAGAACCTCAGTCAACACAGAAAGAATTACATGGGTCACCAAATAGCCTATATTTTTTAAATGACTCAAAAGAAAGGTTTCCACCTGCTCAAGCAAACATACAATGTGTATCCTGATCAGAAATTGTAGTTGCCAATTTTTTTCTGCTTGGTGGAAAGGAGACATCAGAGTTCTTCATCAGGATGAGCCAAAAGCTAAAATAGACCTAACCATGCCACATAATTCTTCAGTCACTAGCTACAAAGTGTTGCTTCTTTATCCTGCTGAAGAGAAAAATCCAAATTGTGGTTCATAGCACGACAAAGTAATAATTCACAATTAAATCTAGACTGCACATCTTATTCCTGTTTTTGAATCACTGGCTCAAGCAGTCCCTCAGTTTCCATGGAGTCAGAGGTTTCTGCCTCACCAAATAAAAAGTGTGAAATAATTATGCTTTACATCTAACAACTCAAGTGGGTTCACACAGGCTAGTGACTTGCAGACACTGAATGCCTAACTCCTTTGATCCAACTATACTAGCTCATTAAGCAATATTTTCTCAATAATTTTTTGTATGTAAACATTGAACAAAAGGCTAAATATTGTGCCAGAGAAGAACTGAGTACTGCACAGCAGGGTTTGATGATAGCAGCCAATTGCCTCCCCTGCAGTTGGAAGACAGCTTGGATAACTATTCCAAAGATTAATGAGCAATCAGTTCTAAATTAAACCAAGACCTATGTTTAAATCATTCTCACTCACACCCTTTACAAGTCTGAATTTGAGTTACACTCACAAAGATAAAATGCAGTATTTGGCTTTGTGTGCTGTAGAATATTATTAGCAGAGTGAAAAATTGCTTCTTTAGCATTTCCTTCACATTTTTCAGCTTTTATTTTCTTGAACAATTGGAAAGGAAATGGACCGTGATGAGGTTTGCTGCTTCTGCATCAGGCTACAAACAGAAGTTTTCTGTCACTTATTTCTAGAAACTATACAATCACATTTTGAAACCGAAACAGAAATATTAGATCTGTGAAGCTCATGACTGCTCTAACACACCATTTTCATACTGAGCTCAGTTTTTAATGAATGACAAAACACTGGTTTAGTGTGAAACAAATACCACAGTGAACAATGTGAAGGAGTGTCATTGAGGGGCTTTTCAGCAGCTCAGGAAATATCAACTTGTTTGTGTTTGTGCAGCCTCTGTAACTCTGCACCTCTGTCTCTGTATCAGTTCAGTTTCTGAGTACAGTACTCACACAGTGAACACTATTAAGTTAGCAGCAGTTATTGTAAGTACCAAAGTAGATTTTAGATTTAGTAAAGGTATGTTAAGACAAGAATACAATTCTAAACATCACCACTTGTGGACAAATGGCAAAACTAACAGAAACTGATTTCCTACACATTTCTGTTCTAATTTCCTAACTGCTCTCTTTTTCCCTTTCTTTTCCCTTAATTCCAGCCATAAAACATGAAGCAGTAATTCAAAGACACCTCAAAGACCGCCAAAGACATCAGAGATGCCAAAGCTACCCTATAAGAAAACTTTCAGAACACGTTGATTTGATGTGTAATTTCCTCCTAGTGGTGTGAATTTGCCTCATTTTGTCCATCCACAGTTTATCATGCATGTATGAATGCAGAAATCAATGACACATACCACCAAACTGGGGTTTTCACTTGTTCTTTGTTTTGGGTAAAGAGTAAAACCACAGAAGATAATTTTGCTAATTTAAATCTCCTAAGCTTCTAAACATGTTGAGATTAATTAAAGTACAATGAAACACAGAGTAAATAGGATTAAGAATATAATGGGGTTTGGTAAATTCATTAAAAAATTATCACAGTGATACTGGCTATTTTGATACCGAGTAGAAGTCACACCATGTGCCCCTCTGACATTCAGAACTGGATTTTTCCTTCTCACTTTCGGGTATATCTCAAACAAAGGAGACATATTTAGTTTATGGATTTATTTTTTTAAATAACTAAATTAAATTCGGGAAAAAGCAGCATTACAGCACCCATGATTTTTGTACCTTCTTTTGTGTAAAAAGTTGACAGTAAAATGTAGGAGTTTGGTTGTTGGTTGGGGGGTTTTAAAGTAGCATATCTAAAGAAATTTCCAACAAAAGGCATTCTATTCAATGAAGAAAAACACCTGTGACAATTATAACATACAACACCTGTATTACAATACAGTTATTACAGGTCAATTAGGTGATGGCGGTTAGGTGAAATATAATATCACTCATGGAGGTCAGCTGTCATCTGAAAGTACAC
Source organism: Oxyruncus cristatus (assembly GCA_013399855.1). Classification (NCBI taxonomy): domain Eukaryota; kingdom Metazoa; phylum Chordata; class Aves; order Passeriformes; family Cotingidae; genus Oxyruncus; species Oxyruncus cristatus. The sequence goes on along the minus strand of VXAY01001422.1, from coordinate 1,559,994 downwards.
TCGTGAGCTTTGTGAAATAGATAAGAGGAAACACTTCTGAGTTGGTGGAAAATACATGAACTGATTTATTACACTGAGTATTGACAATGTGCTTAATGTTACACAAAATACAGTAACCTTCAAAAGTCTTGCCTTTTTCCTATCTAAATCATTATTATATGATTGACTTCTGATAATTTCCATATACTCATGTAAAATCTATTTACATTGATTTTTTAAATCATACTTACCGTTATTACATACGTGTATTTTATTTTAAAAAATGCAATTATTTTTAATATCAAGAGCTGAAATCTCAGTGAAATTAATTAAAATCCAAGATTTTGGCTTAGGTGTTGCTAGCTAAATAATCTCATTTGAATATCCATCACTACTAGAAATGTTTTATAATCCTGATGGCGAAGGTCCTATGCAGGGCCAGGAGTTGGACTCGATGATCCTTGTGGGTCCCTTCCAACTCAGCATAGCTGGTGATTCTGTGATTCTGTAATTGAACCTGGGACATGCATTGTTCACCCACACTAGGTAACAGACTTCTGAGCTGCAATACTATGTCTGTGTTCATCCTATCAGCAGACCTGGGATACAGAAACTGTATGTCTGTGTTCAGTTTCCTGTCAGGAGTTATTAGTTAGGCGCAGAGCTGTGCAACAATAGTTTTGGTTCTTACAGAACCACAATACACCAGCTTAGGAGTTTCTGTGCCAAACTCACCTATTTATATCTACATGATTGCAGAAATAAAAAGACAAGACTTATCTGCAGTCATCACCAAAGATAAGCCAAAGGACTGTATCTGGTATCTTGATAGCTTGATTTTATATGTGCCAAAACCCTCTGCATATCTAGTTTCATGAATCATTTTCAAATACGTGTCTAGTTTCAACATAAAAATGCTAAACAAGGAGAAAAAAAAAAAAGTCTCTGAATTACATAGTTTTTGAGTGCTTTCTCTGTAAACACCACATGCTGGAAGATCACTACAAATTTTCCTGAAGCTATTTTCATATCGTTCACCACATGAAACGTTTATTACTCATAACTTAAGTTTTCCCATCAAAATAAGTTCTTTATTTATCCATCACTATTTAGTCATGTAAACAAGAAATATGAGTCATAAATAGGGAGACAATCATAAGCAAGTTCTTGTTTTTAAAAAGCTCATGTTCACATTATTTTATCACCATTGTGTTAGAGAAATTACCGTGTTATATTCAAATAAATGAAAAGTAATGGAAAATGAAAATGAAGAATTGTCTGTGATAGAGATTCAGAGTTTAATAAGCAACAATGTTATACAATGGTTATTAATTTCCTTTAAACCCAAATATGCCCTTTTCTCACACAGATTATAGTTCAGATTTTGTTTTTCATTACTTGTTGATGCTTACTCTGAATGATTGGCTATCCAAGCATGTCAAGAATATACCATTGTACAAGATTGGTCCCAGAATTACAGAGAGGTTTTAGAAATGTAGTATTTTTTCTCATATATTGCAATTGAAAGCTCAAGACATTTATTCACTTATTACTCTAACTACCTTGATGTCCCACTGTAGTTTAGACAAGAAAAGCAAGTACTGTGCTTCTTTAATTGGCACTTTCTTGCCAACCCTCTGTCCCATTCATCATCTCTGTCTACAAATGGTCAGTTCTGAAGGGCAAATCAGCCACAAGTCTCCAGAGGAGCCACAGATGAGACACACAAGGAAAAAAAAAAAAAAAACAACAAACCAGGGACACTGCTAAAGGAAAAGAGATAAAAAGACTGAACAAAAAAAGTGAACTAAGAAGAAATTAGGAGAAGAACATGTCAGAACAGATTAATTGGAAGAGATGAGGCATAAGCCATAATATTAGGAATTTTTATGGAACAGCTAGAGAGACAGGTCAACAAGAAAAAAAAAAAGAGAAAAAAGAGGGGTGAATAAGATTAACAAAGCCTTTCAAAGAATATCAGAATAGCCCTAGACTAAAATTAAAAGAAACTTGTCAAAAAGAGAAGGATAAAATAAGTGGTGAGCATAAGGAAGGAAGGACTTTGTAATAAAATACTTAACGAGGAGTGTATGTAGAAATGTAAATTACTGCTTAAATACATTAGTTGGAGTACACTTTATCCAAATAGACTAGGACATCACCTTCAAAATGTAATTCCAATGTCACTTGCAGTAAAGACAAAATAAATTATGTGTCACTTTTCTCGGAGGAGGCAAAGTTCAATTTGTCTACACAGCTGAGAAGCTTGGGCATTGCCTAAATTCGCTTTCCTTTGTAAGGTAAGAACATTCAGATAATGCTGAATTATACTTTAATGAATGCATTTAACATCCACAGGATTAATTAGTTATATTTTTACACACAGCTATACTGAATGTTTATTTGTCATCATGGCCCATGAACTTAGCTTTTTTCTCACATTTATAGTCAGATTGTTGAAAATTACTTACCTGAAAATTAAACACTTTGTGAGCATTGTCTGAAATTTAGACTTGAGTTCTCATGGGAGCTTATATGGAATTTGAAAATATAAAGTTAACAGAAAGGTTAATCAAAGGTTAATAGTTCTTATGTCTGAGCAGAGTAGATAGAAAGTAGGGACACTTTAGTAGCTCTTTCAAATGTTAACTCATTTCAGCTGGAAATCTCTGAGGGCTGTCTCTGTTTCTCAGATGAAAACAGTCTAGGGACATTCTAGGGCATTAGTGTCTAATCAATTTGACATCAGTTGAAGAAAAAGTGCAAAAAGCTATATTTAGGAAATCAAAAGTGATCTATACAAAAAATATTACACAGATTAATCTTCTAAATAGATGCTGAAAGTGAGTAATCAACCTTGAAAATAGCTGGCAAATTTCTTACCTTGAAATTAAGATACCCTACTAATTGTAGATATTTTACATTGCTGATATTTTACACTGAATTATGAAAGTCAGAATGGAATTTTAGTAAAAAACAAAATAAAGAAAAATAAATCAGGCAATGTATGGCTGTGCTATCTAAACATGTAATACATTTCATATTTTTTGATATAAAATCTTAAAAACATGTAAACATCTTAAAAACATGTAAAAGTCAATGTTTATATGGGAACTTCAAAAAAAAACACACAACAGAATAAATTGAGGGTTAAATCACAGCATTTTCAAATTTGACAAAAGGAGGAAAAAGGTTAGAAACTGCTGTCTGACAAGAACACAGGTTTAGCTATTTGTTTGCCTGAACAGATGTGACTCTTTCTTTGTCTTCTTTACAAAAGAATATGCCAGAAACAATTCTGGGAGGTTCTGTCAAGTTACTCCATATAAACAATTAAAAATTAATGGGAAGAGAAACAGAAAGCTGCATGTTTATCTCATGGATAGATGCTCTAATCAGGCAAAAGTAATATTTTCACTCCCGGGTCCTGTAAGTATTTAAATAACTTCCCATATTGAGCAGAATGTCTGCAGCAAGATGTACTGAGTAAAATCCAAGACTAAAATCCTTAGATCTAATATATAGGAACCTGTACTGGAAAATGGAAAATAATAATTTAAAGCTCCTCAGACACTGAATGGATCTTACTGTCTGCTCCTTGTTGAAAGTTGAGCCTCTGAAACTTTGTGTAAAAGGAAAGTCATAGCAACCTTTACAGCCCAAGACAATCACAAATAGTTCACCCACAGCAGAAACACAAGTTTCGACCATAATAACAATTAAAAAAAAAAAAAAAAATTAATCCAGAGAAGGCAATCTGAGAAAATACAAAAGAAAAGGAGAATCTTAGATTAATCTCTTAAATTATCCTGTAGCAGTCATTGTGTTGGTTACGGAATAAAGATGAATTAGAAGACATTTGGCTGGCTACCTCATTTTCACATCCTGTAGCAACAATGCAGCTCCACTAGGTTCCTCATGAAAGCATACAGCATCGTTAAGATCAGGCCTCTGACTTGACTACACCCTTGCAATCAATATCATTGGGTGTTCTCTGGTGCCTCTCTAATGTGCACAATAAGTAGTGGACAGCCAGTTACCCATTAGAAAGCCAGCCAAGGATCACAAAGGAGAGGAAACAGATATACTCTGTATCTTACTTTTGCCCTAAACTGCACTTATCTCCAGTGACAATAAAGGGGAAATAAAAATAAACAACATACTTGAGAAAATATTAAATATGGAAGACAACTAAACTCTAAAGTAATGGGGGGGTGTTCGTTTTTCTTTGTTCCTTAATTCCCTCATAGACAGAAGATTTTTTTTTTTTTTTTT
>VXAY01001422.1:1508932-1555708 GCA_013399855.1 Oxyruncus cristatus | reverse complement strand
TTTTTTTTTGTAGACATGGGACTCTTCTGATTAAATTCCTATTTCTGAAAAGTGTTACAAGAAAAGACTAAGCACCTAAAGCTAACTTTATCTTACCAGTTACTGAATTGCTTAGGGAACCTTTAGAAACACATAGTTCAAAACTGGCCTCATACAAAACCTGTATATTAGTTACAAATATCCAGTACTGTCTCTGATATACACATTTATTAGTAGTATTTTATATTAGCTGCCAGAGCACTATTCAGTCTTTTGTTATAAAATAGAGCACGTAGGCATCTAAATGATTATTTTATCAGACTCAACTGGGCAAACTCAGAAAATCAGCCAAAAAACTGGCATCAATTTTAAGGCATTCTGGCTAAGGTGAAGGGTGGATTTGAAGACTGAATACCTCCAGCAAAGCTGACTTAAAGATGACAAAAAGAATAGGTCTACAATATTCACTATTATTTGAACTTAGTATCATTTATTCCCTTCTCTCTTCTCTCCATATCCATCAAGCATACCTTACATTTCCTGAATGAAAGCAAAAGTATGAGGGAAAAATGGTATTTAAAAAATGGATGACATTGCTTGGATGACACCACAGATTATGCCCACTATAATCAGATGGGAAAGTCAGTGCTGATTTTGAGAATTATTTTAAGGGACAACTTTTTTTTTTTTCCCAACAGACTTTTTTCAAATCTTACAATGTCAATAACCAAACAAGCTGTTTTACATGATTCACAGTTTGGATTTTGAAGATATTTTGCTGTTTTTTCTCTACTAACTCAGGAATTCAGTTTTTGGGTTCCTGCTCTACTGCACAGGAAAAATTGAAAAGATATAAAATTAGAAGAAAAGGGTACATTTGCACTTTAATCACCTGTCTGGATTTGCTTCACATAAATCAGACAGTCAAACCCCATCAGCATATCCAAAATTATACTCACAGACTCTCACTGATATAATTTAACAATCTTATATGTTAAGTGCTTTATGTCACAGAAATTTATAGGATCGAGATTTCAGGGTCATTTTTTTCCTTTTCTTTTTAAAGTTTGGAGTTAGAATTAAGGGGAAAATAAATTAAAAAAAAATAAAAAAAGCTTTAATTTTGTGATTTGTTGGGTAAAAAAAAATATAAGCACAGACAGTTATAAAAAAATCCTTCAATGAAAAACTCCTTTGCAGTATTGGAAAACTTTCAGGAAATATATGATTACTTATAAGTTCTGTTGTGTAAAACTCTGAATCCCATACAACTTGTAATCACTCCCAGAGTACTGTAAGTTGTTGTTGGTGAGATTTAGTTGGTCATCCTCTTTACTTATACAGACACTGCAATTACTTGTTACTTCTTAGGGAAAGACAGCGAGGATGGTCCTCAGGACAGGAAGTTGCCCTTTGTTGTTGGAGTACAAGCTAGTTAAATACTGGAATACACATTGTTGAACTATTCTCTGTTTTAAAAAATCATATCATCTTACTTCATATTTATAATAGCTACATATTTATTTCTCATTTCTTAATGCTCACATAGAGCTTTTGTGGAGTATTGAATTTATATGTACACACCAAGGGCTTTTGTGTATCACAAATGTCATGTGATAACAAAAAACCTCAGCACAATGACCTTTTTATATAGTGACATTGATTAGAACAATTAAGTTGATAAAATAAAAGTAAAAAGTTAAGTATGTTCCAAAGTAGGACAAAATAAAATCCTGTTATAAATTATCTTCATTATCTTCAGAAAGCTTGTAAGTACCCACCACCATAATCTAATATTTCTGACTGCTGGTTTCTCATAAAAGGAATACTGAAAGACAGACTTGACAGCACAAGCTTAGTAGATAAAGATCATCCAAAAAAAATTAATTTTAAGGCTAAATAGTACTATTTTAGTCACTTATTTGATCTCATATACAAACGTAGAGATTCACCAAACAATCTCTTCTTTCTTATTTCTATATGTAAAATTACTATTTTTAAATAAAATTAGTTCCAATAACATTGCACGGATTCTAAAGAGTGGTTAATATTTTATGCTCATTGGTAAATTGTGCCTAGGGTTAAATAACTTAATCTTCAAAAGAGTAATTTAATTTTCCTTATAATTCTCCTTTAACCTCTGAAATTTAGTTTTAAAAACCTGGATCTTAGAAGAATTTAAAAATAAAACACCTCATGAAAAAACACAGGAATAATCATTGTCAACACTGATACTTTTGATATAAAAATACAGTATAGTGTGTTCCGTAACAACTGAAATGTTTTGAGAGTTCATTAGATAATTATTTTCATTATATTATTTATCAGAATATACCACATATATCTATATCTATAATTTCAGCAGCTCATGTTTCTTCATAAGGAAGTCCCTCCATGCTTTCTGTTTTTCAGGAAAAAAAAAGGTCTCATTATTCCACATAACTTTTACTGCTTAACTATTTTAAAACCACTTTTTAAAAAGCCCTTGACTCAAAACAGTGAGTACAAATAATACTCTTCTGAAAAGATATGGCAGTCTACACTTCCCCCCGCCCTCCCCCCCGGTACACCGAAACTATTCTGCCTGGCAGATAGCTTCTAAAACAGTTCACAGCTCTCACTGAGAAAAAAAGTATCTGCTTTTCTTACAAGCACATTCTTTAAACACCTCCAACATTTCCACAATCTGCTGGTTTCTACAGCTAGACAGGGATTAAAATCTGCCTGGCAGTCACTCGTATTAATTCCAATGAGGAGCGGCAAAGTCAAATGGGGCACTACTGCCAAGGCTTGAGTGGCACTGCTCCCGCACAGCCAGCTTCCCTGGGGATTCATTGCTACCACAGCAGCAGAGAATCTCTCTGCTAATCTCCTCTAACTGTTGTTGACCTATCTCTACCTTCCACTCCCAAGTATACAATAAATCAAGCACATTTTACATGAAAAATGAAGTAATTACTCAGTGAATCCAATGGCTAATTGCACATGGAAGCCTCTGGGAGATGTGGGACAAATCCATGTCAGATTTTGAAAGGCAGAGAAAAAGTAAACTAAGTTAATAACTCCTCAGATACTGACAGACTGAGAGGGATTGAAATGCACCATTTCTTCAAAGAAACCAATGCCCTGCTTAAGGGAAATGGAAAATTCTAGGTATACAGTTTAACTTTATAGCAACAGCAAGAGTCATTTTGAGGAAACACTGTACCAAAAGCAACCAGTTTCTGGAAAAAAATGTCATAGGGCTGCAGCTTCTTATGTCAAATATCACATTACATGTTATTTAAAGTAACTTTCTCCTTTTTTTAACTCTCCTTTCTTTCCACATCTTCTGGAACTGTGTGCTTCTGAGTCCCATAATTCCTCAATCAATTTAATTCAGTTCACTTGCTGCCTCTTTCCCCAGCTGCTTTCTCGATTGCTCCTTATCCAGAGAAACCCTCCCCAAACTCCTATTACCAACGTAGCACTCTGGCTGTTAAATGCCATGTACCTGAGCTAGCCAGCTTTCTCAGTCACACTGTGGAGGGAAAGGAGAAAAGGGGCTGGGACAGGGAGAAAGCAGGTGTAAGACAAATTCCCTTGCTCCAGTTTGAGTTCCTAGCCAGCCTTTGCTCAAAGCAGATCACAGCAGGTGTAATTAGTTTCACCCTTGCAGCTCTGATCTGAATGAAGTATTTTTGATGTATCTGAGCATAGCACCTCATCATCTGGACAGTAATAGCAACTGTAAGAGATGAAAACATGCTCAGTGACTTTTTTTAAAGGTAACAGTAGTGAACTTCTGGTAAGCATCTACTGAACATATGTGCTTTTTCAACTTGGCTAAATTTGCTTGGATTGTCACAGGATGGCAAAAGAAACATTCATGACACAAATGGAACTCCTCTGCCAAGTTTCAAGGTCACTTCCAATTTAGCTTTAAAAAGCAACACATTTTTCTCCAGCCTAGCTGCTGGAAACAGCTGAACCATTTTGGTGGACTTTTTTCAAGTCATGGTCCTGAGGCGACTAGCCAGAATGGAAAATCTTAGCCTAAATAGTTACAGAACCTCTCAAGCCTAATATGTTTAATGTGAGATACACATTTTTGATTATTTCCTAGATGCTCCCAGAGCAGTTACCTTCATCTCAAATAGCTACGGGGCTTTGCTGCGGTTTTGCCCACAACTCAAGACACCATCAGCAGGCTACAGCTAATTGGCTCATGAGTTCTTTTCAGGGAAGTGNGGAATAATCATTGTCAACACTGATACTTTTGATATAAAAATACAGTATAGTGTGTTCCGTAACAACTGAAATGTTTTGAGAGTTCATTAGATAATTATTTTCATTATATTATTTATCAGAATATACCACATATATCTATATCTATAATTTCAGCAGCTCATGTTTCTTCATAAGGAAGTCCCTCCATGCTTTCTGTTTTTCAGGAAAAAAAAAGGTCTCATTATTCCACATAACTTTTACTGCTTAACTATTTTAAAACCACTTTTTAAAAAGCCCTTGACTCAAAACAGTGAGTACAAATAATACTCTTCTGAAAANTAAGCCTAGTTACATTAGGGGAGATAATATCATGAGAGAGAAAAAGGGGAACTTAAATCTGTTACCTATAGTTTCTTTGGCTACCTGAAATAATGCACATTTAGACTCAAACAGTTTGATTAAAGATTTTAGTTCAGCAGTGGAACATCAAGATTTTTTTAAAGTAGAAAACAGGAGACATTTGCGCAAGAGTTAAAATGTTTTAACACAGAGAAATATTCAAAAACAAAGAGCAAAAAGCTCTTGGGCACTGGAAGATCTGAGGTAATTGGATTTGATCAGATAAAGAGGAAGGCAATTATTTACATAACATAAAAAAAATCCACAGAGGAAAAATAATCTTTTATGATATCTAAGAAACATCAGACATCAAATATTACTATCATGCAGCCATGTTTTATTGTCTCCTTAGGCTTAATCAACATGCACGGATGAACGTGATATACTCGGAAATTAAAACTTCAATCCTGCTATCTCTGTTTCCTTGAATTCTGTTTTAAAAGTTTAACTTTGTTAGTCTAAAGTACTTCCTTATGTAAAGCAAACATAATTTCCTTTCAACACAGCCAAATTAGTGACACAAGTCACTGGCTGGCACATGTCTCATGTTGATACATGATGGATGATAGAGGTACTATTATAGTTGTTGCAGCAAAGATGTTAAACTTGGAAAGTTTGCACCAATCATTACAAGTTGAATAGACAGACGGGCACATTCAGTGGACATTAGACAACATATGGGTGTATAAGGGTATGCTAGAAAGGAGATCACTCTTTCCTCTTTTTAACAATCACTTTTTTCCAAAATAGCTCTGAATGCAGTTCATTTGGACTTTCAAACTCAAATTTCTGGCATCATTTCAGAGCACCTGAATGTCGCTGTCTGCACCTCAAAGTTGTGAGGACAGAAAAGACAGGAGTAACCTACTTTGATGCATTCATATGCCTCATGGGTTGGAGGAAAAAAATTATGTTTTACTCTGGTGTTAATTGTTTGGATAGAGGAAGGACATTCAAAAGAAGAAGGTAAATGAAGTAAATGAGTTTGCTCTGAGCTTTGTGCTGACATGGCTAACACTTCAGTTAGCTTGATTACACACAGACAAGACTAAAACAGAAATAACACAGGGAGTCAATGTGGCAATATATTAGTGTCCGTGAAAGAATATGGGGGGAATGCTTTTATTTCTATTTATGCCAAAAAAATTTAATGCTGTACAAAACAGCCCTTTTTTATCCCCAAATATTCCAATTTAAAATTCCTGAGAATGAGTATTTCTTCTTAATTATACTGAAGATGGACATCTACACAATTACATGTATTTATATGATCAAAGCCCAGCAATGTCATATAAAGTCCTAAACATATTTTTATATTTACNTCATGGTCCTGAGGCGACTAGCCAGAATGGAAAATCTTAGCCTAAATAGTTACAGAACCTCTCAAGCCTAATATGTTTAATGTGAGATACACATTTTTGCTTATTTCCTAGATGCTCCCAGAGCAGTTACCTTCATCTCAAATAGCTACGGGGCTTTGCTGCGGTTTTGCCCACAACTCAAGACACCATCAGCAGGCTACAGCTAATTGGCTCATGAGTTCTTTTCAGGGAAGTGGAAAGAAAAAAGAAGAAAAAAAAAAAAGCTCAAAATCCAAAATTTTCAGTTAGTTCTTGAAAAATACAACATTTAAAAATTTACAGTGACTTTTAGAAACTAAATTTGGATGTCTGTGCTTCTCTTTATTGGTAATACTTTTCAGCAGGGCGTATAAGCCTAGTTACATTAGGGGAGATAATATCATGAGAGAGAAAAAGGGGAACTTAAATCTGTTACCTATAGTTTCTTTGGCTACCTGAAATAATGCACATTTAGACTCAAACAGTTTGATTAAAGATTTTAGTTCAGCAGTGGAACATCAAGATTTTTTTAAAGTAGAAAACAGGAGACATTTGCGCAAGAGTTAAAATGTTTTAACACAGAGAAATATTCAAAAACAAAGAGCAAAAAGCTCTTGGGCACTGGAAGATCTGAGGTAATTGGATTTGATCAGATAAAGAGGAAGGCAATTATTTACATAACATAAAAAAAATCCACAGAGGAAAAATAATCTTTTATGATATCTAAGAAACATCAGACATCAAATATTACTATCATGCAGCCATGTTTTATTGTCTCCTTAGGCTTAATCAACATGCACGGATGAACGTGATATACTCGGAAATTAAAACTTCAATCCTGCTATCTCTGTTTCCTTGAATTCTGTTTTAAAAGTTTAACTTTGTTAGTCTAAAGTACTTCCTTATGTAAAGCAAACATAATTTCCTTTCAACACAGCCAAATTAGTGACACAAGTCACTGGCTGGCACATGTCTCATGTTGATACATGATGGATGATAGAGGTACTATTATAGTTGTTGCAGCAAAGATGTTAAACTTGGAAAGTTTGCACCAATCATTACAAGTTGAATAGACAGACGGGCACATTCAGTGGACATTAGACCACATATGGGTGTATAAGGGTATGCTAGAAAGGAGATCACTCTTTCCTCTTTTTAACAATCACTTTTTTCCAAAATAGCTCTGAATGCAGTTCATTTGGACTTTCAAACTCAAATTTCTGGCATCATTTCAGAGCACCTGAATGTCGCTGTCTGCACCTCAAAGTTGTGAGGACAGAAAAGACAGGAGTAACCTACTTTGATGCATTCATATGCCTCATGGGTTGGAGGAAAAAAATTATGTTTTACTCTGGTGTTAATTGTTTGGATAGAGGAAGGACATTCAAAAGAAGAAGGTAAATGAAGTAAATGAGTTTGCTCTGAGCTTTGTGCTGACATGGCTAACACTTCAGTTAGCTTGATTACACACAGACAAGACTAAAACAGAAATAACACAGGGAGTCAATGTGGCAATATATTAGTGTCCGTGAAAGAATATGGGGGGAATGCTTTTATTTCTATTTATGCCAAAAAAATTTAATGCTGTACAAAACAGCCCTTTTTTATCCCCAAATATTCCAATTTAAAATTCCTGAGAATGAGTATTTCTTCTTAATTATACTGAAGATGGACATCTACACAATTACATGTATTTATATGATCAAAGCCCAGCAATGTCATATAAAGTCCTAAACATATTTTTATATTTACATATATAAAACATTTGTCTGGGAAAATATCTTGCCACCAAGGAAATGGAAAGGAATACAACAGACATACTAGCTTCTTAAATACCAGCCTTTGCAGAGAAAATAAACAATTTGGAATAAGAAAAAAGAACTAAGAAAGTGGTCTGTTGTCAGAAACGTGTATGTTTTCTAAACTATATCAAGTGTAATTTAATTTTTTTACATTACCTTTTTGTTAAATTTACAAACACTTTTAGTCTTTTCTCAATAATAACCCCCCAAAAAGATTTTGCATGTTTTAGGTAGTGAAATGGTATCATCTCAGTGCTGTTTTCTTGCACTGTGATCCAAAAGTTTATACGGGGTGAAAAGTTATCAAACATGTTTTCTGAAATACTTGAAATATAATCACTGTTTCTTTTGAAGTATTTGTATAATCATAGTAGAAACTCTGATTTGCAGAAGAGTTTCTTGTTTTCTCATCACTCACCTTCAGTATTTTTACACTGCCTCTAAAGAAAACACCAAATTATCTTTTTAATGTCACACTTGTCGTCTAAGTACTTATTATTACGCCAATAGTCTTTTTTAAACTGCATAAAGGACAAACTTAAATCACTATGGAAAAAACATACTGCTAAATATTGAACCAAATACTAAACATCTGAACCTCTTGCAACTCAGTTTTTGCTTTATACCTGTTACAAGACTATGCAGTGATAAGACAGTGAGTTTGATGATAAAGTGCTGAATCTGACACACTAAAGATAAATGAGAATTACTGATAGAAAGCTGCTCTACTTTTGCTGCACTGTATGGGAAGGTGGGTTCATTTCCATCTCTCTGTCAGGTACCTGAAAACAACAAGCCTTATGCCTCCTTAATCTCAATGGGTTACCTTCATAAGCTCTTTAAAAGTTATATATGGAAGCGGGAGTAAGCCGATTAGCAATGGTTCTTTGCAATCGGACATCAGCAAAGTACATAATAACACTGCACCATTACTGAGAATACAGAATGAGGATGGTACCACTGGAAAGATACAGCAATGTTATTTAAGACACAGAAGGGTTACATAAAACTCAGAAAGCAGTCATGTACATTTTCAAGTGCCATCTCGTCCATCATGAAACAGCCATTCAAAATTTCCTGACTTAAAAGAGGGCACCTTTGCTGACACTGCTCAACCTGAAAAAACTTCACTGTTGATCACTTTCTAGATAGGTATTTAGTCTTTATCAAATCTTGACTTTCTGAAATTCTACAACAATGATTGACACGACTCTGTTATGTCTATTAGGTATATGTTATTGAAAGACTATCTGTATTCCTGACACTACCCAAGGTACTGGATTACTGGATTAATGCAGCATTTAAAAATTCACAGTAGCATTTTGTACTGGAACATTCCCTCACTTCTGGCACTGGAACTTCCCTCCATTCTTTTTACTGTGACAATAGTCCAGTTATTATTTCACAGAATCATCACAGAACCATAGAATGGTTTGGGTCAAAGGGACCTTAAAGATCATCTACTTCCAACACCCCCTGCACAGGCAAGGGACACCTTCCACTAGACCAGGTTTCTCAGAGACCCATCCAGCCTGGACTTGAACACTTGCAGGGAATGGGGCATCCACAAATTCTCTGGACAACCTGTTCCAGTGCCTCACCACTGCCAGAATCTCTTCTTAACATCTAATTGAAACCTGCCCTCTTTCAGTTTGAAGACCTTGCCCCTTGTACTATCACCACATGCCCTTGTCAAAAGTCCCTCTCCAGCTATCTTGTAGGCCCTCTTGAGATACCAGAAGGTGCTATAAGGTAGGTCTCCCTTGAGCCTAACCTTCTCCAGGCTGAACTGTTCCAACTCTCTCAGCCTGTATTCATAAGAGAGGTGCTCCAACTGTCTGATCATCTTTCTGGCCCTCCTCTGGACTCATTCCAACAGATCAGTTCTTCTTGTGTTGGGGGGCCCAGAGCTGGATGCAGTACTCCAGGTGGGATCTCATAAGAGTGGAGTAAAGGGAAAAAATCACCTCCCACAAACTGCTGGCCACACTTAATACGGATGCCTTTCTGGGCTGCAAGCTACATTGACAGGTTATGTCAAGCTTCTCATCCTCCAACATCCCCAAGTCTTTCCTCTCAGTACTGCTCCCAATCCATTCCCCACCTAGTCTGTATCTGCGCTTCAGTTTGCCCCAGCTTACATGCAGAACCTCGTATTTGGCCTTACCAAACTTCATGAGGTTCCCATGGGCCCACCTCCCAAGCTTGTCAAGGTCTCTCTGGCTGCTATCCCTTCCCCTTATATATATTTATCTTCTCTTTTTAATGAGGCAGTTAAACCAATTTTGAACAAAATATGATGCTAATATCCCCTTCTGAAAAGATTTTAGCGTGCTTTGCATCCTTTGAAATGGTCTCTGTGTCATGTTTGCTCATTTGTCAGTCCTGAGTTGATTAAAATAAAAAAAGAGTTGATTAAAATAAAAAATAAGGCAGAACGGCATATATGTTAGCTAAAGTTTTGTATGATTCTCCTCTGAGATCAGACAACCTTTTGATTTAATTTTTTCTGACAGTTCACTGTAATATCATAATAGACAGAATGTCCTTGGTTATCACTTTTGCTTCCTCTCACTGTTTGTCCTTGTCTAGTGCAGATGCTCTGCCTGAACCAAACCACTTTTCAAACAAAGCAAATAAATCAGAAAGTTTTTTACCCACGGTTTTAGGTGAAAGTAATATGAAGGGCCCATCTAGATTTTTGTTCACAATTCTAAGTATTGATTACCTTTCCTGTCTTGATCATACAGCATTGTGGAAGGGGAACTAAGACATATGGTACCTGCCAGTAGTTTGATGAGCATACACACCAACGTTTTAGGCTAGACTTACGCCCTATTTACATCAGAAATGCTCAGTGGTGTGTTCCGATATGCCCACAGCCCAAGTTCCTTAATATCCTGAACACAATAGCATGTTTCTGTAATTTTGTTGACCAAGGATGATCACAGCCAAGCACAGAACAGCCCAGACTGTACAGTAACTCTTAAGTATTATGGAGGTGTTTTCAGACTTTGTCACAGCTGTGCTACAGAAATCAATGTAGTCAGAAGTAGTGGATGCCCAAGTTGGTGAAGTAAAGCCCTTTCTTCACCCTGTAATATATATAGACAGAGACAGTGGCATAGTCACCTAGAGGTAAAAAGGTATCTAACCTTAGCATGGGGTGGATGAGACTTAATATTAGGGGCGTAGATCATAGGAGGTTGATGACAATTAAATGCTAATGCTCAGATCCTAAAGAGGTTTTAATGACATATCCAGAGTAACACATGATATTTGGGGTGGATTAGGTCATACAATGTATTTATACAATTGAAATTACTTCCTAATGCAAATATTGGTCGCTCTTCCTTAAGATATTCCTATACACCTGGATATAGGGGAAAAAAATAGAACTATTTTTAAAATTATATCTCTCTTGAATCCTTCTTTCAAAAGGAGAAACTGAGCTAGATTTTTGGCTGCAGACTTGCATATTTTAATTATAATGTTAGCTTTGGTTATATTTAACCCACACAATTTAGTCCATGTGCATTGCTAAATATTTTCCAGGAAAATAATTACAAGAATAAAAACTATAAGCATATTTTGAATGCCATATGTATGAGGCTATCACTTTATCCTTAAAACAATGATATCGTAATATTTCAACATTCAACAATACTACAAAAATGTACTTTTTAAATAATAATGATTATTACTTATGTTTTCATTTGTACATCTCTATAGCTTTGTTAGTAGAGTCGTTTTATCCCTGGAATAGCAAGACAATGACGAGTGACATCTCTTTTCCCATAATATACCAGTAAAGATTGAAAAAACCCCTCATTTGGCATGACCCAAGATCTAGTCTCCCTGTTTTCACTCTTTGAATGCTCATATTAGAAAGACAGATAGCAATGCAATACAGGAAAAATGGTAGATGAACCATTTTGATTAAACACAAACTGACTACAGTCTTTATAAGAATATTCAATTATTCTTTTCCAGTTACTGTTCCTCAGCCTACTAAAAATATTTCTAAGCCTGCAAGCATATTCTAATTTTTCAAACTGGGAATTGAACTTCTCCCTGGAAAGGCTCAGTATCCTACTCTTCATGGTTCACATACCTCATTACTTGCCATTTTTTCATTGTAATGATTGCAGAGGTTTTTAAGGGACAACAGAGGTAATCTAGCTTTGAAAAGAGCTATGGATGGATGGAAAATACTTGCTCTTTCTTTTTGTGCACTTAAGGTGTACAAGAAATGCTTTGAGAATGAGAAATTGATTGGCTGCACTTTAAGCCACCAGTAGAAGTCTCTCAAGAATACACACTGAAGATGTTTTTAAGTAGGATGATAACCAAATCCCTATGAGGTTGCAGATTTTTAAGCAGATTCCTTTACTGTTTTTATCCCATTAACTAATACTTCTATCAGTTAGTTAGCCATACTGAAAAGTTCACAGTAAAGGTACTGGCAAACAAAGTAAGGCATAAAACTAGCTCTGTAGGTTATAAAGAAAATAATTTTTATTTGATTTAAACCAATGATAACTGCTACAGAAGGTGGTGCAACTAAGACCTGCCTAAGCTCTGATTGCAAATATGTCTCTGTAGCACTGAAAGGTAAGTTCAAGACTTTGGAAATTATTCAAAGTCCTTTTAAATCTATGATCAATTGGCATATCCAAAGAACAAACTAGTTACATTCTCTTTCCTACCCAATTCTGTACATTCACATTAACTCTTGAATATGTGGATATGTACAAAAAGAATCTATATAAAAGGTGATGGATGACTGCCTGCTGGAGAGGCAAATCCCTGGTTTAGCTCTTAGTGCAAAAGGATAGCTTTACATTGCTTACAAATATTGTCCTGCGTTTTCCTAGTCCCATCTGGCTTTCAGCACTGTGAGATAATCACTCATCCATATATTCAACACGGCCAGTTTTCTTTCACTTCAACAACAGCAATAGAATTAGTCTTGTGTCTTCTAAATTCTGGTAAAAACAGTTAATTAACTACATAGACACTAAATAGACCAATACAGCCAAAGTCTGACCTGTTATCACTGCCAATAAAGTACTTCAGTTCAAGTATCCAACTGCTACCCTTTGAATGGAAAATCACTGTGATGTCATCTTTAATTTATCGCACCCTTTGCATTTATCTAAAATGTGATAAATAATGAAAACAAAAGGGATTGAAGTTGCTAAAATCATGTTCTTGAAAAGTGCTCAGACTGAGCTTTATTAGGATCGTATTCCCAGGCATCTTGAAAGGTTTTGTTCTAATTTTGATTTTAGAGAAAAAAAAATATGATTGACCTGTGTGTACATATATATATATACACACGAGTATATAAAATATATCGTATATATATATATAAAATTAAGTGTAACACTGAGTCTACTGGATAGGAGTCTAGAAAAAAAAATAGTTTTTAAATCCCAAATAAACATATACCCAATCACACACCCAGTTCACTAACCCATTTTTCTCGTAGCTAGGTAGTATATGGGAACAAAAATGAACATTTTTAACACGATATTTGATTGAATGACTCAGTCCTTCAACCTTACTCCTGGATATAAAAATGGTACATAAACACTTGTCTTCAATCCTTTCTCTTTTTTTCCCCCCTTTGGTTAAGCAGTTAAATATATATATATATATATATATGTATTTACTATATATTTTTTTAGGCACTCACACAATGGGGATGCAATAGCATGTGAGGTTTCTGGTGTTTCTAGAATAAAGATGAAGGAAAAAAAGGGCCTTTAGTTTCTCTGTGGATACTGTACATATACATTAATAAGCTTTTAAGCGATGAATCAGAACATCCCAAAAGATAAACTGTATTAAATCCTCTGATGCAAGGATATAGCAGTCTTCATCTGTACATATATATATATTGGCCATGTCTGAGATAGTGGAATGTAGAGCCTCCATAGCAACAATACAGTATGTTGCGAATATGTCAGTTCAAAAACCATCAAGTGCATTAGATGGTGCAGGTCATTTAGGGTTTTTTTTTTTAATTCTATTGGTGGATCAAGTCCATACTAGTGCTTTATGTTAACCATGTCTGTTAAGCATAAAAAGTCCCTAAACCTTCCCAAGTTAAGCAAGAATCACATCAGGCTGTAAAAATCATTGCATACTTGAATACAGTTAGGAGAACACTTTGTTTCTAAAATGCTTTGATGATAAGCCCTAAGCAGAGCTTTTAATCTACACAAGCAGTAAAATAGACTGCAAGCTTGCACACAGGTGTATCAGAGAAAATTGTGAGTGATTTTTAGGAAAAATATATGGTCAATGCAGTGTTCTGAAAAGCAAATAAAAAAAAAAATCAGAAGACAGTACAAGTTCTGAGATATAAACCCACAACTGTTTTCTATTTATTTTCCTTCAAACTATGACCTACACAATTTTTAACAGACGAAAACATGCCAATCATTAATATTTTTGAACGGAAAACTATTGAAAGGAAATCGAATTCCTGGGTTTTGGTCACATGGGATTCTATTTCTGAATGTGTCCATAAAAATCAAGCAAATAATTTCGTCCTTATGAGACTGTAACCATGACTATTTTTGTTAATTTATATGGTTCTTGAGCTTTTTTTGTATGATCAGAACATTATAAGAACAGAATACCATATATTTTCTCAGTTACAATTAAGTAGACATGTAGTTAATTCAGATTTTGGGCAACCCTGCATTTATCATTAACATTGTGATTTTCATTCCATTTACAAAAATAAATGAAAAATGTCCTAAATATAAATAACTGCGTAGAAGATAAATGCTCACTAAACTAACTACATAAGGTGATGCTCCTAAGTTTTCCCACCGAATCCAAAGTACACCTCTCTGAGCTCTCGGCAGTTTAGATCCTTCACAAGAAAAACCTACAGTAAGCTTCAGTATTTCTTCAGTTGTCGTATTTTACCCTCTCAAATTTAATTGTGATGAAGTCCAGCCTTCCTGTATCCCTTAGTAAACATTTTCAGGTGAAAATAACTGTTTTTTATGGGTCTTTCTTTCAGCTCTGTCTTCCATTTATAGCTGTAGGCAGTGCCGTGGAACAGCAGCAGCCACAGCAGTATTGCAGAGGTGGCAGCACACATCAGTACTCACGGACCCTAGGGTGTTTCTACAAATGTACCAAGGTAATCTGTTTTCAGAGTTATTGAAATGCACTACAAACTTCAGTGTGGTTTTGGGGTTTTTTTGTAAGGAGTGACAGAAGATAATAGTTATTAACGCTCAGGATATTTTTTCTTTCTTTTGTGGTGTCATAAGAGACACTCAGAAAGCTTTTTTCCCGTTCTTTCCCATGGTGCCTTCTCTCCGTATGACTTCCACAGGCCAGGTGTTTCAAATCATGGTTTTTTTTTTACTAAACCATGCCTATAACAAAAATCTTCAAATAAAAGATGGAACAGGTATGTGAACAGCCTGTAACTAAATTCGGGTTGCCTGTTAGGAAGCCTTCATACCCCTTTAGCCACTAGAAGGTATACGTGATGCCTGAGGAAGCAACCTCTGACCCACTGCCTTTTTCATGCTCTAACTAGTAAGTAGGAAACAACAGGGGTTGAGAGGAGCTCTATGAAACAGTACCCGTCAGAGCGTGACAAATTGGAAAATGGGCTCTTCTGTGTTCTGTAATGACAAGAATATTTAATAGGCTACGTAGGGGGTACATTAAAAAAAGATGTTAGCTAGCCTGAAAGTACATTCCTGGGGTGAAGTCCTAGCTCCTCTTGAAGTCAATTGCAAAATGTTCCATCAGATTGAATGGGGCCATAATTTCACTCCTGGTGTACAACCAAGTGAAAGTATCTATTTAATTTTATAATAGATAGGAATTCCGAGGTATGCTTTTGATCCCCACAAAACACTAAAAATACCTATTTAGGTGAAATGGCATATGCCATTACAGTTCCTAAGGCTTAAATTAAACCAAACCAATTTAATTTTGTCTTCCTACTTCACCTCTCTCCAAATGAGAGTCTGCCTTTAGATGCAAGGTGGTGAATTATGTCAGTTGTACTTTTTTATCCCACAGTTCAACAGGGTGTAGAGGACCATAAAGTGGATTATTGAAGATTGGCTTGCAAGAGTGCAAAATAAAATTTATCTAAGTTGGCTTTTCCCCACTCTTGGCTCATAACTCCAATATTAGTAATTTTGCTCCCACTGACATTTATAAGAATTGTGACTGCAGAAAGACTGAAAAAAGTATTGTAAAGAAGTGATCTAAGGGCTAGGGCATAAACTTATGGTCTGTGTTGAAGTCCTTTCTCTTCCAGTAATATCTTGGTGAAGTCACTTTGGACTCAATTTTTAAAGATGTTAGGCTTCAAGAAATACAGACAGGCACCAAATTAGATTTTCGGAAAGCATTTAAGGTATCTAATTTTTTTAAACTTCTATGCTGACTTTACAGAATGAGCGGAAAGATAGAGATTTCGCAGACAGCTATAACCGAACTGTCATACTTTACACATGCCTCATAGTTGCTGTGAAATATTTCTGTACACATAATTCATAAACATTTTAACAGCCAGAAGAGAAAGACAGCAAAAAACAGGTTGGTAATTATTATATTTTTCCTTAGAATGAGAAATATCTTATTAATCAACTTTATTTTATATATATATATATGAACAGACATTTTGGGTGGTGAAGCAATAAAGTAGGAATAAAGGTAGCAGACATGGCCTGAAAATGGTTTTGTTTTTACATGCAATATTAATTACCATTGAATTAGACTGAATGTACCACTTATCAGTCAGAAGTGGTGTACAGGAAAAGGAGGAATGGAAGAAAGCTTAGTGTAATTATTATTCTTTCTAAGTGACTCAGTATGCTTTGCATGTCTGTTTTATTTAATCTACTAGTGTAAAAATCCTTTTTTTCAAACTGCTGAGGAGTTCATTTCATTAATCCTTTAGGAAGAGTTTCTGTCAGATGCTTTAACTAATGGCTCTTAGCCCCTGGATGAGTTTGAAAGGAAAATATTACTTGGATCAATAATTAAACACCTGAGTTTTGGGGTTACTTTTTAAAAAGGAGTTATATATTATTATTCTTGTCAACCTTGCTTGGCATTGACTAGTGACTTTAGAAATACTGTTATAAAACAAATCTTTTATTTGCCATTGGCCATTTCCTTTAAGCTTAAATGTCCTAAACAGTCTGCTTTGGAGAACATACCTTCAAAGTGCTCTTTAATCACCACTATATTAACTTCTGTCAGTAACCAGCCACTTTCATGAATATTTAATGCTGGGATGACTGTTTTTTACTGAAGTTTGTATTAACCATAGGTAAACAAACACAGTCCAGAAAACCTATGCATAAAAGCCATAAAGCACACATTGAAACAGCTTAAATTTTTCTTTTTTTCAATATGACAAAAGCTCATTTATTAATTCTGGTCTGCAAATGAGTCCATCAATTATGGATCCTGAACACTGTTATTACTACTTTAAGATAGATTTTAATGTTCTTACTCATACTGGGTAGTACTTTACTGTGAAGCAGTCTCATTATTGATTTTAATAGGTCTATTTATTAAGTAGTTTTCAATGTAAGTCAAGATTTAACTATTAAGTATCTATTCACATAGTCTAAATAGGTATTTTAAGTAGGGATCATCTATACTAGCATTTTACTTTTGATTCAAAGTGCATTTTTGAAGGGAATATCTTGAACTTCCCGTTTACTGCTCTTTGGCTCAGCACAGAAAATTATTGAGGCACACAAGCAGAATTTTTCTTGGATTAAATTAAGACACCAGTAATGGATACTCAGTCCAAGGCATCAAACAAGTTCTGCTCTCAAGAGTACACATATATACCCCAAAACACGTTCAGTGAGGACACAGGGTCCTTGACACCACCTGTTTCACTCTATACATCTGCTTCTACTGGGCCACTTCACTTATTACCACAGACATATTTCAAATTCATTCTAATGCACTAATAGGCATTTAGTGTAAAAGATGAAAATAAAAACAGTCTAAAATAAAACTCTGAAATGTACACAAATGAACGATGTACCTTTTGAGAATTTATTTGCATTGGTCCACACTCTTTATTTGTTAGAAAACAAAAAAAGGATCCTAAGTTCCCCATATGCTTAATGGAGATAGAGAGTTGATTCAGCAGTGGCAAGTCAGTGATATAAGGAAAACAGAGTTTATACTTTTCTGTGACTACTTTACTCCTTTCTTTTCGACAGTGAAAGAGTAACGGTGCAAAATAACATAGAGAAACTGCTAAGGAAAGACCACAGGCTGGACGGTTCTGAGATACTCTGGCCTAATGTGTTTCAAGTAGAGAGCTGAACACCAAGCTGTCATCAGGAACTGTAAAACTGTAAGTATCTCCCAATTATCATTTCATGACTTATAAACAGTTTATCTCTCATTATCATTTTGCTACTCTATCTACTTCTCTCTCAATGCCCAGCCACTGAGCTCCTGCTCACTTCTAGGTTTCATTCTCTCACTTAACGTTTATGTCCATCAACAGCTGATTCAGCTGTTGGCCTAACTGATGGGATGGAAAGCTTAAGTGGTGAAGGAGAGAGAGAAGAAAGGGAAATAAGATGAAAAAAGTCAGGGAAAAGTAAGCCAGATTTGCTTCTGAGAGAGAGAAGCAGTGCTTTTGAAGTGTTCCTGTCCTTACTTAATATATCTTTGCTATCCCCATCATTCGTTCTTACTGTTTATTATATCAAGTATAGTGTAAAAATAAATAACATTGCTATATTTTTATTCTGGCTTATTTGCAGGTCTTGAAGGTTTTCTTGTCTCTGAGTACTTATTGAGTTTTTTTTTCCACCACCTGTTGTGACAAAACTACAAGAGAGGGCTAAGCCACAGCAGGAGAAAATTGAATATAAATACTATTTCACAGCAATGTTCTATGCAGGAATATGGCCAGAGAGATAAGGCTTGAGAAACAAGAGTCTCTGTCACAAAGAAAATCTTTCTTGTTTCAAAATATTAGCTAAAATAAGGGACTCAGCTTATCTCTGCCATAAGACTCCATTGAAGTAAATCTAAGTTTTATATAGTTAGTATGTGCTCAAGTCCTTAGAAGCACTCCATATATGTAATATAACTATTATTTATACTTTGCTCTTAAGAAAAAACAAAATATTTACTTATGGTGATAATAAAACCATGTGGGGTTCTGGAGAGCAGGAAATAGATGTATAAAAAATAATTGGGTTTTCAGAGTAAAGGGAAATGTACCCTGTTAAGATTGCTAGACACCTTTTTCCTAAAAATCTCATTAGTACAAATACAACAAATGGTTGCTTTGACCTTGATTTTTTAGATGTGGAAATATAGTTTAGTATTTAGACAACTCATTGTTGGAAAAGAGACAATTCAGAATAGTAACATATAAACCAGTATTTTCTTCCTGAAGAAAGGAGAAAAAAAATTATCAACTCTTTGTTAATGCAATTTTTTTTTTTTTTTTTTTTTTTAACAAAGGTTGGTGAAAAAATCCAGTCTTCCAATACAGTCACTATGAAACTTATTTTGGACAACTATCACGACAGCTATTGCAATTATGACTATTATTTATGTCTGATTTTCAAATGCAGCCAAGGATAGGAAACAGGCCATGGCTTAGTATTTGCCTCTAGTCTGCGCCCTAATTCACCAACTGAACATTTTAATTCCAGACTATAGATATCATGTCTTGATACTCACTGGCCTTCGCAGGCTTAAAGGAAAGCCTGCTGAGTTCCAACACACCAAGTAGACAAATCGGGTTACAGGCAACAGCAGCTGGAAATCTGCTCGTAGCTACCTCAGTTTGAGACTGCTGCTTCACAGCTGAGTCCAGAGCCCAAGTATATGAGCATTCCTGCTTTTGCTTCATGCATTCAAGGTGGCAGCTGAAAGTATGACTTCCCAGTTGAGCCTGATGCCCAGCTGCACTTTCTAAGTAATTAATTTACCCACCTAGGTGAGATGCAGGCTCAGGTGTGAACCTGCACTGTTAACTGATCATAAATACTATACTAGCGCTAATTTCACTCCAATATGGCAGGAATCACACTGACTCTCAGAGGACACTTGGTCTGGTTCCTGCTAATGAAAGCAAGAGAACTCGAACACTTTCACAACGGTAGTGGTAGTTTCAGTTGCTACTTTTCCGCTGAAAGGATCACCCCCCTAACTGGTCCTTTTCTCTGTCCAGTAGCTGTCATTCAGATACAGCAGACAAAACAGTAGTCTTGCCTAGCCAAAAGTAAGGATTTAAGATCAGAACCAAAACGTTAATCATACAACTTAAATTAGGTTCTTAAAGAAGGCAGACTGTATCCCATATCATTTTCAAAATTAATCACAGCTTCTGAGGTTGGTTCTAAGATGAGAGTGGTGTAAGAGCTGGTATAAAACAGAAAAGAATATGCACATTCATCAGTTCTTTAATTTTAAGCAATTGGTTGAATATTCTTATGATGTTCAAACTGCTGAGCAAGCTGATCAGTTCAGTGCCAGCCCCTCTCTCACAGAAAGGAAGACAATTATTTTGCAATTCTAAAAGGTCAGGTAATTTAAAGGAAATACAAGTAATTTGCAGGACATGACACACAGCAAATAAAATATACCAAGAATCAATATGCAGAATCACAGAATCTCAGAATGGTTGGAGTTGGAAAAGACATTTGGAGATATCCAGTCCGATCCCCTTGCTAAAGCTGGTTTAACCTAGATCAGGTTGCAGAGGACTGTGTCCAGGTGGGTTGTGAATATCACCAGAGACCCCACAATGCCTCAGGGCAGCCTGTTCCAGTGCTCTGTCATATACATACTAAAGAAGTTTTTCCTCATATTCAGATGGAACTTCCTGTGTTTAGGTTTGTGCCCAGTGACCCTTGTCCTGTTGCTGGGCATAACTGAGAAGAGTCTGACCCCATCCTCTCGATACCTGCCCTTAAAATACTTATATGTGCTGATGAGATCCCCTCTCAGTTGTACCTTCTCCTAAATGGTCTCAGTCTAAATGGCCCCAATCCTTCAGCCTTCCCTCATTAGAGAGATGCCCCAGTCCCCTAACCATCTTCAAAACTCTCCTCTGGAGTTACTCCAGTAGTTCCTTTTCTTTCTTGAACCAGGGACCCCAGAATGTCACACAGTACTTGAGGTGTGGCCTCACCAGGGCTGAGTAGAGGGAGAGGATCACCTCACTTGATGTTCTGGCCACTCTTCCTAATGCAGCCCAGGCTGCATTGGCCTTTCTTTCAGAGATGATGGAAAGTGGCTTAGCTATAGCATCTGCCAGCTACCTCAGCACTCATGGGTGCATCCCACTGGGGCCCAAGGATTTGTGGGTGTCAGGTTTGCCTAAGTGATCTCTAACCCAATCCTCCTCGACCAAGGGAAAGTCAAACTTTCTCTGGATTTTTCTCTCCTCCAGGATCTGGTATTCCTGAGAGCTGGCCTTAGCAGTAAAGACTGAAGCAAAGAAGGCATTCAGTAACTCCACCTATCAACCCGCCTACTCCTCCAACTACCGCAGTTGCTTCTGATTTGAAGAAATCTATAGAAACTATCACATAAGGCCAGCCTTTGCATGCTTTTCTGAAATGAAAGAAACTTAAAGTAGTTTGCTTAGTGCCTTTTCTTATTGTCATATTTTCAACTGTAACACAAAATAAAGTCCCAAGCTACCTGGTTGGCTGCCAGGAGCCCACCTCTCAGCAAGTGAGCAAATGACAAGCGAGATGAAACAAAAAATGGACTGCTCTTTACAACACTGGTCCTTCTGCATCAAATCACAGTGCCCCTGGAGGCAGAATGCACTATGCCTTTTGCTGTAACATGTTAAGGTTACCAATTAGTCTTTTGCTAGATATACATGCTATAAGGATAAAACCTATAACAGATTGGAACAGTTATTTTAATTAGAATAAATGAGTGGTTTAGCCTGGATATCTTTGATCACTGTCATGTTAACAAACTGAATAACAATGAACTCTTCTAACAGCAAGCTCTGCTGGGATTTCTGCAGCATAGAATGTCCAACTACAGCTAAAACCCATTAAGCCAATGCTTTTGTTTCTTTATGAAGTTCTATCATAAAGGTAAATGTTATCCAGTACATTACACAATAAACACCATCAATGACTCTTAAGTCTTTTATAGAGAATTGTCACTGTCAAAGGCTAATCTTCTTTTCTTTTTATCATTATTTTTCTGCCTGACAAAAGGCACTGATAGGGTTTATACAGATACAAGTAATGTCTGCTCACATTCATTAGACTTATCCTACTTGTCTAGGTAAGAGACAAAGGTGCACTCAAATAAAGCTTTCTATTCCAATGACACGTGAGTAGAAATGCAGATGTTCTACTCATGCTTTTTATTAATTTAGCTCACTTTTATGTGTTTACTTTCCTATCTATCTTCAAAGAGAGAGAACAGGAAAAGACAGCGGCAGTTATATAAACTCACATACATTTTAATGCTCCACTACTGCTAGCACTTTACTGTGTCTTCAAGATGCTCATATTTTCATAGCAGACATTTTAGTTCACAGGATGAACTGTTTGTTCTTTCAGTCCCCAAGTACAGCTCATCTCTGTGTGTCCTATTTGATTTAGAAAAGGCAAAAACATGTGACGGCAGGACTTCTTATCAAATAAGGCCAGTCGTTTAAAGAAGCTTTAATAGCTAAAAAAAACCTGAAAAAGGAAAGCCTATCATCCTCCAAAACCCCCATAGGTTTTACAAAGCGCTGGAAACAGACTGACTTGCAGTGAGCAGGTTCTAGCCATCTGACAGAGGAGTTCACAAAATCTAGCTAATGATTAAAAAAATATCTCTTAGCTCATTATACAGAATGGTTAAAGCATACAATAATCTGACCTTGCAGACAGAGTCATCCAGAACAGTAAATCTGCAGTGTCCTTGACACTGCTTCATCATCATCATCATCGTCATCCATCATTCCCACAGGCTCACTGGTATTGATGCATTGCATCAAAATACAGCCATGCATTGACACTACGCAGCATTACCAATACTGAGCTTTCAGTCTCCATTTAACACAATGGGTTCCATGTCCTTTAATGCTCCAAAACCTGAAAAGAGTGACACAGGAACCCTGGGGCCAAATGACTTCCCTCACTGTGGACACAGCACAGTATCTTAGTGGAAACACAAAAGGAAGGAGCTTTTCTCTCCTTTTCTTGCTGCCAGTGCTGGCCTACTGAGTCAGTTCCTGGTGTGGTCCTGCAGAGAGGGTTTGTAAATCCAACATGATTTCTGTACAGTTTACCAGTAGTTTACTGGATAATTTAGTATTTTTATTAGTGAAGTTTACAGATGACACAAAGAATGATGGAGTAATAAATACTAAGGACACGTTACTTTTACAGAATGATGTGGATCATTGAGCTCAAAGGCTCCATTGAACAAGATGTATTTTAATAATGCAAATAAAAACACCTGGGAATTAACTATTATCGCAGTACTTAAAAATTAGGAGACTAAGAAAGCAGTGGCTTAGAAAAAGGATTTTCAGAGCCCTGAGGGCATTTGCAGGACTCACTGCCCCTGCCCAGGCCCCCAGAGGCCTCCCTATACCCTGCCTGTGGCCCAGGACCCCATGTCAGTCCCCTGGGGCTGTCAGTCCCCAAGGGCCATCAGCCCCTGCCCCATTAATTCCACAGTGGGGTCACTCTCCAGCTTCCCAGAGTCCTGCACTGCCTGGCCATGATCACTGCTGAGCTGGGCTTGCATGTGGGCCCACAGCCTGGCCTCAGCCTCTTCCCATCCCACTGGAGGTGCCCAGTGCCCAGGGCTGGCGCTGCTTCTATGTCCCCTGGCTTTCCTGCCCCTGGCTCAGGCAGTGGGACAGGTACTGCCAGTCCCTGTCCTGATGGACCCCCAGGAGCCGTTTGGTACCTCAACAAGTAGTTGAGAATTAACATGAATTATTACTCTCAGTGTTATAAGCTGATAAAATATCTTAAACTTTACAGACTTGACACTGGCTGAAATTATAAAAACCCAATGATAAAAAAATCGGTAAAAAAAAGGCAGGCATGCTTCAGTAAATACCAACAAAACACAGAACCTAGCTCAGAGCTCATCTGTCAGACAACTGAGTATGTGACTTGGCCACTGTCTGCAAGTGCTTGCACATCCAAAGTGAAAGGTCAGATAGCAGTAAGTTTGAGTCTTTGAAAGACTGAAAAACAGTACTAAGTAGCTTGAACTTGAATTTAGACAAATTCAACCTTGAAACAAGACTTTATTTTTCCACCTGTATGGGTGAGTAGTCTCTGGATAACAGGATCACAGTAAGGACTTGCACCACATTCTGTATGTGTTGTAATCATAACTCATCATTACCACTCAGCAATTACTTGTCATTTGGAAGGGTATCTTCCCATCCAGAGGTAGGAAAATATTTATATGGTATGAATTCAGGAAGTCATCCAAAGTAACAGAGCAATCACTGGATTTGTGAATGGTATGACTTGCCTCATACACATCAGGTGCTTGCTTGTGCAATTGGCAATTTATCCACACTGCCTGAAAGAAGGGGGACTGAAAATCACTCAGATAAAACAGTAAGTACTTTAAAACAGTGAAAGAGGTGCTTTGAAAATATTTTTTTATTTTTCTATATATAAGGATGAGCAAATTTTTTGATCTGTTCTGTTTTAGCTTCATTGTTTAATTCTGTGCTGGTGCTATGCTTATGCAGTCCTTCTGTAATGGGCTGAGACACAGCCTCATGTTTCTGTCTTTGGAAAGTAAAAAAATTTGACTTTTCCTTGTTTTGGACCTAAATCATCTATGATAGTTAATACAATGACTAAGAATAACTAAACATAAAAACTAGGAAGTTGCCAGATTCGAAGGTTCAATTGGTGCAAGTGTTCTACCTTCCTATATCTGAAGATACATGAAAACTTGAAAATACAGGAAAAAATGAAAAATGAGTTCACACAGAATGCAAACCTCACTTCACTGAGCATACTGTGGAGACTGACGATGGCTATCACATTGCCATTGTGATTGAACCGTATATTGCAATTTTCTAAGCATAACTTACATTCATATTGTGTTTTCAGCATATTTTGTATCACTCCACTAAATCAGAAATCCCATGTAACATCAGGTGTCTTCAAATAAGTAAATTTGATATAAACATTGACCCTCCAAATGTGGAATATATAAAAGAACTTGATCAGAGAGTATTGAACTCTGACAATTTATAAGCAATAAATTTAAGTCTCTTCAGGAGCCACCTGCAGCTCTTGATACTGAGGCTAATTCTAAAGCTGGTGTAAATCAAAGTGGTTTCAGTTATGAGTGACATTATGCTAATTTACAGTAGCTGAATATCTGATATATGAAGTCCACAAGACACAGTAGACTAAGCACATGCTTCAATGATTTACTGAATTAGGATGATGATGGAAAAAAAACAACATTGCACAAAACAAGTATGCTTACCTGATTTCAGACATGCAGAGAAAGGAAATGTCTTAGCTCCTTCAGAGACTAAGCTGAAGATAAACCACTGAATGGCAAATTACATATGCAGCAGTGTACGGAACAAGGTCAATAGCCACAGGTGCTTCACAAATGGTTATTCAGAAGTTTATTTGTTTTTTTTTCTGGTAACTGGAAGTAGAACAGAAGCTCTTTCTCTAAAAAAGGATTGTCTTTTGCAAAAAAAGATACCCTCTTTTTGCTAGTTCCCTAGCACTTTTTTATGGAAACAGCAGCCCTTCAAAAGGTGGAACTGACTGCAGAAAAGGACAACTTTATCACAGTTTCTTTAAACATATGTTATATTGGAAAGGCTGTTGTCTAATTAAACTATGTTCATGATACTTATCTTTCTCTGCATCATTGAAGGGGAGAATTGTTCTGTGAGCTTAGAATAGAAATTTCAACGACAATGTGAAAGACTATGAAAATCTGGCAAGGCAGATTCTCCCTCACAGGGAGAAAACTCTTAGAGAAACACCCTTCTTACTCCTAAAACTAAACAGAATCAAAGAACTGAATAAATGTAAAAACGAACACAAAACCTAATGATCAAGCTCTTCCTGCTCAGAGCAAGAGATAACAAGAAGACTGGCAATGAAATTTCTAATTTCTCCTAATATTATTGAAAAACATCTTCTAAATTATCATAGAACTTTTGATGTGTCAGTTTGGCCAAGGTATTTCAGCAAGAAATTAAATTTGACCTGAACCTGTAACAAACTTTCACTTCCATTCACCCCCAAAAAAATCAACTTATGCTGTTGGAACTCCTGAGGTTAGTCCTATATATGATCCCACTGAGGACACAACTAAAAGTTTATGTACACTTACACTGCTGATTGTCATGAAGGAAAAAAAAAAAAATCAAAAAAAGAAAGAGAAAAGGATAAGGTCAGAAAACCTGCACTATTGTTCCTCTGTAAGAGTAATTAACATATATTCCCAAAGGAACTATGGAAAGAAGGAAAGAAACTGAAGATTCCCTTTGGGGAGGATAGTAACTGTAGCAGGCATTAAATATGAAAGCAGCCATTAGGCATGATTAAAGATTAATTCTGTGTCATAGACAGGACTTGAGGTCATTACAGGTCATGACTTCCATCTTAATTATTTGGCTTACTGTTTTTATTTAATTAGCTTGGTTTAATGAGTCTTTGGTTATAGATGTCTGGCAACCAAGATTACTGCATACCATTTATTAACTTAAAGGCTCAGCTATATAACTTCCTAGCAGGTAACTTCCACAATTTCAGCAATAAGATTCTGGGTAAAAACAGAGGGGATTCTATGTAAGAACATGATGTTACAATTTTATTTACCAAAATCAGCCTTAGAGCTTCTACTGGAATTGGCGAGACGTGTGAGCTTATAATTTGATAGCAGTATTTCAGTGCTGCGTATTTCATTAGTTGCATTGGCAACATTCTCTCTAAGTCAAAAATCACAGCTCTAAATATGTACTGGATATTGTACTGGCTATGTCAGGGTATTTCACGTCTTTGTGTTCTGCACCCTAGTTTTTTTTTAACATAGTAGAGTCAGTCAAAACATGGAAGGACTAAGTACATAAAAAAACCTAATTTTAATTACATTTTTTATCTAAACTTCAATAAATATTTCCATAAGAGAGGTATGACCAAGACCTTCACATACTTTCCAAATAGAAAACATTTTCTTTTCCATTTTTTAATTTAATATTTGCATTTTGCTTTAAAGACCTATCCTTTCTTCCCTTTAAAAACATAAAAACTAATCGTTGAATTAATTGTCCTTTTTCCTAAACTTTGCCTTGCAGCCAATTAAATCAGAAGGACAACTGAATCTCGGTGCCATGTGTTTTTCCCCTCCTGTTTCAATTAGAGGGACAGTTAATCAAAAAAATAATAATTAAATAGAGCACCTGTAAGAATGAAAGAACTGAAGGGAAAAGGCTTATGATGCAAGCATAGCTAGGGGAACAGTAGATTCTCTTTCATCTTCTTCTCAGATCCTCTGTCTTCCATACCAGAATGAAAAGGAAATTACCCTGTCCTTGAAAGTCTTGAAAAAATAATCAGAACTTCAGAAAAAACAGAAGCAGAGGAAGGTTCCCTTTCTCAGTGCACCAGAAAATGGATAGACTTTCACAAGGTAAAAACTAATAAAACCATAATTTTTTTTATGTGAATTAAGAATTCTTTTAAGGCACATGAAGTACTAGGGAAGAGAACTAAGGCCATTGTGGCCCAGAATAAAATGAAGACAGATAAGGCTTAAATCAGACTTCATGAAGTTCACAGAATTACCATTAGAATAAATCTGCACTGCATCTGGTACACAAATTAGCCAGATATGCTGGTAAACTACTAGGTGGCCTGGTAAATACTGGTTTAGAATCTTTAAGAACAAAAGGAATCCCAGATAATCTAAGTTGCATTCAGAATTTGCTGAAGGATGGGGCTAAGAGACATGAAAAACAGGGAGAAGATATTCACACTAAGCTCAAGTAACTAACATGTTTTGAAATAATGGAACAAATTATACCTCAGCACATTTTCGTTACTTTCAGGCCTAGCAAGTTTTTGTCAAAGATATTGAGGATGCTTGTCTTAGCACTTTGGAAAAGACAAATATTTTGCCTATGGAAAGAAAAAATTCTTCATATTGAAATATTTGGAGATTGCTCAACAGAAAAGAAAATCTTAGAAAAAAAAGGTGGGAATGCATATCCTGGTGTCAGGCCTGCTACAAGATTGGAAGACTCTATCCAGCAACTTTTAGCATAGATTTGTTTCGGCATTGGGATAGCAACAATAGGACAGATATTCTTGGCCACTGATGCTTGTAATAATTTTATTAAAAAAATTATATCCAGAAAGAAAGTTAATGATTTAATGGATTCTTTATCCACTGAGCCCCAAATGCAGCCAAGTCAGCTGCAAGTTCTTAACTGTGCATGAAGGATGAAGCCATTCTCTTATTATGAAGCTAGTGTCTCTTCAGCACATGCTGATGACTGGGTATCAGGCAGATTATCGCCTAGTTTTCTACCTTGATGGTGACCAGAAACCTTAAAACAGAATAAATCCGAAAAATCAGAGGACCAAATTCAATGGTAGCAATTAGCAATGCAATTAGTGTGGTTCATTAGAAATGTTTATGAAAGTTTTCAGACTGGGAGTTTGTGCCAGAATCTGAAAAACAAAGGCCTGGAACAGTTTGAACTATAAAGCTGCCAATACAGTATCTTCTGAAAACATGGGAAATGCACAGAGGTCTATCAGATATATCCAATAGACAAACTATTTAGGGATGATAAATTCTACCAGTGGAACAATGCGACCTTGGGGACTGTCTTTGGCAAAACTACTTAGAATAGTAAAAGATTTCAAACAAGTTACTTTTCATGCAATGGCAAATACTTATGACATGTATAACTAAGTAAATTTTGGGCCAGGAATTAGCTTTGTACCTAAAGTTTTCACAAGCTGAGCCTCCAACTTAACACCCTCTCTTCTCCACGAAGAAGGAAGCAAATATGACTCAAAGCTGAAAGAGTCTTACTTTAGTTATTAGATATTTAACTAAAGACCAGAACAAGTTAAAGTTGAATCACCCATATTGTTCCTCTGTCTGGGCTTATACTGACATATTCTGCATGCCTACGTCTACATAATTTAATCTATCACCTATTTCCCTTCATCAATAGTGTCCTTGGCTGCATTCCCATCTCCTTTTCCCTTCTCAGTTTTGGAAATAAGGATTGTGCATCACTACAGGGAACCTGCATTTAGTTTGGTATTAACAGAGCTTTACTATAAACACATGGTGCACTGAGCACAGAGAAAGAACGGATACTTTGGAATGTGTCCAAGAGCTATTTAGTTCAATATCCTGTCTCTGACAGAGGAAGATATAAGAAATCTACAACAGGAAGCTCTAGAGTTATTCAGTCTAAAAGACAGAGCATACTTTAACCTTTAGATTGAAATATTTATTTCAAAAAAATGGTTTATAATTTGTTAAAAGATGGATATGTTGTCAATGTCACTATTTATTTTTTTAAAAAAAACTCCTCAATTTTTGATCTAAACCACGTCTTGCCTTAATGAGCTTCATAAACCATTTACATGTGCATGGAACACAAAAGGAAACTTACAAGCATTTTTGGATGTCACAACATTTAATTTCAATTTACTGTCCATGTTTTCTTTTGTTCAGTCATGTAGAATTTGGTATGTGGAAATATGTGATTTATAACATACATCAGAAAAACCGCTATTATAATGTTCCTCATTTCTCTTTTCTTTTGCAGTAGTTTTGGTTTCTTTCACCAGAACTTTTCTACATACTTCATTACTGCATTACATATCACTGAGCCTCTTTTTGTTTTGTGATATCCTTTAAGATACAGGACATACAGAATTGCATAGTGTTCTAAAAGAGGTATTTAAAACATTAAGGTATCTTTTCTATCCTTTGTTATCCCTTTCCTTACGCACACTAAAGACTTGTCTTTTTGTCCTAATACATCCATATGTTATGCTGAAATGCTCCTTAAGTTATGTATCACTAGAAATTATACATATACAGTTGTGAATTTTGTAAGTTGTTAATAGCAAATTTAAAAGACTAAATTGCAGTATTGAATTCAATTCTAAGCTATTTTTCCTACAATTCCAATGTATTGTATTATGTTTCATTTGCCATTTATTTCAGCTCCCTTGGATGCCTAAACCCTCCTCCACCCGACTTCTCTGATCCTGAATGAACACCTCTTTGAAGTGAAATATGTCATCTGCAAAAATATCTACTTCGTTACTCTCTGTATTTTCAGACTATTAATATGGATATTTAAAACCAAGGTGAAAAGACCAACTACAGAACCTGAACTCAGCCCCATTGCTGCAGTTTCCCCATAAGAAAAAAAAAACCAAAACACGTGACTTTCTCTTTGCATCATGTTTTATTGAATATTTGAGTTGTGACAATATTTCACTTCACTATGTAGAATTAATTCTTTTAACAACCTGTCAGAGAAATAACAATTGCTGTGTTATAACGACATTAGCAACATTAAAAATTGAACCAAATTTATTGATAAAGGACTATTGCTAGGTCATAACAATACTCCTTCAGTTATAATTCCATATTGTCAAAGAAATTAAGTACTGAATGTCTTTGAAATATTTGTTAATGCTCTTTTTTTTCTCAAAACAATAACAATTTCTTTTTTTTAGTTTTCACCATGCTATAAAGATAGAAAACCATATAGAAGTAAACCCAGAATAATTCAGAAATGGCCATCACAATTCTCATTAGCAAAAATGCATAGTCCAAGGAAGATGTTAGTGTTTTCTGCAAGCACGATACTGGAAATGGTCTCTATTTTAGGTAGTAAACAGAGAGGAGAAAAGTCAGTGGTTGTTAGGTGCATTTACTTATTTATTCAACACTCAGTTCCCTGTATGTTCTATTAGTAGTTGATCTTGAATACATTCCGGAACATAAACCATAGAAAGAGTCAATTTTCCATGCCAAAGGCTATATTTATGAAGTGCTATAAATGTTTTGTAGGACCAAGTTTTCAGGGGAACAAAAAACCAAACCAAACTTCCCTCCCTTCTATTTTCTCATTTTACGTAATGCTTTCCTAAAGGAATGGCATGAGGGAATGGAGAAATTAATCGTACATCAACTTGTAGAAACACTGACACATTCCTCTAGATCATTAAAGTTATCAGGCAGTGAGTGAAAAGTGTACATAATTTGTCCATCAGAAATTGTCAAAATATTATACAACGATTCATTAACTCACAACAATTCGAATCACATTTGGCACTAAAATTTTGTATCTGTCTTGCTAACAGAAGTTCACCAAGTCAAATTTCTAGAGGGATAAAAATAGTGCATCATAACTAAAAGATCCAGTTTCACTGAGGAGAAAAATCTGCTTAGGCCTGTCATGCTTTTTTCCCCATGAATTTCCAGGTGGTATTTGAGGTTAAATAAGGGGAAAAAAAAAAAGTTTCAAATAAGATGGACTCAATATTGCAGATAGAAAAAAAATATTATATGAAAAACAAAAAGAATGGACTGCTAGTAAGTGAATAAGGAATCAGTTCCTTGGAAGAAAATGTATCTCCACACAGATGCATAATTTGTGATACATCAAAAATACAGATTTGTTTATTTAGTAATGAATAAACTGAATTAACTCTATTGCTACCCATAAGATTCATTTGTGTATTGTTTATGGATACTGATGTCATAACTGGTATCAATAGAAAGTGATTATGCAACTTACCATTATTTAATTATTATTTTATTGATTACTAATTACTTCTAATACCTTATACTC
Source organism: Oxyruncus cristatus (assembly GCA_013399855.1). Lineage (NCBI taxonomy): Eukaryota > Metazoa > Chordata > Aves > Passeriformes > Cotingidae > Oxyruncus > Oxyruncus cristatus. The sequence continues at coordinate 1,524,086 of VXAY01001422.1, read as the reverse complement.
CACATAAGACTTTGACTCTTCCTGTTATACAAGGAAAATACACTATCTATTTTAGAACTTGGCGTTGACTGTCATTGCTATATGTATCACAAATACAGATCAGAAAGGATTTCAACAATCTTCCCCCTATTCATAGGATACTATGTATACTTATTTTCTTTTTCTGAAGCAACAGTATTTTTACAGATTCAACTGTCATACTGTGATTAAAAATAAATGAATCTGATAGCATTTCCAGAGTCGTCTGTTTCTACTCTTTCTATGCTTTGGAATTCTTGGCTACTCAAAACCATTTAAATGAAAAAGTTTTATCTTTGGATTTTAAACAGGAAAAGTCATAGAATCATAGAATCAACTGGGTTGTAAAAGACCTCCAAGATCATCAAGTCCAACCCTTGATCCAACACCACCGCGGTTACTAGACTATGGCACTAAGTGCCACATTCAGTCTCATCTTAAAAACTCCAGGAATGGTGAATTCACCACCTCCCTGGGCAGCCCATTCCAATGGCTGATTACTCTCTCTGTAAAAAGCTTCTTCCTAATATCCAACCTAAACCTCCCCTGGCGGAGCTTAAGACCATGCCCTCTTGTCCTGCCACTGGTTGCCTGGGAGAAGAGACCAATGCCCACCTGGCTACAACCTCCTTTCAGATAGTTGTAGAGAGCGATGAGGTCTCCTCTGAGCCTCCTCTTCTCCAGGCTAAACAACCCCAGCTCCCTCAGCCTCTCCTCATAAGAGTCCCTTCACCAGCCTCGTTGCCCTTCTCTGAACCTGCTCCAGAACCTCAATATCCTTCCTGAACTGAGGGGCCCAGAACTGGACACACTCCAGGTGTGGCCTCACCAGTGCTGAGTACAGGGGAAGAATCACTTCCCTGAGAAAATAGTGCTGGCCACACTATTCCTGATCCAGGCCAGGATTGACCTTGGCCACCTGGGCACACTGCTGGCTCATGTTCAGCTTCCTGTCAATCCAAACTCCCAGGTCCCTTTCTGCCTGGCTGCTCTCCAGCCACTCTGTGCCCAGCCTGTAGCGCTGCAAGGGGTTGTTGTGGCCAAAGTGCAGGATCCGGCACTTGGTATACAGTATACAGTATACACTGGTTTACAGAGTGCCCCTGTCCAAGCCGTGGGCTGCAGCTTTTCCAGGAGTGTGCTGTGGGAGACAGTGTCAAAGGCTTTGCTGAAGTCCAGATAGACCACATCCACAGCCTTCCCCTCATCCACCAGGTGTGTCACCTGATCATAAAAGGAGATCAGGTTGGTCAGGCAGGACCTGCTCTTCCTAAACCCAAGCTGGCTGCATGTGATCCCTGGTCCATCCTGTAGGTGCTATATGATTGCACTTAGGATGACCTGCTCCATAACCTTGCCAGGCACTGAGGTCAGGCTGACAGGCCTGTAGTTTCCCGGATCTTCCTTGCAGCCTTTTTTGTTGACCAGCGTGACATTTGCCAACTTCCAGTCATCTGGGACCTCCCCAGTGAGCCAGGACTGTTGGTAAATGATGGAGAGTGGCTTGACAAGCTCTTCCATCAGCTCCCTCATCACCCTAGGGTGGATCCCATCTGGTCCCATAGACCTGTGAGGATCCAAGTGGCTCGGCAGGTCACTCACTGTTCCCTCCTGGAGTACAGGGGGGCTATTCGGCTTCCTGTTTCTGTCCACCAGCTCCGGAGGCCAACTGTCCCGAGGACAACCTGTCTTACTGTTGAAAACTGAGGCAAAGAAGGTGTTAATTACCTCAGCCTTTTCCTCATCTTTGGGGATTATGTTCCCCCCCATGTCCAACAAAGCATGGAGGTTTTCCTTGCCCTTCCTTTTGGTATTGACGTATTTGTAGAAGCACTTGTTGTTATCCCTAACACAAGTGGCTATATTGAGTTCAAATTGTGCCTTTGTCACTCTAATTTTCTTTCTACATGATCTAACTATATTCCTAAACTCTTCATGAGTAGCCAGCCCTTTTTTCCCCTAATTTTCTTCAAAAGCTCCCTGTTCAGCCAGGCTGGCTGTCTTTCCCACCGGCTCACCTTTTGGCACACTGGGAAAGCCTGCTCCCATGCATTCAAGACTTCCTTCTTGAAGCATGTCCATCCTTTCTGGACCCCTTTGTTTTCAAGGGCTGTTTCCCAAGGTACCCTCTGAACCAGTAGTCTTAGTCCACAGCATTTGTGCAAAGAAAGAATAAAGAAAAGGAAAAAAAAATGCAAACCATAAACACTTATGCTTCTATCTGTTTGGGGGTTTGCATTATCCATGAGGAATGAAACTTTCCTTCTGGTTCATATATGAAACTAGTATTGCCTGGACCTGTTTTATTTATGAGTACCAGATGAGGATCAAAGCACGAAATCTGAGATGGTAGCTCACAGGATGAATATGTGGGGCCAAGGAAAGTGAAAAGCTATTGCCTATTGATGAGAAAAGCAGTCGTATTACTCACACTCTGAAACCTTTACTTGGTGTTTACATTTATCCTTAGGTTTTTTTATATATATCCTAGAGCTCAAAAATACAGACCTAATACAGGAGACTTGATGGGATTCAGCTGAGGATATTAAAAGAGCTTGCTGATATGACTGACTGCAAGGCTGAGGATTTGACTAACAGAAATCACATGAAGTTCAGCAAAATGCAGAACTAAGTACCTAGGGCAGAATAAACCTGTGAGCTGATACAGACTGGGAAGCAGTTGGCTGAGTGCCAGATAGCCTGAAAATTATCTAGGTGTTACAGTGAATGGCAGGTAAAGCGGGAACAAACTGTGGCAAACCATATACAAGACTATGTCTGACAAACTATGGTCAGCTGGTAGAGGTAAATTATGACTTTCAACTCAACCCCAGTAAGGCTGCACTTGGAACATGTGTTCAGTTTGGTGTCTTAGTTCAAAGGAGACACCAAGAACTGTGAAGTATTCAATGGAAGACAACCAGGATAGTGAAGTGCCTGCCTGACAGAAGAAATTGAGAGAGATGGGTTTTTCCAGTCTGTTGAAGAGAAGGTTAAGAGGAGAATAAGCCCACAACTACTTGGACATCTACAACTGCAACTGTGAAACTCTTGTCAATGCCTCACTGTAAAACAAGGAGCAACTGCTACAAGCTGTGACTTGTGACGTTTACTCAGCATTAGGAAAAGCTTACAGCACTGAATCAGATCACACAGAGGAGTTGCAAAATCTCCATCTTTGGAGATTTTCAAGACTCAGTTACGGAAAACCATGAGTAACCTGACATAGTTACTATTCAAGAGTCCTGCTTCTTGACTTCATTGCAGAGGCTGAACTACACAATCTCCCACGTCTCTTCCAACACAGAAAATACAGGCGGCAATATGAGTAATGTTTCTTAGCAAACAGTAGGAATAAATACTAAAACAGATGCTGAAGCTATCTGGCTAAGCTATCTGCATTTTAAGCAAGGCAAGGGCACTGTGACCTGCACTGCTAAAATAAAATTCTTTTGTTGGTTTTCAGACGCACTTTCCTTCAGCCTTACCTAAGACTGGCAGCAGTTCTCAAGAGGTTCTAAACAAGAGAATCTAATGAACAAAACCAAATCTGTGATTTGACTCAAAGTTGACATTAAGACAAAAATGATCTTTTTTAGTTATTCCACATAAAATACTTTTTGAAAACACAGTACGTTACTTTCACATGTATTTTTAAAATTATTTTATTACTCCATGTTATTAATACCTTATTTGCTTGAGTATAACATTTTGCTTATGTTGCACAACACAAGACCCTAAGTTAGAAAAAAGAAAAAACCCATTATAAAATGAAAAATTTGGATATTGTTACATGATCTGTGTGACAGTTGCCAAATATGGTAATACAATACTTACACATGAAAAAGGAAGAGGTCATATTACCATATCTAATTCTGAATTTAACACTGTTTTGAAGAGGCTAAGCTAGATGACCTCCAGAGTTTTGATTCTTTTCAACACAAATTATTCTGTTAATCTACTATTACTTATAACAAATAATGGAGAATGCAAATAAATTAAAAGTACTTTTAAGACTTGCAAGCTTTGCTTGTAGCTGAAAAACCACCCCGTTCATAAGCACACACACAAGAAAAGCCTAGATGACAAAAAGCGGGGAAAAGAGCACTTTTTTTTTCTGAATTAAAATACCTGTAAATCACTCAAATGTCAATAGGCAAATCTTTGAATGACTGATGTTGTATAACAGAGACAGTAATGGGTTGTAGTGTGGCAGGGTGAGCTAAGGATACAGCTTTCTTCTGCACTTAAAATGTCTTTGGTATAGGGGGTTTAAGTCAAACACTTAATGTGAGCAAGATGTGGCTTTTACACATTAATAGTAAGGTAAGTGAATACACAAACACATAGACTCATCCATGGCATTTATAAAACCCTTTTCTTCTCTTCATATTTAATACTTGCCTTCACAACCCTCTGTGTCAAATCAGGTGCTATAGTACTACATGATGGATATAATCTAATGTGACAGTTTACAATGTAGCACATTATTTGGAAAATTGGGGAGAAAAGGCAGTTGTTATACAATTGATTGTGGGTTCGTTTCTTTGGGGTTTTGGGGTTTTTTTTGGTTGTGTTTTTTTTGGGGGGGATTGGTTTGGTTTGGTTTGGCTTTTTTTTTGGTTTTGTTTTAGGTTTGTTTTATTCTGTGTGTGGTTTTTCTTGTTGGTTTTGTCTCCCTGTTGTTTGGGGTTTTTCTAACATATACAAAGGAAAACCCTATGAGGACAGTTTTTGTTTTAAAAAGCATAATTCATCTCTGAGAGCTAGGGATTTCTCCATATGCAGCACGTTTAAAAGGTGCAAACAATTAGAGACAGGCCCACTAATAAGCCAGCAAAAGGAAAACTTGTACTGGGGGTAAAATCAAAAAAACTGGGAAGTTATATTCACATTCTAGTAAGTTATAACTACAAAAATTACAGGGTGAACTGCAATTGCTACTTCCTGGATCGAATGTGGCTGGCATGCACAGAACCTGTGCCATGGTAGTTCCCCACACAGTACAGCCTGTAACCTTAAGCACATACTAAGAGGGATGAAATGGAGGGTTGAGTGGAGTGAAGACACTGCAGCCAGCCTCTGTTGTAATCCTTGCAGGGATGGGAAGCTTATGGTACCATGTAGCCGATAAACTGCATTGCAGCTGTCAACTGAGGGAGAAAAGAGATGTCTTGCAGCAGTGACAGTGGGGAAATAGCTTTCTTTGAATGAACTTAGTTCACTATAATCTCATTGTAATAATAACGCACACCTCCATCCCAAAGCTACCTGCCTCCAAGCTGGTCCAAGACCACCCCTCACTTGGCATGTGTTGTGTATTTTATTGACTCTATCTTTAAAAGCAAAGCAAGAAAATTTTACATCAATCAGCAACAAAAGCATGTATGACTAGAGTCAATCAAGCGTCACTTAAATGTAAAGAAATAGTATAAAAGTGAGTTAGGGATGGGGAGAAGTTGGGGTAGACTCCATCATACCTTCTGGGATCAACTGACAGACTGAACCTGCCTTCTACCCCATAGGGACTCCTAATGGGTAAGAAATATACCTTATGCACACTAAATGATCATGTCAAGCTAGGTTTTCTGGTGAGTAGAGTTTGTCTGTGTATTGCTTCAAATTCATTTTTGCTGTCAGTCACTATAACCAGCAGTCTTGGAACCTTAATCTGTCACAATTTTCTATTATCAATGTGTTTGTTAATAAAGTGTGTTACTCTGGAAATTGTTCAGCATGAGTCCTTCAAGGGCATTAGCAGTTGCCAGGAGTGGATAACATACTTGACAAAAGTGAAGAGATCCAGGAGCGGGGTCCCTCTTTCTAAATTGTAATAAAAAATTCAACTCTGAAATGCTGTCACCACACGTCCCTGAACAAGTTAGTTGAAACACTCTCCTCCCTCAGCACTGTTCAGTGGAGTCCCCATAACGGGACATTGACAGACTGATCAGGCACAAGGGTCTTGGCTTTCCTGGGGCACTGGCAGACTGATCAAACATAAAGGGTTCAAGGTAACTGCCCTTTCATGTGACAACTGCAATGTATTAAGACTGTTCTACTCCCTTGATATCAATGAAGATACAAGATATATTTATTACAGCAACCTATTAAATATAAACGTATAATCTCAGGTTGGAGCAGCATAATTAAAAAAAAAAAATTCATAAACTGGACAAAGAATACTTGAAATTTCTGAAGGAAAATAGCAACTTTCGATACGCAGGAAAAAGAACCATTCTGCAAACCAGTGCAACTGAAGAAGATAGAGATTTTCAAGTATTATGAAAGGCTTCTTTCACATCATAGTTTTATGTCAACACAATCCCACATTTGGAGGGGAAATCTCTTACTTTATTAATTATTATTGCTATGACTACTGCAAAAATATAAACAGCCCACTCATCATGCATCTGATCATAATCTGTTGATACTATCACAGTATCCATTCAAGCATCACAGAAAGGAAAGTGTATTATTACAACCATGAATCTTAGGTGGCATTTTGCAAAGGTTCATCTCTTGTTACCTTTCATTAACAGCCAAACAATACAATATGATTAGGTATGCATGTCTCCTTTGAAATTATTTAATTTTCAGTCTTCTGGTATGATCTAAAGCTCTAATAATTTGGATAGCAAAAAAACTTTTGTATTCAAATGTATCAGGGCTCTTTTGAAGCTCATGCACATATACTTTCAGGAAAGCACAGCTAAACTCTATGAATGCAGTATTTTCAACCTCCTACAAATTTAAAGCCTCTCAAAGGAAACAAAAAAAAGTAAAATAATACTATTGGAATTAGAGTGGATTTTTAAGTTTTCCCATAACAAAACACCAGCTAGAGCATTCCAGGTTTTATATTTAAAAATCCTATTCATTGTAGCTGATTCTTTTAGTAGATTTAGAGAGACCTGTTGGAAACAAATAAAGAAAAAATTATACTAGAGCATCAGCTTGACATTTATAGCAGAATAATCTTTCTTTATATTTTAGGTCATTCACAAGCTCACTGGAAAGATGTCGAATAATGTAGCAGCATGAATGTTTATATCTCTGTGAAAGACACTCACTACTGACTAACACCCCTGCATTTTCTATTACACGATGTCTAATTAAGCCCCATGATGCCACTCTCAAATCTGACAAAGCAGAGATAATTCTTGACATTTTCAAAAACTTGGCTTATGTTCCCCTTCTTTTTACAGTGACACAAGCTGGGGCTTCAAACTGATAATGACATTGCAGCAAGTTTCTCTTTTTTTAATCTTTTTCAAACACTAGTTTACTCAGAATGAATGGAATCACACAGACCCTTATTTGCCTTTGCAATCTTCAAGCACAGAACCACAGCAGCCAAAAGACCAAATTTTGCCCTTACTTGCCTCAGTTCAACTCCCACCAAAATCAATTGAAATTATGTTATGCTACCCAGGGAATGATTGGGTCCGTAGCACACAGAGAGGACTGTCTCAGCACATAGGAGGTGAGAGGTCATGTCACTTCAATTGTCCCTATCTTCTTTCAGCACTAGACAAATATCAAGAGACAAATACAAAGCAGTAAAATAGCAATAGTAATACGCAGTGTCCTGACACTGTCCCTGTCACTATTGGTCCTCTAATCCAGCCATAATGCAGAATTTTCTCTACCACATGTGGTGCCTCACATCTACCTTTCTTGGGCAGCAGCAGGAGGCAGACCAGCAATATTTGGAGGCTGTCTTTAATTTGAGACTCATCTCTTTAAAACGAAAACTGGCTTTTCAGATAGAAGAATAAGGACAAGGATGAAATAGGTCCTTCATATGCTTCTGAAATTATGAAAATTAGCAGAGAAGAATATGCTTTCCTTTAAAAAACAAACAAACAAAACAAACCAAAAACAAACAAAAAAAACACACACCCCCCAAAACCCCCAAACAAATGAAAAAAAAAAACCAAAAACCCACACACACAAAAAAAAACCCACACCAACAAACGTCTTTTCATTGCTTTGCTTGCATTACTTAAAGGATATCAATTTCCCCTTCCCTGTCCTGGTAATAGCACTGTGTTCCTATTTATTTTACTCTGTTTGCTAAGACACTAGCCAGAGACTAAACAAGATCAGTTTCTCCATTATTAGAAACAATAAAAAGAATTCCTAATGACTTACACAATTTTTCCACAAATGTCCCACAATGATCAGGAACTGGATTGAAGATCTTAGGGAAAAAAATAATAAAACTCAACTAAAAGTACAGAAAGCTATACAAGTCTCATTAGCGTATGATTTAAGAAGTTATGACTTTTGTTTCTTAGTCTCCTGGAGTTAAGCCTAATGCAAAAGTCATTAATATTTTCAACTGTAAATTCCTGAGACCTGTGTACCAATAGCAAAATATCTTGTTTTTCTTCTATTTTCTTCTAGAAATTGCTTTAATACAGTTTTACAAGAGACATCAGTTGTTCAGACTGTGTCCCAATTCACCCTGAAAACACAGAAAACAAAAATTAATTATTTTCAACCCCAGCCTCTACCCAACTATATCTTCTGAAAGTAGACTTGAAATCAGTGGAAAATTACATCTTACATTGGATTTCATGCTTATCACAATTTTTCCCTATCTTTCTATCTATTTTATTAAATCATTTCACATCTTTCAGAAGTCATAAGTTACAAAGAAAAAAAGAATTCACCATAGAAAGATTTAAAATGTTTAAAGAATATCACGATTATAGTTATGGACTTAGTCATTTGAGCAGTCAAGCTAAAGAGCACACAGAAATCTAACTTATTCCTGAGCAAAAGTAGAGTTTCAACAGACATAATATCCTCTCTTCCAACACAAACTTATATACTAGAAGATAAAGCTATTTGCAATGAGTTTATTTTTATGTAGGTTTATTATTTTAATTATTGTAGCATCAAGTTTCTAGTGAAACCAATTGCTGGGGAGCCATGAAATAAGGAAAGACTCCTGATTTTATTAAGTCTTGTAAAATTCTGTGATCAGCTGTAATAAATACAGTTCACTGGGATTCCATTTCAATATTTTTTTTAAGAAGCTGGATTTGGAAAGTTCACTTTTTAAGAAGAAAAAGGGTAAAGAAGCTCCAAAGAAAAATGTAATAAATTCCTTTCTTCAATGGAAAATGATAACATGCAGTAGCTTGGTTTTAGTGTTTCCTCCTACTTTCATATGGTGCTCCTAACACTCTCACATTTAAATGGTCAGAGACATTCCCACAGGACACACCCATAGGACACACCCACTGACATGACAGTGATTTACATCCTTCTGTAAAGAGACTGTGTGTACCCCTGATATCAGTTAAGTGTCAGGCAGTATAACAGCCTAATAATCATCTGGACCAGAACAGGGAAACCCATTTGCATATATTTGTAGACTGTTAAATTCTTTACGGTAATGTGAATTATAGTACTGTTTTTCACATTACTTCAAACAGATCACAGGAACTACAGGCCTGAAAATCATCATTTGCTAAGGAAAGGACACCCATAAGAAGTTTTATAAATACACTAATATGGCATTTTCTTCTTTTGCCAAAGATAACAGTAAAGGTTTCTGTGTGAACTCTTGAACATTGGGAAGAAAGACTGCAGTTTTCTCCAGAAATTTTATAGGACTATTTGCATGGCAATGAAAAAGGTGAATTCAAGATTGATGCATTTCTATTTATGTGTTTTTCAGATCAAATAATTGGTAGAAAAGATATTACTTATGTGAAAGAGATTCAAGTGAACTGTTTTCTTGAGTCTTTCTTGTGTGATTCTTAACAATGACTAGCTTGATTTGACAGCTTGTCTGTTCTTAGGTAAAGCTAGATGACAGTCATCCACAAAAGCATTTGATTAGTTTATCATTACCTGTGTCTATGTTTAGGAGATGTTTTCGAAGTACTTTGCTTCAGTACTCAGTGAAATTTGTCACCATATAATGTGACGTGTGCAACTCTGTTGTTCAAGTTACTCCTAAGTTCTTTCATCATTTTATAACAGTTTCTTTCATCACTGAAATAAGTTTAGATCATTTGTAAAGTACAATATTTGGGTTTATTTTTAAAATAGAGGGAACTCTGGGAATATCTGGAAAAGTAAGTTGCAACAAACACATATTAGGTGTTATTAGGTGTTATATTAGAGAGAGGGTTGAGAAAATAGCAGTATGTTACAACCTGTCCTCAAAGGCAAAGATAACTCAGATTCTTGTCAATATATTCCTTGAGGTGGATTAGAGTGAAATGACACTGAGTGATCAGTATACGTATTTATAAATATATATGTATATATTTATATACAGGGTTTATTTTAGAACGATTTGGTTGTAATTAAGAAGGTTTGTACGTGGTTTGGTTATTATCTGTAGAAGTATAGCTATATGAAAGCACTTAAGAAAATATATAACAAAAAGAAAGATAAAGAAATTATAAAAGTAGAGAGGAAATATATCACCACCCATGGATGCAGCAATGAGACTTGATTGTTGCAGTTTCAGTTTCTGTTGGTCAAAGTGATGTTCACAGTCTTGATCCATGAGGGGTGGGGGAAGCCCACAAAAGACAATGTCCAATTGGTTAATATATGTTCAGGTTTACTTGGGAATATCGAGGTGCCTCCCCTTGGGGTTGGGGGGTGGTGGTTTTACACTGTCTTTTGCAACACTGTGGAACTATTGCAACACTATGGATCATGCACAGCCCTCTGGTGGAAGGTTCCAGAGATAGTTTGGCTGCCCTTCAGATGTCTTTAATTGCTCAGGACCCCTTCTAAGACATGATAGCTGCCTCTCATACCAGCCAGTGTAATTGAGCCAGTTATGCCCCATCACAAGGGATGAATACCTTCAGACCTACCTATGGATGTCCTGGTATTTCCCCAGGGACAGTTTTCACACCTGAGCCAGTTGTGTAAGGGAGGACACTGGAATGACAAAAAGCATTATCCCACCTAGCAGTATCTGCTTCTTATCAGCTTCTTTCCTTATCTGGTTCAAAACCCAGCTTGTGTTGCTAAACAAAGCTTGATTTTTTGTGGTGATCCCCTGGTGTTCACTCCCTCTGCACCTGGGCTGTTACCTTGCACGTGTTCACAAAACACCCATCACTTTTGCAAATGGCTGTTTGAGACATTAACCCCTAACATTTCAGTCTCTCAAACAGTATTTTCAAAAGATTCCTATGTGCATTACTCACATATTGGTCCCAATGGACTGTGACTATCAAAGCATATGTTTTGTCATATTGTATCCTAAAATTGAAATATCACTGTAATAACAAAAATATGTCACCAGGTAAAAAAGTATGTTTGCGAAAAGAAACATTAGGTAGTCAGAAAGACTACTTAATTCAAAAGACAGAACAAACATTGCTTCACCTATTAAATCAGAAATGACAGCATGATTTTTGAAGTAAGCTTTTGCAAATCACTATTGCCTTTACACAGTAACTTCAAACTCAAGTGTAGCCCAACAAAGCCACCAACACACTTGGATTTCTGTGTTTGTGAAGCTATCTGATTCATGATGGACAGCTGATGTTTCATTTCTTCTCACTTATGGAGGGTTTAATTCAAAATAATACAGATTTTTATTGTAGAGTGGCTTTTTCAAATTTTATCTCATTAAAATTCTTGGGCAGGGGAACTAGTCAATCTAGAAGGTCTGGTAGTGTGTACTACACACAGTCAAGTGCCTTCCAAACTATGTCACAAGAAGGAATTAAGTTACTCAGTTATTGCGTGACATACTGCATTGTGTGCTAACATTCATTTATCTAGAAAAGTCAGTGTTCTATCCTCTATCTCCTAAATAATACGTTTACAAGTTTTAATCTGAATGACAGCTCCTTTAGGTTAAGGAAAGATAGTGTTCCTCCCAATAAAATTAATATTTAAGATCTTTTTTATTAGCACTAGTAATAAAAGATATACAGTTTCATACTGAGAAAAATAAACTATTTTTACTAAAGGCAGAAATATCTTTATATATGAACATAAATAGCATGGGTGCAGATTCTACTACTACATTTATATCTACTTGTAAAAATCTATGTGTGGGACCGTATTTTTCTAATCCCAACCACTTCATGTGGACTGAGTGACAGTACACTGAACTTAAGGAGAAAGAGCAGAAGAAAAATGTGGAACTTTATTACAGCATGTCTGCTTGCTCAACTTCTGCTAGAAAAGTCCATTTTAGCAGTTAGCTTTGTTAAGTCCTGAAAACAAGTTATTGAGCCTGGAACAAATGTACTGCTAGGGGATTACAAAGGCTTACTAAGAGAACTTGAATTAAAATAAAAAACAAATCAAATTACTAAAAGTTTTAATGAAATTACAGTTTATCTTTTAGCAATTGCAAATTTTCTAAGCAAAGGTAATCCAAGTGTAGAAGGCACAGGGACTGGAACCTTCCTTCGGGACCTCTGCATGGATCATGCAATGTCACCCTCAGACTCCTTCCAGTTTCCTCCTTCACTGATCATCGACCTTTCACAACCACCTGGCGGTGCAGAAGAAGAATCTCTTGAGTCAGACCCAGGCGCAAGAGAGTCCAACCACACTTTGTAAGTCACTACCTAATGTCTAAATAATGCCCTAAAGCACCTAACTGTGCTTGACATTTTTACTGAACAACTTTTTTTGTGTGTGTGTTATTGAAACAGTCAGAAAATGTCAAGAAGAGTATATACAGTTTGATATATAGAAAAAAATGGATTAGCATCAATCTAAGTGAAAAGAGAATTAAGCTCATGATATGCAACTTCTGTTCTAATTTTAAAGTTTTGAGCTATGCTATATTTAGCGTAATTTAAAAAAAATTCTTGACAAGAATTCTCTTAAAATATAAGTGACAAATATGAGTAGATCATCTGTGATACCACTTATGCAAAGTCCAGTGTATTCTTGGCTCACTGTGAGGATACACTGACTGAGAAATATAAAATAGCTGCACAAGGAAAGAAACATGTACTTTGCAGTCCTTGCTGTCACTTTGTTATTGCATACAGCGAAGCTGCATAAAAGATATGGCTGTAAGATCAAATTCTTTAATGATTTCTTTCTTAATGAAATAGATTTCAAATTTGTTTGAGAGGAAAGACAGCTGCCTCTATATCTGGGTAATTCCCCTTCACCCTAGTCCCCATTTAACTAATTAAATGTTCTTTAGAATTTGAAATCGCTGAGTATAACAAAGCTCCTGAGAATCATAAGCAAAGTCAGGAGGACATCTCAAACACAGGAATGGTTAGTATAGGACAGCCTAGGGAGTACATGATGCTTTCAGTATCATTTTGTACTGTACTTTAGGGCATTAATAGCCCTTCTAGCAATGTTGCACCAACTGCTAATCAATAGCAATTATTTTTCTCACCATAGAAACGAGGTTTAGTTAACCTCTTGAGTGCCTTATTCCTGAAATAAATTGAGGATGTATTTTTTCATGGATGAAGAAAACATCCACTACAATGAAATCATTCCTGTAACAAAAGTGCTTCTACATCCAAATGTTGGATGGATATATAGTCATTCAAAAAATTACTCTAGTCTCTCAGCTTAAGGCCACATTTTCAAATCATTAATTTAAATAAAAAAAGTACACATTGTATGCTTCTAATGCTTCTATCATAAAAATACTTAAAATTATACTCTTGGGTGTCTATCACTGTTTCAGTCACAAGGGTCTTTACAATGAGATTTTTGTTGAATAAGCAAAAAAGCATAATGAAACTAATTAAAAAATCTGGTTTGTTGGTTTTTTGGTGTTTTTTTACTAATTACTTTTTTCAGTTTCATTCAGCTCAAACATGAGCTAAAACAGTTATGGGAACAGTTATTTTACTGCCAAGTTATGCAATTAAAAACATTCTAATTTTGCATGCAGGTCAGGAGAGAATGGTAAAAACTTTTTATTACCAAAGCTGCAGAAAAAAAACAATCAAAAAACCCACACATACCCCAGTACAACCTCTTGTGCAATACTCCCTTATGCATCTACATTTTTTATAACAGCCTAAATAACTGCCAAGGTAAGTTAATACTTATTTTGGGTTTTTTGTTCAGCTTAATACTGGATGTAAGTTTTTAGACCAAACAACCAAGCAGATCAGTCAAGATAATTTTTTCTCTGTAACTAGGCAGGCAAACAATAGAATTAGTGAACTACCTAAATATATCAAAGGTATTAAATATTAGCCTTCAGGTTATTTCCAAGTAACTAATATAAATGCAACATAAAAATAAGAATACTGGAAATAAAAAGTATGAGGAAAATACCTATTTGGTAGCCTTATTGCTGCTACACATCCTCACATCCTTGTGGTAACTGAAATCTAGATTCTCCTGAAGTAAATGCACATTTCTGCTAAGATTCCAATATTGTTTTGTGTTTGTATGTCTGTCTATCTGTAAGCAAGCATGAAATGTTTAATTCTTAAAGACTTGCAAAGTTCTTGTATACAATTATTCAGTACAATATGCCATCAAATTGGAATAAATTAGAACAAAAAATAATTTAATTTGATAGAAGAAAAAAGTAATGAGTTTTTAAGATCAAGGTAGAGAAGTTGCTCCTATAGCAGTTCACAAACATGACAACTCTAACAGGACTGATAGATTGCAAAAAAATAGCCAATATTGTTGAATACGCTTCAGCAATGGATTTATCAATACATATAAGTAATTGGCTTTGTTTAAGCTTCCAAAGCTAATATAACATTTAAGTGCTAATTTTAGAAAGTGAAGCTTTCTATAATCATACAGGATTGTGTAATTGCTCAGAATACAGCGCAATATTCATTCACTCTCAGCCACCATATGGAGATATCTGGAACAGTTTTTCAAGCCAACAGTTTTTCCAAGCCAATTTAACCAAAAGCAGAGGAACACAGGTTCTAATAAGCCATTTCCCTCTGGAGCTTCCACTGTTCTCTGCACAAGCTGGAAACACTATTTCCTTCATTAATCTTTTTTGGCTTTCCTAACAAATGAGCCCGCATTATTACTATTGTTTGTCATATCCATATTGGGGGCTATAAGCTGTTGCAATTAAGTATATTTCAAAACTCTGTGAAACTTTGTTCCAGGCATTCTAGAAAAGTTTTCCCAAGAAGTACTTTTTTTTTTTTTTTTT
>VXAY01001422.1:1401823-1508899 GCA_013399855.1 Oxyruncus cristatus | reverse complement strand
TTTTTATGGTAGAAGGAATATAATCTGTGCCAGCTTGACACGAATGCTTTGCCAAAAAAGAAAAATAGAGAATGATGACAAAATAAGGTGAATTGTGCTGGGTGTAAAACTTTCTAAGGATTTTTTTCTTTCTTAGTATGTTAATTTCTTCACTGCTTTTTCTATTTAGTACTAGAAGGAAGACAGAATAAAGGAGTTGGAATATTAATCGCTTTCTAAAACACAGAAAATAATAATGGTAACAGAGGATGGAACTTCATTAGTTGCTCAATCCACTGCAACATAAAACATAATGTCTTAAAAGAAAAAGCAAAGAAGGCCCAACCAAAGTGCACAACACCATTTGTCTTTGTTTTCATCACTACAGTTGTCCACTGCTTTACTAAGATACAGTCTCAACTCTGATGCCATACAAAAAAAAAAAAAAAAAGGGGCTATATTTTTAAAAATGTAATTTATTCCTGGATTTGAGAATACAAAAGTACTTACAACAAATATGATCAGTTTCTCTTCAAATCTCTACTTGACTTCAATAGTAAGACAGCCAGGAGCTGAGGTTTCCTTTTTGTACACTTTTCCTGTGTTCAAGTTGATGTGATGACTGACCACTGTAACTTCTTCCACCATGGCATACAGTTTTATTATTAGGTTGACACTAACTAAAGTATCAATACTTCCCTTTTTCACCACTAATATCGAAATTCTGGTGGATATTTACTATAGGAATTTTGTGACTACTTGCATAAATTATCTGTTGTATTTAAATGAGTACTGAGTAGCGGAGGGGGATGGGGGGAAGGAAACCAATTATTACTTCTCCAAGGAAAAGTTCCTAATCCAAAACTTGAGCCTAAGGGATAACTGGACACAAATTGGGGCAACTCAGTGAAAGCCCTTGCCAGATCTAATTCTTGCCCTCTTCAGCATATCTTTACACATCTTTCTATATCAAGAACCCAAATGCTGAAAAGGAACAAAAGCCACACCAAACCATAAAAATCTGGTAGGAATATGAATATATGGAATCTGCAGATAACTTTTAAAAACACTTTATGTAAGATTTAAAAGCTCAACTCTTTTTTTCTGAAGACCAAACAAATCATAAATTCATTAAAGACTTTTTCCTCTGGAAAAAAATAAGTCTTTTCAGGTGGTTTACTGAATTAAGCTCCCACATTATTCTCAACATCTTTTGTAAATTGAAATTGGTAGAACGGTTTGGTGGCATAGCAGAGGGAATGGTAGAAAATTCCAATGAGACAAAAAGCTTCCATCTGGATTTCATTAAACAGTCATTTTCTTATAATTTACTCTATCATTTTAAATCATGAAAGTCATTAGATGTATTATTACATAATGATAAATCTCAGAGATTATATAAAAAATGTGGTTTTACTCAAGCATTTATTCTCTTGTTGCATGGGCTAATATTTCCTAAGTTAATTATTTGATCAACAAAAAGCTATTCACTAAAGGTTTTCTGCCTTGGATCTGTCAGAAATTTCTCACAGTTTGAATCAACCATTAACCTAAAAGCTAATATTCTCTAAAACGTAAGTGACCATAATTTTATATACCTTTCTATATACAAATAGAATAAGGTACCCACCCACCAACAAATAGGAAATATATGTCAAAAGAAAATCCTATTTCTTTCAATGACTTATGAAAAATAAATTTAAATAAGTATTTAAAATTACAATAATTACTCAAATTTGCAAAAATTTATTAGAAGTTCAAAATCACAGTTCTACTCTGATAAAAGAGGGCACAGGTAGGAAGTTTTTTCATTTGTATTTTTTTGTTTTAACTGTGACTAAATGAAAAAATAAGGTTCTGCATCTTGTATCTTTAGCCAAAGCATTATTCTACTACACCAGGTTTTTTAGAGAAATAAATGAATTCAAAATAATCTGTACTTCTGTGTTTGGTCATTATGCTAGATTACCATCTCCACATGGCAAGCTAGTTGCAACTGATTTACTCAACCCTCTTCCAATTCCTTAAGCTTGGATGCCACAAACTTGTAGTCTCTTGAGAGACTATTTTTTGCAAAGCAGTAATATCTACCTCAATTTTATATTTTTGAACCTCTCTTCACCCTAGGTTTGTCTCAATTTTCAGTGCTTGCACAGTGGTGTCCAGAATTGAATCGAATTGAATCACCCTTTTTTTTCTCCTTGCATGATTCTCTTCTTTTTGCCTTTTTTTTTTTTTTTCTTTTACAGAGCACCAATATGGATATACAGAGGCTAATCAGGGAGCCTAAAAGGTTTAGCAATTAAACAGGGCCAGCATAGGTATAAGCGGTGTGGTACTGGAAGATGCATCTAGATCTGGAATCCTTGTTACCACTATGGGGCTGAAAAAATGAAAAGAAGTGAAGAGGGAAGAAAAAAAAACATGAAAAAAAGCAAAGTTTTCAAGGAATGAAACAACAGTTTAAAGCTGCTTTTCAAATGAGAGACATAAGAAAAGCTCTCACCAAGAAGATTACATGGCACTTAGATCATGGGCTACAGTATTCCTGTGGGGAGAAGATTTCTGAAAGAATTCAGGCTGTACTTAACAGAAGTTATGGGCTGCCAGTAGAGGTGATACTGTTGTAATTTATGAATGTTATATATTGCAGCTATTATAGAAGCAGAAGCTTATTGTAGTGCTGCGAATCAACAGGTCTCTCTACCACAGTTAAATATGAGGGTAGAGGTTACCTACAGAAATACAAGTTATAAAATAACCTATCTTTGCAGCCTAACATTGAAGAATTTTATAATTTCACTGAAGTACTTAGGAAGGAATATTTGTATTCTAATAAAGGATAGGAAGAAAAAAAATGCTGTTAGTGAGGGGTGAATTGAGCACTTAACACTTGTTTCAGTTTACAGGTCGATTTTAATTTTGTGTTAGGGATTACAGAGAAATCTGTCAATAAGACAATGGTACAGAAAACACCTGAAGGCCGTAGAAAAGCAGCTCTTATCTAATGGAGAAGTTCCCATGTAAATTATAAAATTGAAAGCAAAATAAACTTATATGTTGTTAAAACAGACTACATAGATTTTAAATCTCAGAGGCATCAAATCTCTGGCTGGTTCAAACTTTTAGATGCCCTACAGAAAAGAGAATTCCAGGTGAACAGAACACCTACATAAGATCATTAACACCTACACTTAATTGCAAAAGTACATGTCTTTCCTCAAAAAAAGAGTGCCAAGAGAAGCATTTGGAATTTATATAACTTTATAACACTATGTGTATAAATATTACTCCAAAATCACCTTCACCAAAGCAGCTCTCATAAGACTTTCCATCATATAAACACTGACAAGGACAGTTTCTTAGCACTTGTGTATCTCTGTGCCTGTTCTGAACCCTCTGGGTTTTGAGGGGGGCCACTTGTGAGCACTGACTGAAACTTCTCACCAGCACTAAGCATCATGTCACTCACATTCCCTTTCTATGCCTGCTAGCAAGAGGACAGGAGTAGTAATGGTCCCTTCTAAGTCCCTGTGAGTAATTCTTCCCAAATAAATTAACTGCAGCGCACATTACTAGACTACTTAAACAAAGTAGGCATTTTATATCTATTGGTGCCCCAAGACAGGAACTACACAGAAAGTAAAATATGGGACTAAATCATAGGTTATTAGGATTTATTTTACCAATTATGCATACAACTGTTGCATTTTTTGCCGTACCTCAAGAACAGAAAGACATAAAATACAATTCGAGTACTCTGACATTTATGGAACACTTAAATTCAGCAACTTAATCAAAATGCATTTTTGTTGTAATTTAGAGAGAAGACAGCAGGAGGAATGATCTGAAAACACAAAGTGTGATTCAAACGCCGGAAAGGGATCATTTTGGAAGGGGTGACAGTAGTGGAGATACCTTGCCAATGTTAAAATCCTGAGAAGAAAAGTATTCAGAAGATGATGGGAGCATAAGCAGTAAATGGTTTACAAAGGACTAGTCATACAAGAAACGTCTGATAAGTTTCTGGTCAAAAATTAAGAATATTAAAGGAACCTAATCCAATTAAATACAACATAAGCTTTCAACATATTTCCTGAAACCATATTTAAATCCAGAATTCCATTGAAATACATATTTTATATAAGTTTATTTTTGAAAAAATGTCCTATAACTTTTAAAGTAAATATCCATACTGTGATCACATGGTCATTTGAATAGAGATACTTACTCCCTCTTTGAAAAGACAGAGGATTAGAGATAAAATTCTGTTTAGGTAACTGTTTTCTCTATTTTCTTAATATATTCTGAAAATTTCCTCTGTATCTTCTCACAAAAGTAATAAGAATTTCCACGAAGTATGGTTTTATTCATTGTAATATCAGATTTCAAAACTTATTAGTATTAACATTATATTTGACGTCATCGTTAAGACATAATTCCCTTAAAGACCATAAGAGCGACCAAACAATAAAGCTGATGACAGTTGAGGGACTAAACCTTAATTCTAAATGTCTATTTTTTCTCCAAATACTCCTAATGTAGCTTTTTCTTTCTAAACAAAGAATGAAAAACATTAGCATATGTCATCTCTTTCAAAAAGCAAGGAAAATGGAGGTAGGGAACTTTGAGAAAATGTACAAGGGATAAGTGTAAATGCAGTTTTTTTAAAGAATTTGAGAAGTAGATAGAGCAGATTTTATTAAAGTAAACTTACAATTTATGTCTGAAGATTTACTGTCATGTACTTCCTAGCAAGTTTCGTAGCTTCCAAGTAACCAAACTACATGTTTTGATATGCTGCAGGAATAAAGCTGTCACCAAGGCAACCAAACACAATACGGTGTTTACTATACCTTGTCTATTAAACTTAAGCATTTGCTTAAAAAAAAATAAATCACATTTACCAACCTATTATGAGACCTGTATCTTAAAAAGCATACTTTCCTTCCCGTTTCCTTAACTGTTCAAATCATTCTGGCTTCAGTGCACACATAATTATATTTGTATAAATGAAAACTATTGAGTTGTATGCACAGGGAAAAATGCAACAACTTAAGCACAATATGAAATTTTTAAAAGGTAAGTGCCTATGGAATATCAATAAATGAAAAGCTTTTCCATTCAAGCAAAGAACAAAGAAATATCTGGTTAAACTGAATTGCTTGCAAAATTCTCTTAATTAGTAAGTAGAAAGTCACTAAAAATAACTTTGGTCCTAGTTCTAATGTTTTTACTTACATAAAACCAATCTAGTCCATAAATAAAAGCAATTATTTAAAAGTCAGTATTTCCCATATAATTTTTTTGGCCTTCATACAGATTTATTCCATTAAAAAGTAGCACAGATGCTTATTTAATGAATGCTTTAGTTGATTATACATTATTACTGTTTAAAATAAGTGTCAGCATGTCTTGAAATTGTCCTCTACTAATTTCAGTGTCCCAGGAATTTGTAGGACAGTAAAAGCTATGAAACTTTCAGGTAAAACTGAATGTGGAAATAAAAACCACAAACACTCGAGCAGTTATTAATGTGAATTTATGGATCTAGAAGATGATGGTTTGCTTTTTTCCAATGAAAGTTGGTCAAAATAGAGTTGGATATGCCTGACACAATTCCCTTTACTCCCTGTCTACCTGCTCTGGCAGACGTTCCTTGAGCACATTCTGCTAAACAGCCATTTGCTTTTGCTGAAGCTGTAGCTTGTCAAGCTGCCTGAAGACAACTGCTCACGAGTCAATCTCAGCAATGGCAATGACACAATTATAATTTTACTGACATACCATACATTCTTGATTTTTGAAGTGTATGACTGATGCTTGTCATTGGTATTCAAGTTAGGCAGTGGGTAATAGCAGGAATTTTCCTCCTATCACAAGATCCTGGATTCCTCAGCATTAAAAGGTTCAGTTGGCAGAGACTGGAGGGTCCCATTGAGCCACCAGGCTTCCCAGCTGAACTAAAATGAAACTGTATTAAAATGAAACTATTGAGAGATATTGCATAGAAAAAAAGTGTGTATGTAATTTCACTGCTGTGGTTATTAAATTTTTTTTTAAAATAGACTGGTTTAATAGAAGGTCCACGTAATCTATCAAAGTAAACAAACAGAAGCCCTTAACAACTTCACTACAATCATGTTATCAAGTAACTTCTATTTGCTGGGTTTAAAGTGCTCCACTTGCCAAAATGGAAGTGAGGGTGAACTGAGAATGCATGAACATTTTCTATGTTGTTTGCCGAGTTGCTAAAAATGTACTAATAGAAGGGGTGTTACCTTAACTGATCCCCTTTACTTTGTGAGGGAAATTGCACTGCTACTGATAATCCATACTAATGTTAAGACATCATAAAACTGCTTTTAAAAAATCAATTACAATCTGTAACAGAAAATGTTTTGGTGTGACAAAAATGTTATCTGTAGAGAGTTATATAGCCAGTCTGCCTCGGAAGATATTCCCAACAACTGTTGGAAAGACAAATAGCATGGTCTAAACCACGACAAGTACGTAAAAAATGTGCCATTGCTTTTTAAATTTATTAGTGATAGTCAAAATTAAAGCTCCAGTCCTTTTAGATTAACTAGGGGTTCTGAAAAGGATTCTTCTTTCAGATAGCTGAACTGATACACACCAGTACAGTACCTGTCCCCAAGGGTCACTACATAAAAAGCTACTAATGGGACAATCCCTTTTACCAGCCTTGGGTGTTCCCACTCCATTCTGCATAGTTGAAACCACAATAAAACTGAGTAGTAATCTGTTTTGTTTTGGAACCATAATTACATATTGACAAGTTAAACTGTGAGACCTAAATCAAGGGGATTTGGGTTATTATGTGAGCATCCTCATGGGGCAAACCTAAAGGGACATCAATTATTTTGACACATCCCAACTACTTTTCAATTTTACTATCTTGAGTGGCATTAAATACTCGGAGAAAAGGAACTATTGAAATAAAAAATGCAAGGCAAATGTAGCACAGTGGTCAAAAAGAGTTTCCACATATGATTAAAATAAAAATAGTTAAGCTTTACTAGGAAAATATTCAAGGAAAACATTTTTATTACTACAAAATATCTCCTCTTGCTTTTTAATTATTTTTCTTTGTTTACATTTTATCAAATCTTAAATAGCTTTGATTATGTTTCTAAATCCTTAGCAGAAACCTTGGAGAAAGGTCAAATTTACTGAACAATTACTAATGTAAAGTTATTAGAGTGTTTTCCAATCATTCACTAGTTGATAAAATGCAGTTTATGAAAAAGAAAGAAATCATTCAAAGATTTTTTTAATAAGCTCATAAGATGGCAAAATTGAAATGTGTTTTATATGTAAAAATATATTGCATATGTTCAGAAAAAAACTAAATGATTACATCTAGAGATACTGTAAACCCATGGCTTATGAGCCAATTTTTAGATCTAAAATATGGATATTCTCCCTGTGTTTTTATTGCATTTAGTTTTTACCCATATTTTTGGCTTAAAGAACATGTCTGTACAGAAGTAATAAATGTCATCGATGTTATACCTATCATCTACACAATAAAAAAAATATTGCTACCAATATTTTTACTTAAATTTTTAAGGAAAGAGTCAAATTTATCAAATAAAGCAGATTCAACAAAAGGAAAGAAAATAGAAAAATATATACCTTCTAAGTTCTCACAAAGGGCAACAAAAATCTTTAACTTTCTGAGAAAAAGAGAAAACTTCAGTAGAAATTGGCTGTTACATAAAGAATATGAGGAAGTAAAGAAATAGCTTGTGGAATTTGCATCTAATCACAGGAATATCACAAAAGTGTATCATTATGTATGCTTGCATCATTTGTTCTTCTGCAATATTTGATATTCTGCAACTGAGTCTCACTAAGAAGAAAACACTACAAGCACTGTTGTTTTTACTGATCTCAAATTTACTTTATAAGCATAAAAGTATATTGCCCATGGTATGAAAATTCAGTGGAACTAGTTTTTTAAGGTTAACTTTAATTCTTGCTTGAAGGTTAGGGTTTGCCTGTGTGGGAATATAACTTTCCTGTTCAGATGTTTCACAGGCTTGGGTTCCCCAGCCTCTATCAATGGAACACATGAGGTCCGACGTGTCATAGCTCATGTCTGCATTTTGATTGCTTGTAGAGCTCCATAGCAACCGAAATAGAAGCAGCCTGTTCTAGCAACAGGAGATTGCTTTCATATTTTACTAAGATTGGCTGTTCCGCTTGAGTGGTACAGTAGTGGATAACTTACTGGTTTAAAAAAAAAAAAAAAAAAAAAAAAAGGAAAAAGAAAAAGAAAAACGCTTATAGAGTAAAAGTTCTGTCTCTTTATAAACTTAGATTTATGAAGTTCGGCAAACTTTGCTGATGCCCAGTAAGGTATTTGATTCACGGTAAATAATCAAAAGATTATATGAGTACATATTAAATTAACAAACTTTAGGGATTAAAGTTAAGCCAAAGGTGAGGACCAGAGAAGGGTAACATTTTAAAAAAAATTAGCAACAACAACAACAAAAAACAACCAACCAAAAAAACCTCCAAACAACAATAACAACAAAAATCAGAGAGAAAAACAAAACAAAGAGAAGCAAAATTATAATATGATGGTATAATAATTCTGACCTTTTCCAAGAGAAATTATAAAATATCAAGAGGATCAATGAAAATACTAAGAATTTTCACATGGAATTTTTATCTAACTCCTTAATGAGGTTGTAGTTTGATGACTAGACTCTCTTCTCTCCCCAACTGTAAAAAGCAAAAAGAAGGGTGTTGTATGATTTTGAGTTCTATTTCTGACCTCCTTGGCAGGTTTCTACACTGACTGCAAAGCTTTCTTTTATCCTAAAAGAGATATCTACAAAGGGAATAGTGAACATCCCAAGTTTCTTTCATCCTCACTGTTCCTCTTCACTGTAGTGAAGCCCGCAGAGGATTTTGGTGTGGTTAGACCTGAAATTGTTGAAACAGCCAAAAAAATGTTTCAATTCTGTTTACCTAAACATTTGTGACTACCTACCTAAAAAATCATTGCCTCCCTGCAGATGGAAGGCCAGAGGGGCCAGTCATTCCCCAGGCAGTACCTGGATGGACACAATACACAAAGGACACTAATTGTGGTCCACTCATGCTTGCTGTGCCTCATGAGCAGTTGGGTGCCTCCACATAAGAGCTACATGAGCATTTCTTGAAAGCTGTAAATGGTCTTGTAATTTTCTGCCTATCACATTCTTGATTCTTACTCTTGACTCTTAACCCTGCCTCTTCAGTTTGCACTTGATTCCCTTACCACTCTCTCCATTGCACCATGGGGTATTTTCAGGACAAGACTGATAACTAGGCTTTACCACACATCTATCATGAAACTATGGAAATGTTGTCAGTGGGCTGTCCAGTCCATGTTCCATGAAGGTGCACTATAAAGAAATCTCTTTCAACAACTGCTGTGTCTTCTCAGCACTCAAGGAAGATTCCACTGGTTGTCTCCACTTACTACCTTGTTGACAGCATTTGTTTTCTACTATACATGACCAGTTCCTTCCATTCTTCTTCTTCTCTAGTTTGCTTTCCAGATTTACACACAAAATGAAAATGCTAACTCAGAAAAATACCCCAGAAGCAGGAATAGGATAGGCTGGTACTTCTCTTACATCTTTTTTTTTTTTATATATTATATCATTATGGTTATAATGTGTCCAGTGGTCTCTGTAAGAATACAGAAGGCAGTCTCCTGTCATAGGACAAGACTCCAGCATCCCACACATTTCAGGGGAATCTTTCAATATTCATCTCTCTGACACAATGAATTTTGCATTCCTTTCTCAAAACAATCCTGTGCACAATCTCCTACACTCTTGGGTGATACTCCATTAATAGGCTATTATATAAAACCAAGCACTCCTTATTTTCTTTCCCTAGCATTATTAATGCCTCAGCTCCAAATTCAGGTTCACAGAAGCTATTTACCTTTAATCTTAGAACTGGATTTTTAATTGTGAATCACAGCCTCAATGAAAAATCAAGTTTAGTGATGCACAAATCTTTGTTCTTACCATTTCGAACTCCTAATCTTAATCATACTTTTCCTCAGCATACTGACTTCTTGAATACTGTTCTTTTGTAGTGAGAGCTACATATAGATTGTCAAAAATAATTTTCTAAATTTTCAGGTTCCTGGGATCAGGTATTTGCCTCAGCTGTCTCCTAAGTCCTTAGCAAGGTATCAGCTTTGTTAACTAATGGTTAGGCATATGAAGGAATTTATGATATACAAGATAAGAGAAAATAACAGAGCTATGGAACATTCTAACTGTTGTCTATACAAAACCTGGGAAAAAATGGACTGCAGATGGCATAATGATGTACCCTCATATCAAATATAGGTGCCTAAATTCTCCTTTATATTTGTTTATTTATAAATCAAATAACTAAGAATTGATCTCAGTGTAACTGTTCAAAAAGATGTAATGTCTGATTCCTGTACAGATGTTCCATGTTTTTAACTCTATTCACAAGAATAACATCTTTATTCAAAACATGAATCACATGAAACTTTTAAATTGAGAGTTTCATTATGCTGTTAATGAGCATGTCCAACTCCAGAGAACTTCAATACTGTAAATGAGGACAAAATGTATCCCTTAAATAATTAACTGTAAGTCACATTCATAATAAATACTGTAATTTAAAGTTTGCTCTACAGCTATTCCTTGTCAATCAATATCACACTTGCTTGGAAAAAACAGATACTATGTTATTATTAATAGCAATGTCTTGATAGTGCTATTACTTACATTCAATAATCACAGTTTAACAAAATCCCACAACAGGCAATGGCCTCGATTGGTGTTAGCAGGCGTTATAATTCAAACTCTGAAAACACAAGGCAAACATCTTTCGTGATGATACACAGATACTGCAATCAGGACAATTTATTCTGGGTTTAATGTAAACTTTTGAAGGAAGCACAAATCTTCCATAGGATTTCAGCGTGCAAATCTATGGTCTGAAATTAGGCAGAAATGATTTTGAGTGATGGCTCCTCTTAACATCAAGGGAGTGCTTACCTCTTTCACTTTGTATGTGGCAGGCCTCCAAAACTCCTACTGATAAGTCTGAATTAAGTAGCCTTAATATGTATGATATTTAACATTTTCAGAAGCTGTGCATTAAATATGTAGCCTAAAACTTCTAGTTAAGGAATGAATCCAACACTTCAGGGCTTTGCACGCATTTCTTTATCTTTAATTCCTCTTGCCAAGTTGATGTTTCAGGGCAAACTGTATAAAAGTTCACATCACCTGGATCTGTTTCTGCAAGATTAGTGGAGTAACATCTTAGCCTGAAACTGATCTTTTTTCTTTCACAGCTTTTTAGTCCCTGAACTCTAAGGCTTGTATTAAATATGAAATAGGTATAATGAGTTTTAATTTTTAAAGACATTAAATACTCTGAGCAAGCTGGTTAAGAATTGTAGCGCGATTTTGTCACTAAAAACAGCGTAGCAAATCCAGTGAAGTACCACATTAGTTTTCTATATGCATGATTACATATATTTTGTATGTTATCAGTTTCTGAAAATGTGTTCATTTCTTGAAGCTGCATTTTTTCTGAACAATCTTAGATGAAATATGAGTGGATGAAGTCCCATCATCCTGCCACTACACTGCAAGTCATACTAAGCCCTCATGTACTACTCTGCCAGGCTGTTCACGTATTCTGAACACACAGGGTTTAATAATAATGTTGTTTCTTTCATACTTATATCCAAAAAAGTGGATTATTTCATTCCATAATACTACTGAAAGACCATTATATAACTGTGGTATCAATGTAGATTCAATGTAATGGTAATTTTAAAAAATTCCGTTCTTCACATTTCTCAACATGAATTTACATTCAGTTCTACTGTATTAGTTGGCAATCAAAATCACATGACTTAATGCTCTCAATAACAACTATCAATAATAAGGTGTTTATTTTAGTAGAGAAAGTATCAAGATCTATGTAGTTGCACCTCATCTGCAAAAACAGGCAACTGGTGATAATCTGCGTCGCAGTCCAGCATTTACCGCCTTTATCCATGACTCCTTCAGGACTGATGTTTTCACTTTCGACATCAGTAAGTGTCTGACAGACCTGAAGCTACTACATCAGTGCTTTATGACAGCTCATACTTCAGCTGGCTTATCAGTGTCATTGTTTCTATTAATATCTCTAATTTTGTCAAATGGTGTTAGCACTGTAGAAAAAAGTAATGAGACACAATCCCTGATGTATATATGCTTATGAAAGCATTCACAAAGTAAATGGTAATCTCAGAAACTGTACCTAAAATTGTATGCATAATCTGGTCTAATGTACCTGTCATTTGTACAAGTGGACCAAAAACAAAAAGAAAAAGACAGGAAGAAATTTCTATTCTGCATTAGATCAAAAATTATGGAGAAGGGTAGACAAAAGTTAAGCAGTCTGATGAAATCTTTTATCCCCTGGGTCATTTTAAAGGGATCAAATATACCCCAGAACACTAAAAAGGGGACCAACACCATATTTTCAACAGAGTTCAAAGTAAGGACGCTAAATAAAATAGAACAGTTAAAATCCCAGTGTACAGTAACAGCAAGATAAATAAGACCTTGTTATATGGGCTGTACAACTGTTAACGACAGTTCAGTTCAAAGGAAACTGAAAGGTCACAGTGTTGTCAACTCTCCTATAAATAATCAACCTTTGATTTTAGTAGTATGGTGCGTTGACCTTGGCTGGCTACCAGGTGCCCACCAACGCACTCTATCACTCCTCAATAGAACAGAGGGGAAAAAAAACAGTGGAAAGCTCATGGGTCAAAATAAGGACAGGGAGATCACTTACCAGTTACCATCACAGGCATAGCAGACTCAACTTACGGAAATTAATTTAATTTACTGCCATTTAAACAAAATAGGGTAATGAGAAGTAAGAATAAATCTAAAACCACCTTCTCTCCACCCCTCTCTTCTTCTCAGTCTCAGCTTCACTCCCAGTTTTTTCTATCTCCTCCCCTCCAGCAGTGCAAGGGGAAAGGGAATGGGGGCTGCAATCAGTTCATCATGCAATGTCTCTGCTGCTCCCTCCTACACAGGAGGAGGATTCCTTACACTCTTCCCCTGCCCTAGTGTGGGATCCCTCACATGGAGTACAGGCCTCCATGAACTTCTCTGGCATAGATCCTTCCCTTGGATTGCAGTTCTTCAAAATATTCTCCCGCATGGGTCCTTTCCATGGGCTTTCAAGAATTAACCTGAAGGATCCCCCACAGGGTCACAGCTCTTGCCAGAAACCTGCTCCAGCAAGGCAGCTTCCTTCAGGGCACATCCACCTGATCTGGCATGGGGTCCTCTATGGACAGTGTGGATATCTGCCCAATCCTGGATCTCCATGGTCTGCATGGGAATCTCTGCTCTGGTGTCTGAAGCACTTCCTACCCCTCCTTATTCACTGATCTGTGGTTCTCTTGCATATTCTCACTACTCTCTCCCAGGTTCTGTCACACAGCATTTTTTTCCCTTTCTTAAATACTTTCACAGAGGTGCTACCAGTGTTGCTGACTGGCTCAGATTTAGCCGGCGGCAGATCTGTCTGGGAGTCAGATGGAACTGGCTTTGCCTGACATGGGGGCAGCCTCTGGCATCTTCTTACAGAATCCACCCCTGTAGGCCTCCCCCCCCCCCGAAAACCTTTCCATATAAATCCAGGGCAAGTAGCTGCAAGGGTATTATTTGATAACGAAAGATATAGGAAGTAGTAAAGATATGGAAGTGTATTTCTCTTTTAAACTAAAGATCACTCGATGAGTAAAATGTTAACGTCCTCCCACACAACAATTTATACATTATACATTATACATTAGAAGATAAACTTATGGTATTTCTCACTATTTGCTCTCAAATAGGATTACAGCACAGACCACACTACCTGCTATTCTCTCTAAGCAATACCTTAAGGAAAATTGGGAAAGCAAAATATTCTTGATGCTGAAGAATATCTTAATACCCATTTTCCATGTAGCTGCTGTCATCCTAACAGCATATTTCCAACTGTGAGAACACAGATAGCTTCCTGCAGAGCTTCTAATCTCAAGGCCATTTTGCAGAGCAGCCAGAAGGATGTGCTAGCGTAATGAGAAAACTGGTAACTACTGCCTAGAGATATAACACTTCATGTCTGCTCACTTCTCAAACTGTTGGTTTGAAACAGGGATCCTAGCTTGGCTCCTAAATCTTTCTTTCCCTAGATAGCAACACATTATTCTCACACCTGATAGCTTAACTTACTGGCTGCCTACAAAACCCCTGAGATCCCTTTTAATTATATACAAAACTAACACACAAGGCCCATAAAACACTTCCAAGTCAGTCAAGACTGCTAACTACTTGGATACGAAGTGAACGTGCTTATGTTTGGATTAAGTTGGTACTTATGTTTATACTTCAAGTGAAGACAAGATACGCCATAGATCAAGGGGAACTGGCATGCACAAGGTTGTAGAAGGGACTTCAAAGTTAGCGTCTCAGATTTGGTTTATTTAAAAGACAACATAGGGTTATTTGGGGCAATGTAAATAAAGGACACTGTTTCAGTAGGATTTTTCCCACAATATGTTTTTAAAATCTTCCTTTGGTTTGACATAATTTCCCCATGGCATTGTGCCACCTCCACATAGCCATCCATAACTCTTCTCCTGCTTGAAACAATCTTCAACATGCCATTCTTGTTAATGACTGAGATACCCCCTGATGGTGCTTAACATTTAATAGTGCTAGAGCTCCACGTTTGCCCAAACAACCTATTCCATTTACCTTACCTCAAAGGCGTTCTAATTTTTCTTCAGAGACAGAAATCCTTTAAGCCCATTGTATCCTTAGGCTACAAATTTACTGAGATTTAGGTTTCCAATAAGAGCTCCAAGATGAATGCCACCTTCTCATTTATGAATCAATTTTTGCCCATCGGCTTTTCAGTGTTATTACTTTTTATTTTATTTTACACTCAAAGGAGAGAACCTCAGGAATACATACATACACACACACACAGTGCGGGTATGGGAGGGGACAGGGTGGACGACAAACTTAAATCAGAACCAAAGAAAACATATGACACATTGTCCTCAACATATTATGAGTATAGAAATCTCAAATAACATGTAGCCACAGATACAGTACCTTTTTCATCTTCTGGTCTCTTGTTTTGATCATCAGCACTCACCACAAAAGCAAGCATGCTATTTCTTAGCATGAGCTATGTTTTTATATAACTCTTGTCAGTGGTTAAAAAAGTACTTTTCATGCACCACAATTCAACTGATTCTGTCATCCATCTTCAGTGGTTAGCATGTCTTTCGTCTCAACAAAGACATCAGTGTATTTTGGAAAATTCTGTACAGAAGGAGTAGCACATGAAAAAGCTTTACTTGCCTGAGCTGACTAAAAATCTAGTTCTATTCCTTTGTAGCTAAATTTCAAACAGATAAAGCCATAAACTGAATGGTTTAAAAACTTAGTAACAAGAATCATGATTTTCGAGTCACTCCCTTGTAAATTCTGACTTATTTTAAATAGGGTTTTGACTGAAATGAAGGTTGAACTCCATGTAAAGCTCAACACACTAAGCAATTCTAATTAGGGAATTATGTGGTCATGGTCATGTATCAGGCCTAGATAAAATATAATCCCATTTACACTGCTTGCTGGGAGTCAGATACTATTTCTGTTATATGGCTTGGAATTAACCCCATTTGAGGAATATCATGAAAATCAAAAGCTGGAAGCAATCTTCTATCAAAAGTTAGCATGTCATGGCAGAACTCTCCTTGGCTGCAGAAACACCCTGCGTTAAAAAAGAATTGCTGTACTAATCAGACAACAGTTTTTAATTTTAACAACAGTTAAAATTAGAATTTTAACAGCTTTTATGACAGCTGTAATATTACCTTGAGTTACATCATTATATCATAAGAAATTATTTAACAACAAGGTTCATTTGATGGCAAGGGACAGCTGAGCTCAAACAACGAGCAGAATCTTTCTGTAAGTGGGACATTTGGGAATGGACTTCTGAATTATTTCCGGAAGACACAGAAAGCATCTTCCAGTATAGCTAAACTATGATAGCAATAAGAACAATTAGATAGATTTCAGTATCATCTATATGAATGTTTAAGGATACTCCTGATCAATGGATGACTAGGTCCCAAGAGACTCTGCATAACAATTGAGACACTGACCCAAGGGAAGTACTATAATGACTCAAGGCTCTCTTTTAACACCACAAAACATGGCACACTGCCCAAACTGCTCCATTTATCTTTTATTTCCTAATGTGTTGGTTTTTCTCACCTCTTTATTCTGCTCACTATATTCTACATCTAGATTTCTAGTTGCACAGACAGGTGGAAGTGATGTAAGAAATTATGGGCTTACGCTCCTAAATATACCTTGTAGTTGAGTTAAGATAAAGAAATGGGGAAAAAATCAAATCAAACCAAAATAAAGCAAACCAAAAACCTTCTCAAGAGTGCTGTTCCTTGTACCTGGAGAACAGGTCTTGAATACCAAACATCAGGAAAAGCCATTCTCAAAGGTTATCTGAACTCATGCTAAACAGTTGACTATTCAACCAAGCAAAAAATAGATCCAAAGGATGAAATAATAAAGCACCAGGGACAAAAGATCTACACGCTGTTTAGTAGAGAATGCGGCTCTCTATAATGGGAAACATAAGCAGAGTCTCTTACAGTACTCTGAATAAATGATTGCAAGCAAAATCTTGTGAAACATCAACGTGTTCTGTGACAGCTGTTTACAGTTTTTACTTTTAAGCTGTTCACAGTTGTATGTCTGGGCAGTAATTTTAGGGGGAAAAAAAGAGATCTGAATGCATTTTCAGATACAGGCATGCAATAAAGATATACTCACCTGAAAATAAATGATAATAGTATTGCTGGATTAAAAAAAAAAGGTTTGTGCACTGTGAATTGAAAGACTCTAACCCTTGAGTTTTCTAAAATGCACTTTTCAGGTTTCGTTATACATTATTTAATATTCAGAATTCATTTTCATAGTTTCTGAATAAGCCATTCAAAATGGCAATGTATTATAGTTCAGAAGGGAGGGAGGAAAACTGAACACAGTACAAAGCATCTACAATGTCTCCTGCTCCACTTTCAGAATAAAAAAGTATTCAAATCCAACATTTTTTTTATGATAAAATAAGAAAATGAAATTCTTACAGTACTATGTTTAAGAGAAAGCTAGATTGAATTCAAAAAGTAGAACTGCTTCAGATAGCATTTGGCATCTTAATTTTGTTTTATGACAGTAATGAAGGACTTCTATTTTTATTTATAGCTGTTGTTTTGTAAGAAATAAAAGGAAAAATATCCTTTAAAGAAATAATATGAATATTTCATAGCAGTGTTATTACAGTGTATAAGTGTGTAAAGCAGTCTCCAAAAACGCTGGGAAGCACTGTAAATGAGGTGAGTGATAGCACAGCACAGGTCATTTGGAGCCTGTAAGAGTTTCTATTGAACAAAGCAGATTGGCAAATTTTGTATTTTTCCTTCCCAGGCTTCCTTTTACACATACATAAGAAAGCAAAACCTTATATAATGGAAGTGTTTTGTTTGAATGGTATAGTTACAGCCCTTGGAAGGAGCTGAAATAGGAGACTGACTTCAATTCTCTATAGCTTCTTCATGCAAGAAAACAGGAAAACAATCTGTGTTTAATAGATTCTAGGTTCTTGCTGCTACCTCTCCCCACTGACCCCAGTATAGATGAGACACAGTTTATTATCTTTGGCTTTATGACTCCAACAATATTCTCATATGTCACTAAGGAAGCTTGCCTTCCTGGGTGGGAAACAGAGAATAGTACAGCTTTTTTAGGAGAAAGCATGGAAAGATTTTGTTGGGAAACAAAGGCTTGAATAAAACCTAAGGCAGAGACAGGGGGAGAATCGTACTCCTTTCAGCACAGGTCCTGTTCTCAAACTTTATACTTAGGAGAGTTGCCTCAGTGACTTGACAGGATCCTTCTCTGAAATGCAAATATATATACATTCAAAACATCATCAGTTTCTCAAAACTTCATTATGCATAATCAAGAAGAGTTATGACATCTTCTGCCAAAATTCCTCACTTATATCTGTATGGCAATGTCACAGAGTTAGTATCTGACAAATTTCTCTTATATGCAAGCATGGACTAAATAGGCTAGAGAAGATAGATTAGAGAAGACTCAGGAAGATAAAATAGAAACTGAGACACTGGAAATCTAGAAAGTAAAAGAATATAGGATTGATTAAAAGCTGGCCATAATAATAACTGGGATTTCACTGGTAGAGATGAGTATCTGCTGAACCATATTTCTCTCTAAAGTCTGATACTATTTTTCTAGGCAATTGGTGTAAACTGCTACTTATGGTGGGTTGGCCTTGCCTAGCTGCTTGATGCCCAACCAGGCTCTCTCTTACTGCTCCTCCTTCTCAGTAGGACAGGAGAGAAAGTAAGACAAAAACACTTGTGGGTTGAGACAGAGACGAGAAAAGTGATTACCAATTACCGCCATAGGCAAAATGGGCATAAATTTGGAAAATTTAATTTGTTGTCAATTAAGATAGAGCTGGATGGTGAGAAACAAAGAAAGTAAACAAACACCTTCCACTCACTTTCCCCTTTTTTGAGACTCAGCTTCACTCCCTCATTCCTGATGTGGGGATATACTTGCTCTGGTTTCCCCTTCTACAGAGCAGTAGAGAAATCTCTGCTCCCACCTCTGGAGCACCTGCTCCCCCTCCTTCACTGACCTGGCTGTCTGCAGGGATGTTTGTCACATTTTTCCTTACTTCTCACTGCCAGGCAACACTTCTTACACTTTCTTAAGTATATTTTCCCCTAAATGCCACCCCCTTGGCTGCAGGGCTCAGCCATGCCCTGCAGCAGATGGGTTGGAGACAGCTGGCACTGGCTGTGTCCAGCATGGGGCAGCCCTGAGGGCACCCTGCAGATCCCACCAACAGAGATGGGGCACCTGCACCCAGTCCTTGCCTATATAATCCCGGAAAACCACACCCTATATATATGTATTAAAAAAAAAAAAAAAAAGAAAAAAAGATGGGGGCAATAAAAAATATTAGCTTGAAAAATATGAGTATTTAGCAAAATAAAACCACTCTTGTTTCCTTGCATATAGCCAGGCTGAGTAATGGGACTCTTTCTGTGTAGTTGTAGAGAATTTTTCATGTATTGTTCTGATTTTCAGTCAAAATTAAATGCAAAAAATGAAATATGTATCTTTTTAAAATCAAATTGAAACACTTGAGACAGAAAGGTTAAGAAAAGTTCAGGGAACAATCACACAAACAATTTAAGGCCATGATTTATTTAGCAGGTTCAGAGTAATAATGAGCAAAAACGCTAATCAGTGCCCACAGATATTAGATAATAAATTCAATAGGTTGAAAGAGGTATTTGTAGAGCAGCAAACGTTAGTCTAATGATTGAATTAATCTTAATGCAGAGATATTCTTGCATGCCAAATTTGTTTATCACATAACATTCTAATGAAGATAAAACTCGTGGGTCTTCTTTACCCTTATGAATTGTTACTTGGGAAGAACTGAAAAGGCATTAAGTGGCAAAGTTTTGAAAGAGGCACATGAAAAGATTCAAGCAAACAACAGATGACAATAGATAAGGTCCTCGTTCTGTATTACACTTTGAATGGCTGAATATAAATTATTTGATTAGTGGAGTTTATTAAAGAATCTACTATGTAAAACAGATCTAGAAATAACCAAGGGCTTCATAATTACCTGATCATTCTGGAACTTCCTTAACCCACTTCTGTAAGGAGGACAATCTATATATGTCTGTGCACAGAGGCTGGAAGTTCAGATGTCTACGCTAGTTAATTTTTTATTTCTGATCATCAAACAAATGTGCTTAGAATGATAATTAAGGACAACTTTTCTCTAATTTCTTGTCTGAAAAGCACCTTTAAAAA
Source organism: Oxyruncus cristatus (assembly GCA_013399855.1). Classification (NCBI taxonomy): domain Eukaryota; kingdom Metazoa; phylum Chordata; class Aves; order Passeriformes; family Cotingidae; genus Oxyruncus; species Oxyruncus cristatus. The sequence continues at coordinate 1,488,863 of VXAY01001422.1, read as the reverse complement.
CAAACAGGCAAACAAACAAACAAACTCCAACACTGAAAATCATTGCTTTTTTTTCTCCTTTAAAAATGTTCAGTTCCTACAATGGGGCACAACTCTTCCAGTACAAAGTACTTTTTTCAAGTTGCTTGCAGTTTGACCCTCTGATACACAGATTAATTGCCCAGTTTGAAAAACCTGTCAGAAGGCAGATCATCAGATTGTCCTCAGATACAGAAAGAAGTTTAAGATTATTTCCAATTACTTATTTTAGTTTGGGTTTTTTGTTTTGTTTTCTACCAGGTCCTCTCTCGGCTATTTATAAATGAGACTTTACTGAAGTATCATCTGGAGACATACACTTAGCTGCACTGATGTCGCGACCCTTGTTGACTGCGACTGGCTAATTTAAATGGTCAAAGCTGTGGAATAAACTCCATCAAAAAAAGCCCAGTGCTAATGACTTAGGTAGACACTATACCCAAGTTTAAAGTCACTTATGTGCTCCAGTGAAAAAGAGATTTGAATTTTTTCAACTAGTAAAATAATTTAAATGATCCAGTTATTCAATCTGGCTAAAGTGCAATATACTCCAAATTTATTTGTAAAAAAACCCACAGCAGAACAGTATTTAGATGTCTTTTTACTAAGACTAAATATACTCTTCTATGCCTGACATGTTAAAGACATTCGCTTGAATATCACATACTTCAGTTTCAGATGCAACGAAGAGAATATATAAGAATTATACACATTCGAGTAAGCAATGCCACATATGATATAAAAAAAGAAAAGGAAAAAAAAAAACCACCAAAAACCTGTTCTTATTCTACTGTTAGTGTTAACAGAAATATGTAATATACAAATATCTTTTCCAGCACATTTTGGAGGTCAGTGTTACATGACAACACTATTGGCTAGTCTAGGCATGTACAACCATTTTCACAGCCTTGACCTAATTATACAGATTTTAATGGGCAAACAGAGTAGAAAAGTAGAACACTTTTGTCAGTGTCCTGCCAGATTTATGAGGTGTCATATACATTGTACCAAAATACCACACTGAGCAGGCTGGCATCTTGTAATGCGCAAACATTGGATAAGACCAAAATGAAGCAGGATGAATTAAGCACCATGGCACTCATGTTTCCCCCCAGCCAAGCACTCTCTATCTCAATTTGGGTTGTTTTCCAGTTCGTTCTGGTTTTTCACAGTCTTCTGAGAAGAGGCATTCTTACCTTCCAGTTTGTTCAGTTGACAGAATGATTCATGGACATTTTTGCACCATAAATAGGAAAGCTTTCTAACTTTTGAGCATCACAGAGCTGTTCCAAAATGTTTCAATGTACATGGAAGAATTACCTATACTGATGTCAATTCCACAGCACTCCATTTTTTCGTTCACAACTATGCTATTGGGCATACTCTGTTCACCTGGCTGCTTACCTGACACCTTCCAAGCCATTCCCTTCTCTGCTGCTCCAATAACACCAGTCTAATTTCTCTTCTTTTCTTTCCCTACACTCGTCCAACAAAGTAGGAATTATCAACAGTCACTTCTGAACCTCCCCCACTGAAAAAATGCACAAACCCAAATATACTGATTTCCAAATGAAAGACATGAGATATGGGCACACATCAATATACAGGGTTACCAGGATTTATTCTTTCAGTGTTAATAAATAAATCAACAACTAACTAAATAAATAAAATAAATTAGGCAGAAGAGTAGAATACACTTTTTGTCAAGCAAGCAAGCAAGAGAGAAACACACACTCTTCAAGGGCCACAGAAAATGCTCCTCCAAAAATTAAAGACTGTGGACAATAAGCCTCTTTTGTACTAAGATGTCTTCCAAAATTGTTAATTCTTAAAAGGTTCTTTAACTTTTATTGTGCTCTTATAATGATGTTTTTTCATTCATTTGTGTTCTCATTGATCACCCTTCAGTCCAAAAGTTAATAAAGCATGCAAAGCAACTTACTGCTTCGTCATTCTAGGATTCTTCTGTATTTTTTGTTTAAGTAAACTTCATTCAAAGTGTAATTTTTTTATAAAAATGTTGTCACTGTTTGCAAAATAACATGGATAAACTCACAAGTGTCTCTAAAGTTGGTGTTTTTTAGCCTACTCCTTTCTTCTGGCAGGATCTCTTCCATGTGCCTCAGAGCATTGTCCAAATGTTTCTTGAAGTCTGGTGGGTTTGGTGCTGTGACCAGTTCCCTGGGGAGACTGTTCCAGATTTATGCTGATCCCTCTGGTCACCAGAGGGAATAGATTGGTACCTGTCCCTCCTCTTGCCCTCACAAGGAAGTTGTAGACTGCAATGAGATCTCCCCTCAGTATTCTCTTCTCCAGGCTGAGCAGCCTAAGTGACCTCAGCTACTCCTCATACGGATTTCCCTCTAGACCCTTCACCACCTTCATGGCCCTAAAGGGACTATTTTAGTTATGTCTGTTGGAGATGAACTGAACAGGTATCCTATGCCCAACACAGCAGTCCACATATTCAGAAACAGAGCCTGTGAGCACAGGCTCCTAGCTAGGATTTCCTGGAAATGTCACCTTCAGAGTCAGATTAAGCTGCAGAGAGTATCAACAGAACATAGCCACTGATGTAACAGCTTATTTTTAATAATGTCCATCTAGTCATACTATCTCTTTAAATGCTGAGGGGAAGTTGGGCAGACAAAGGTCAGTATCATTAGTAAACATCTAGATTATCTGAATATCTCTGTACCCTGGCTGAACGTGTTATATCTATGCATGTCTGTATGCATAGATATGCATATATTTATCTGTTACAGCTGTCACAGTGACCTATATTCATCTATACCATATGTTAGGTATTTTCAGTCTTCTGCAAAATGTATTATTAATATGTCTCCAAACAGTGTAGCTGCTCATGCAATAGGGATTCATATTATTAAGTACCTATTTATAACTAGAAATATATGAGTTCCATTCATAGTGAAGTAATAATGAAGAATAAGTATTTCTAGTACATAAAATAAAATATTAAGACCTGGGGTAATAGCACAAAGCAACTATCTTATACTATTCCTTTCATTTCTCATGAAAAAAATATATAAACTCTAAAACTATCATTCCAATAACTCATCCACTGTGGTGTGGGTGATTATTTTTGAGTCATTTTGTTCCTTTTCCAAATGATCCAAGGAATCTGCACTTAAATCAGCTGAAAAAGGCAGCAGTGCAGGGAAATTTTTGATTACACTTTTAACTTCACAAGCTAACCTACAAATGACTTTAAAATTGCTGGTAACACTACAGTGCTACTAACCACCTACACATTTTTATTGAAAGACTGTAGCTACAATCCATTAGCTAATGACTATGCTGTACTTGCCAGATCATATTCACACTCACAATGACTCTAAGGGCCTGGGTTTCAAGGGACTTGCATTAATGCTACCGATTAAAACCAACCTCTTTTGTTACAGTTTTGCAAAACCAATATATTTAAACAAAAAAAGAAAACCCAAAACATCCAAATTGTACTGGCTTCTCCACCAAAAAGAAAATGTATTTTGTATGCCTTTGTTATATTAAAGTGTAAGTCTTTGGCAATATTGAAATATGCGCTTGCATATTTTAAGTACAATTTAAATTGCAACAACTTAATATGTTTTGACTAACAAATTTCTTTGCCTTACATACAGTAATTGACCACTGCTCTTTAACAATTTTTTAATATTCAGTAAAAGCTAAACATCAAAACTGATCAATTATTCCATCACACTCTTTTGTCAGTCATGTGATAAATATGTATTTTACATAAGCAAAAACGAAGGACGTGCAAAGTGAGAAACATGTATACCATTAGGCTCTTGGATTATAAAATATGCAATTAGCATAAAGTTGAGAAGGTTTTTATTTTTCTCCTGTTCTTTTAGATGGATGAATCATGTATAACCGATGTTTTTACTTGATATAAGAGGATGTCTTCAATAGTTATCTCTGTGACATTATTTAATAAGGGTAGCTATGCAATGAAATACTTCAGTACAGTAAGGATAAAGTAAAAGAAAGAAATTATTCAATCTTTCTCAATGAACTTAAACACTTCCTTTAAATCTTGAAGGCAACACAGATCTAATCTAAAAGAATAATTGAGCACATCACCAAGTGAGCAAAAAGAATCCTTCTCCTAAACGGTAGGTACATAGAATTTAACTTCAAGTCTTGTATTGAAAATGACATTTTTGAGTGGTTTTCAAGTGAAAAACTTTAAAATCACCATAAGTATACTGAGAATATTTGAGCATGCAGTATTTTGATGGCAGTTCAGTAATGTAGATTTCTTTAAAATGATAGGTGAGTTATCTCATGGAGAAAACAAAATATTATTTTGCAGGAGTTTACTTCTGATATGAATCACCTAGTCACCTCTGTAATGAAACCAGAATTATTGCTCAGTAACCAAGGGCATGTAGTCCATGAGGCCACAGAAGTCCAGAGGAACTGCCACAGGAGAGTACACAGCAAAGTGTGTTCTTAGCACCAGCTGCTTCACATCCAGACCTGTTCCTCTTGTGCTGTGTAATACTTCATCATGTATCTAGAAACACACTGATTAAGGTGTAAAAATAATATATAGGTATACACAAGAAAATATTTTTCTACTTTCTCACGAAGGTGACCAGATGCTACTAAATAAACTTTTTTTTTTTTGTGCTGATGCAACACGGCTTTTATATTAAAAAGCTTTTTGCCAAAGCTGCAAAATTTTCAGACCTTCCTGAAGAGTAAAAGATTTATTTATATCTTTATCTATTTGTTTGTTTGCATATGGGAAAAAGCCCAAAGTTTTGGAACGTTTTGGAAAAGATTTTGTACATAATTCCTTTTTCTTGTCAAAGGTAAATATGCCCTAAATTAGGATGCTTATGATGCTACTGCATCTGGATGGATTCTCTCTAGAAGGCATGCCTTCACTTTGCAATCAAAGAATAAATAAATTTAATATGCTATGCACAGTGAAAAAAAAAAAAGTAAGTATTCTATTATTATTTTCATTCTCCCTACTTCTTTTAACATGTATTTACCTGGATCAGTATGAAAGGGGGTAAAGCTTAGGCTAAGAAAATATTCAACTCTTATTCCTATTTCTAGAAGATTTACTTACACATGTTTTAGACTATAAATATAATTCCTTATTTGTTTCCAATTTAATTAATCTTTCCTTCCCCTTCTCCTCCTGATGAAAACAAAAAGAGCAAGTGTATGCATGAAAACATGAAGCATTCCTTGGGAAGGCAAATATTTGAAAGAAAAAAAGAATATTCATTACCTATATAAAATAATTTTCAAATCTTATTCAGGGAACATCTCTTCTTATGCATGGATTTCTCCTGGGGTAAGAGGAGGGGGTGGTGAGGGGGAAGCAAACTTAAAATCTGAGAGAGAAAAAAAAGATAAAGCCATAAAATAAGCATAATGAACAAAATGAACACCTAGTCTCTGGACAAGACTAGGTCAAACCTGAAGACACTGATGTATAAGGGTGTTTCTTAAGATAACACATTTTTTCTACCAAAGGACTAGATTTCCTAACTGGAAAGCAGAAGCTCATCAAGCTATTTGTTTTAAGGAAGGAATACCTGGATTCCATGAATGCCCCATACAGGCATTCTTAAAGAGACAGTCAAAATGCAACATCTTCAATACTTGCTAATTTTCAAAATGCCATGAGACTTATACTACTTACCAGAAATATTTTGCTGATTGTTTGAAGGAAGAAAAACTGACTAGAGAATGGAAACATTATTACAAATCTTTCTTTCAAACTGTGCTTTAAAAAGATAAGATGTTTTAACTTCAGTTCTACCAAAAAAAAAGGAGGAAGAGAAAGGTATATAACTGTATTTTTATTCAATTAGGACTGTAAGAAACGAGGCACAAAATTTAAAATTTCCTTTTAAAAATGTTATGTGCAGATAGGTAAGAAAGCCTGATAAATCTCATAAAAGATATGAGTATTTCCTTAGCAACAAGAATAGCTGAGATTCATCTCACACAAAAGGTTGGATTTTTTGGAATCAGCTAAATTTAGTTGTCTAAGCTTCCTCTACGTACAATGCAATGTGGTCAATATAGTCTGGAAAACCACGCCTGTCACATTAAATTAGACATATGTTTAGTAACCAAATGGATCTCTAGACTCAATTATGATACTGGCTAGGTCTCCACTGCCTACACCTGGAACTCAGACTATTTCACGTCTACCTACAATTCACATCTGAATGAGTCATAGATACATCAAGACGGTCCACACATAGCACCTGCACTCATTCCCTTTTGAATGAATCTCAGTTTAAAACTCACTTCTCCTGCCTAACCATTAGCATGCAATACCAGTTTAGAAACATGCCAGGGTACCCAAGGTATTTGCATGTGGATGTCAAACTGGAAAGAGGGGAGTGCAATTAACAAGTAGGTAATCTCAGGGTATTTCAAGTAGCACCAAATGCCTATGTATAGCAAATTATTTGAGCCCTGTACATCTACATTACAGAGTTAATATCCATCCCAAATGCCTATCTGTGAATTTGGTGTTCGAGCTCCTGTTACACTCAATAGAAATATGGTAAATAGACCCTAGAGTGAAATTTAGCCAACCTGTTTTAGGTACCTACTTTAAGATTAAATGAAAGCTCTTTTACTCAATAAATTAAAACGGAAGCTTAAGCACTTAGGATAAAGTTTTAGATCTCTACATGCAAGCATCCAAATTCAGGAGTATATAACATGGAGCTGAGTTCATCAGTAATTTCTGGAACTAACACAGGCATCACTTGATTACTTCCTACAGCCTTCCTTCCTAAGCTGTGGTGGGATAGAGGCACTTTACAAAATTTACTTGCCCAATTCAGATATCCACCTCAGGAGCTGAAGTGCCTTCTGTATACAGCTTCTTCCACTGCCAGTACAGACAGAGTATAAGGCTAGACAGATCATTGGTCTTTTTTGTTTATGTTCTTCTAAAGCCTACCATGGTGGAGAGCATTTACCCTGCCTCGTATGCCCTAGAAAATAAATCCTGAGGAACACGTGTCAGATGTGGGTGTACTGAATACCCTATGGTATCACACATGGCACTTCACTGTTATTTTTAGGCAACTGGAACAGAAATCAGTAACTTGGATTGTACACATTTATGTTTGGTTTCTATACTATGTATAGTCCTACACCAGATACCCTACCATAAATTTACAGGTTTATAATTCATTTACCTTAGAGAACACAGATTTTTCTTTCCTCTGTCTTCACATCTGTCTTGCACAAGCTATACAAGACAAATTTAATTAACTTATAGGATTGCAAATCATAGAACGATTGAGATTGGAAGGAATGTCTGGTGATTGTTTAGTCCAACCTCTCTGCTCAAATCAGGGTCAACTAGAATCACACCGAGTTTGATTTTCAAAATACCCAAACATGGAGACTCCACAATCTTTCTGGGAAACCTGGTGCACAGTTCTGATAGTAAGAAAATGTGGGGTTTTTTTCTCCCTTATATTTAAAGAAAATTTCTCTGTATTTCAGCTTGTGCCCAGTGTCCCTTCTTTTATTTGGTATACCACTGAGAAGAGTCTGGCTCTCTCTCTACTCTCCTTCCCCCCACCACATAAGGTATCTGCACACATTAATAAGATCCTTCCTAAGCCTTCCCTTCTCTGGGATGAATGGTCACAGTTTTCTCAGCATCTCCCCATGTAACAGATGCTCTAATACCTTAATAATCTTTGTGGACTTTTGCTGGACCCAATCCATATTTCCATTTCCCTTCCATACTGGAAAATACAGCACTGGACTTGGCACTTCAAATGTGTCTCACCGATGCTGAGCAAAAGGAAAGGATCATTTCCATCAACTTGCTGGCAACACCCTTTCTAATGCAGTTCAGGAGGTTGGTTTCTTTTCTTAAGGGGTGCCTTCCCCCTCATGTCAATTTGCTGTCCACCAGGACTCCAAGTTCTCTTACTGCAAAGGTGTTTTCTATTTGTCAGGCCCAAGTCTGTGCAATGGGGTTATTCCTCCTAACTGGAGTTATTCTTCTCATTGTAGCCATCAACAATTCTAATTGTACTTAAAAATTGGAACCACTTTAATGCTGAAATTAACAATGCCATGCTAAATTCAACACCTTTATTCTCACAACTATAATCTTTCTTCTAATCAACTTGCCATTGTGAATAGGAGTTACACTGCTAAGACTACATTAGTAAGAGAATGTGAAAATTAATCTTAGTATCAAGGTAAAAAAGAGTCAACTCTGGCAACAATAACCTTCACTGAATTTCAGAAAAAGCAACCTCAAAAATAAAAAATAAATATTGCTGCCATTATCACACTATCATACCTTTAAAAGGCACATCGTCTCAAACACAGCTGATAGAGCACCTAGAGTACTAATATATTTCCAATATATTTCATCATGATCAAAGATATATTTATTCAGTTGCACTTTTTACTTTCATTTCCTATGGAAAGTCTTTAAAAAATAGAAGAATTGGTTGCCATTCTACCGCTAAAAAGTTGGTATAACAGCATGTTTATGAGGCATGGAAAAGAATCCACTCACATCAGAAAAATTATGGATAAAGAGAAAAACTGATTTTAAAAGTCTGCAATTTGGAAGACATGTTTTATTTTTTCTTGTTATTAATATTTAACTTGAAACTTATGACTAGCTTTTTTTGGAGGGGGGGGTTTCTGTTTTTTTTTTTGCGCTGCGCAGATATGGGATCCGTATTAAAAACAGATAGAAATGTTGCAACATTCAAAATACTACAAAGCATTAACCAGTTTATTACAGGTTCAAGAAGACTTGAGCACCATGTCTGAACTACGGACACCAAACACCCTCTTGATCAAATTAAAGGTCAAAAGTTGATTCGGTTGAAGTTAATAAGCAATATAGTACCATTTCCTCGGTCACTGAAGATCATTAAATCAAGGAATCATTCTGAAACATATTCTGTAGACACCAGGAGGAGACACATGATCTTATATGTTATTGACTAAGATTTCTGACCTGTATTGTGCAGAAGGCCGTACTAATCAAAACAGTTCCTTGGGCCTCAAAATATCCATATACTTCTGGAAGTCATAGATTTTGTGTTGACAGAGGGTGGTACAGTCACACAGACAAATGCTAGAAACTGAAGATAAATGCTTTGAGACTGGGAATATTAAACCAACTTTGATACTCTGGTGCTTTTTAATACTCAATCAAGCTCCTCTGTCACTCCGTGTTCTCAGCAAAACAGATGAAGAAAATGAGATGAAAAAGTTCATGGGTTGAGATAAGGACAGGGAGGTCACTCACCAGTTAACATCACTGACAGAACTGACTCAACCTGGGGAAGATTAATTTAATTTATTAACAATAAAAAATTGAGTAGGATAGTGAGAAAACAGAAAAACAAAACTAAAAAATGCCTTCCCCCCCTCTCCACCCCTTCCTTCTTCCCAGGCTCAAATTCACTCTTTCATAGCCTCCTCTTCTGACTCCTACCCAGCTTGCCCCTGCCACGGGCAGTGAATGGTGCAGAGGGATGTGGAATGGAAGTTGCAGTCAGTCAATAAAACTTTGTATCTGCTGCTCTTTCCTCATCATACTCTTCCCCTGTTCCAACATGGGATACCTTCCAAGGAATACAGTCCTTGATTACCGGCTTCAGCATGGGTCCCTTCCGTAGGGTACAAGCCTTCAAGAACAGACTACTCCAGAGTGGGTTCCCCAGGGGCCACAGTTCCTGCTCCTGCAAGGGTTCTTCATGGACATCCTTTAGGGTATACCTACCTTCTCCAGGGTGGGGTCCTCCATGGGCTGCTGGGGACACAATGGTCTTCTCCACAAGCTGCAAGGGAAACTCTTTGGTTCGTGAAGCACACTCTTTCTCTCCTTCCTCAATGACCTCAGTGTCTGCAGGTTTGTTTCTCTCACATTTTTCTTACTCCTTCCTCTCAGCAGCTGTGCAGCTTTGGACAGCAGTGGGTCAGGTTTAGAGCCACCAGGAACTGGCTCTGTCTAACATGGGGGCAGCCTCTGGTCTCTTCTCATAGGAGCAATCCCTGCATCTCCCCTCCCCACAACCTTGCCATGTAAACCCATGTAACACATGTAATTAAACACCAGTGGAAATAAATCACTGGACTATTTTAAAACACCAGTTTGATTTAAGAAAAGTTGTGTGAAATACTAAGCACTGTGCTATGGCAGAGATTTGACTAGATAATGATAGCGCTTTAAACTTAAAAAAAAGAAAATCTGTGAATCTCTGCAGTAGGTCTGGTCTTATTGTTACAAGAAGAAAATCCCTGTGAGAAGAAATACTTATAGGAGAATAACAACTCTTAATTTCTTAAATCAGTCTTTTGTTTTAACCTGCGTCACTGGCAAAAGCATCTGTCCTACATATCAATGGTGATGGCAGCCAAAGGCACCAGCTTTTCTCTAATGTGCAACCTTCCCCTTCCTTTAATCCTCTAACCTTTCTAATAGTCCCCTTGCCCTATCTAGCCTTTTCAGCTCACTGCTGAGGACCTGCAAGTTCTCATCTTGGATGGCAGCAGCAGCTAGGAACTTCAGACACGTTAGGTGTTCCTCTTGAAGAAGTGATGGGACAAGTTCCCCTCTCACTGCCCATTCAATGGTTATGGCATCCAAATTTACACTCCAGTTGGCTTTGTTGTATAGAGGTAAAGAGAATAGAATTGGAACAGATGTATCACAGTGGCTTTTCTAAACAAAGACCATTTTAAAATTCTCACTGTAATGATGCACCAAAGAGATATAAAGAGGTAGCAATACTTCTTATGCTTCTCAGATTTTACTTATCTTTTTAAAGAAATGGCTAAGATTGAATTCAGACTTCAGACTATTTTATAGCTCTTCTGTAGGCTAATTCACCAACTTGACTCCAGTTTTTCTTAATCTGCTTGCCTGTAGCTAAATGTGGCAGCGTTAAATTCTGTGTAAGGTATGAACTTGTGTTTAATGAAATGGAGGATATGACTCAAAGGCAAGTGCTCCTATTGTAGTTCACATACTCTCATATTATGAAAACACTATAATAACTATGGACCTAAGCATTAACAGAGTAGCATTTCTTTCTATACCTTAGGATGTTCAGCTACGGACTACTCCAGTATTGCCAAATAAGAAACTTTTGAGGCAGCAAAATGAAAGACAGGATTAAGCAGAGGGTATGCTCACAAGGTTAAACCATCATCACCCACTGGGTGTAATGATAGTGACACTGTAAAACCAAAGCTCTTTGCATGAAAGGCTTAGCTTCTCCACATGGGACACTATCATATGACCAAGTGTAATACAAGACAGTCTTGCCATGACTCTGAACCTTAATCATAATTAAACCACTGCCACAGAGATATTCCTACTTATTACTGGAATTAGAGTATGATTTAATACCCCTGACATCACTTGACTAAACTGCCATAGTATTAGGTTTATTAAAAAGTGGGAACTCAGGTACTTATCAGGCAAATTTCACCGCACAATTTTTACTATACTGAAAATAAAAAAGCTATCTACAAACATTATTATTGAAAGATAGCATTATAATATTTCTTCTAAGAACATGGAATAGCTTTGGAAGTTGTAATTAAAAACATAGGACAGAACAGAGTATTCTATTTAATTTTACTAAATAAAAAGGATGACCTTCAAAACAGTGGGTTACAATTTTTCTACAGCTCCCTGCTTTTATAAAGCTATTACTTTGTGCTATGCAACATATATTGATACTACTTATTAATGAGGTGTAGAAGTTAGGCAAGCATTTACTTAACTTCATAAACATGTATCAGAAGACATAAATATTATATTTCTGTCTGGTTTTAAACCATTGCAATTATTGCATAGATTGATCCACAGTGTATAGTAGTCTTTCTCCCTAGAGCAGTTCTAACACTCCACTAAATATATGCTATTCCTCTTTATCTCTTTGAAGAAAAATGAATCACATCCACAGCTTGCAGCTATCAAAATTTGATTTATCAAGCATTTTCATGAGAGTGCTTTTTTCCCCTTTTTTACACTAGGAGGCACATTTTTCCTTCATACAGTTCTATTGCACAGCTTTGCCACATGAAACTCTTAGATATGTTAACAATTCCAGTCTAAATTTAAGTCCCTGACATCCTTTACTATACCACAGTGAAAGAAGAATTCTTCACAAATAGGGTGGGTTGTTTTTTCACACCAATGAGAAACACACTTGTAGTAATGAAAAATAGCTTTCTGCACCTGACTGCCGACAAACAAAAACACAGTTTTCTTTTGAGTGATTACTGAAGAAATAATTCACTTCAAAATACATCAGAGAGCTGTACAGTTTTAATGGAACTGATGTTAAAGATGTTTGTGTTAAAAGTGCACTTGCTGATATGCCCATTTAAAGAATTTTGGTAATAAGAGATGCTATAAAGTAGTAGAACGAAATACTTTTTTACACAGACCTTTTATTTTTTATTTTTCTTTTTTTTTTTAGATTCTAAAGAAACTGGAATGGTTTTTACATTCTTATCTGATATACTAAAAGGTAAGGAACTTGACTCAGATGACAGATCTTTGGAATATCTTCCTTTACTTTTTATAGGAATCAAGTGTATCAAGCTGCAAATGAGACAAAGGTGAACTGTAAGGAAGCTGCAATTGACAGGTTAACATCACACTCCTCTGACTATCGATAAATACTGATCAATTAACAATAATAAAATGGACAACATATCTTAGCAGAATGAATGAAACTCTCAAGTTCAAATAAAAGACTCTAAATAAAGAAGACAGGATGAGTAATGCAAACCAAACTTGGGCTTACACATCATTATAAAGGACTTCATATTTCTATCTTGTTGCCTTTTCCTCATAACAACAGTGACAGTGTGTGGCTGACAGTGCTAGTATTTGCCTTCTCTCTTCATTTCAGTCTCCCCTGGTGTGAGAGATTTCTGTTTTCAGATTAGCTAGATGAATGTACTCTCACTGTGTATGTTTATTTCATTAAATCATGTAATTGTACTTCTTGTGTCTCTGTAGAAGCTAATGACTGGAAGCAAATATAACAATAAGGTTTCTCATATCTTTGTATAGCAAGTTAGCAAGACTTTCAGCTCATTTCCCCCCCATATTTCAGGTTTTGAAGACCTGGGTCCTGGTCTATTAAAATAGCAACATATTAATACTGAGAAACAATGGCTGCATTTTTATTCATGTAAATTCACAGTGTACAATAATAACCCACACAATTCACTGAGCATTAAAGCCATTAACCAAAATTGCTCTCAGCATGAGACAAGGACTTTACTATCAAGATTAACATCACATTCTCATGAGCTGAAGCAAACTTTTACCTAGAAATAACTTTCATAGAAATACAGTGGAACAAATCTGTATTTTTGTGTAGAGGTCATTAGCAAACATTCCCATAAACACTGTTCTTTCTCTTTAGTTGAAGCATTTAAAATAGAAATAAAGTATTGTTCTGCAACATTTATCATCCAAAATTGTTAGCAGTACATGTACATGGTAATACTATATCTCTTTACTATGATTTTTTCCTCACTTTATAATTGTATCTTTTACCTTAGAATAACCCAAGTATTTTCATAAATAGCAATTCCTTAAACAGCCACTGAAATGAAACTACCTTACAGTTAAATACAACTACTGAACATTTCACTGCAATAAAACTAGAAATTCAGCTTAGAAATGTCAAAGAATACAATGTTCAAATGATATTACACCAGTTATTTTAACTATGAACGCATGTAAATACCCACAACGTAACTTTCCCCAGCACCAGACAGCATTTTTCTCTTCTGAAAATTGCCACAGGATCTTCAATAACCATAAACTTCTTTAAACTCCATTTCACATCTCATCCAAAAACTTGTGCATCCAGTAACAAAATAACTTTTGACACAACGCCTAGGCAACAGCTTGATATTGAATAGGATATAAAGTCAAAGCCATCTAATGAGTACCATCACTCCCATCCTGGCCTGGGTTTTCCTAGGATGATTTCTGTCACAGTAATGACTATATAATTCTCTTCTTAGTTTGTGAGATTTGTTGAGATATGGAATGCACTATTTCAGTGTCTGATAAAAGGCAAAAATTCTGTACTTTAATACTTCACTAATCATCACTACAGCTTGATGGTTAGATCTTCATACATTTGACAAGAATTTAGCATCCCTAAGGCTAAACCAGGTGTAACCACAGACATATTAAAACTTTTCATATCACTTTTAAGAACATTTATTACAATTAATCATCTATAAGCATCTATATTAGGCATAAAAATTTGATCATGATTAATATACTATGTTTGCACAATGTGCTTAACAAAAATTTCCAAAACCACCTCTTTAATAACTTGCTATGAAGTTTACTAAGTCCTTTTTTCCTAACTCTTCTGGAGGATTTTTATACTGCATTTTGAGGAGATATACAATTCAGAGTCGGTGAAGCTAATGTGACAGTGGCAACACGCAGTGATGCCTGAAAACTCCTCTCTGATCTTGTTAAATCTTTCACAAGTCTCATACATGGTCAGAGAATTAACTGGATAATTCCACTTAAGCTCTTCACTTGCTTAAGCAGACATACATTCTTGCTCCAGAGTCAATCCATTCATAGTTTCTATTCTTTTATCATTCTTTGTATTTCTACAGATTAAGGATTTGAGATCATAGTAACAACAACATTTCTGTTTTGGTAAAGAAAATAAAATGCAGGTGTCATATCCAGGAAAAAAAGAAAAGGAAAAGGATAATAGGGGAAAATAAACCAGAATGCAATTCTCAGACAGTAAAGCATTTCAAAATGTTTCTTTGCAGGTTTCATCCAACACAACCTCTTGGTCTTCTCATAAAAATATGAGAAAAATATTTCCAAAGTCAATATTCCACAGTTCACGTTCTCATCTGCCATGATGTAAATGTCATAATTCAGATCCAGCTCTGCCCAAATGAGAAGATGGACCTTAATATTGTTCATCAGATCCCAAGGACACCTTCTTTCCTGGTTTGTACAGGCCCAGTGACAACTTAATCATCTATACAAAAGGGAGAAATTCCAAAGACAGAAACTAGTTCTTATTTCTATACTCCTGGGATGCAAGAGAACTCAAGTTCAATTACCTTCCAAGAGCACAGATGAGACTTTTAACCTTTGTGTCCACATTCTAGACAGAGAACAAGAGGCTTAAGGGCAGTACTGTTGCCCCCTCCCTATTTTCAGTACGTCCAAGTCTCCACATTCCACATTCCAATGTCAAAATACTAGTCACAGTATTGGTTAAGACACTGTTTCACTTTTAAGTGTTGACTGTCACGAAAACACAGCAATAATGAAAACGAATTATAGAAAAGGAAAGAAAAAAGGCAGAAATTCCCAAATTTGACAAACTGCACATCCTTAATATTTGTACAAAAACACACATCCGACAGTTCCAAAAAACAGAACACCGTTCCATTACAACCTAACAAAGAAACCCTGTGATTCTTGCTATTAGAAGGGGTAATTGTATGTTACGGAAATGTGGATTCTTCAAATTTTTCAGTGCTTCACTGATTTACTGTTTCCTATGTTAGTCTAAAAGACAGTGCAACCTCCACGTCCTTGCTCTTTAAATTGATATTTAGAATTATTTTCCTAAAACAAAGTAGAAAGCTAAATAGCAACAACACTACAAACATCAAGAAAAACTTACTACCTTGTAGGACATCCTTCTCCCAAGCTGTTCTTACTTACTGTGCAATTAGTATGAAGCTGTTTATTGAACTGGGTGTATTTTTGGTTCTACAGTTAAATTACAACATGAGGCACTTCAGACAAACTACATTATTTCCAAACAATCCTTATGAGAAAACATGACCAAATATTCATGCACATGCTTAAAAACACCTCTACCATTGCAAAGCTCAAAGGTATTAAAAAGAATGTAACCAAGTTAGCAAAGCAACTCAGATAAGCAGAGCAGTGATGGTGACTCACCCGAGTTGGGGTCAGAATTGCCGTCAGCTTCAGTCCTCTTGTCTGGTGAAGCCTGGTCGTAGAATTCGTCCTGCGGCTGAACCAGAGGGAGAGGGTGTGAGATCAGGGTTCCACCACCCACTGGCTCGTGGTCTCCCAGACCACTGTCACTGCAGCTTTCCTGGGAGCCATCAGGGAGGTGAAATGTAACACGGCGCTGGGACTACAAAGAAGAGCACAGGACACACTGATTAGTGCTCTTCTTTTCTGTTCTCCTGACTTTTTTTTTAAACTTTTGACATACAAATAGATCCCTGGCAATGCTTATGAGGCAATTACTATTATCATGTTTGTTTGCTGTTTAATTGTGGGGGGTTTGTTTTTTTGTTTGTTTGTTTGTTTTTTTAATTTGACTCACTTTTGGATTGGAAGATGGCAGATGGGAGACCCAAATTTCAAACGTCTGTACATGCTCATGTGAAAGGTGAAGTATGCTTCTCCTAAGAAACTGATCAGTAAAAAATTAGGTATGTTTCTCATAATTTTAAAAACATGATCTATAAAAAAAGCTCTCCCTGAGAAGCAAAAACATTTGCAAACCATGTCATGAAAAACAAATCACATCCGAAAATGTAATAAATATATATTTCTGAGGTTCAAATCTGTTCTAACTGGAAAAGAAGAAGTCCACTAAGAAAACAAACCCATAAAAATGGTTGTCATGTTTCAGGAAGAGTAGCATATATAAATACCTACCTATAAGGATATTTATCTGATACCAGTTATCTCCCTAATATGGATGATTAGGATTGATAATATATCTGTGAAGTCACAGTGGTCAGCAAAGACTCACAGTAAGAGAAATAAAAATAACCAGCATATACTCTGTTCGAAAGAGGCAGAATTACACATTTTCCTGAACTTAAAAAAAACAAACGACCTGCAGTCATCCCCAAAGAAAAAAAAATCCTGCAGTGTACACTTAGATTAGTTAACCACTATTGATTTTGAGCCTCTGTCATCTGGAGAAATAATCTGACTTTTTGAATTGTGGCCACAGAGTGATACAGTGATTCCCCAAGAGCTTCAGAGCTGAAAGCACCACTGCAAATTGTTTAGCAGCCGTGACTGTTGGATTCATGAAAGGAATATTACAGGTCTTCATGGATCAAAACACTGCATCTTTGAAGGATTGGAAACAACTAGTTCAAGAGTATCTCAAGAGAGTGGTTAAATTAAGTTAAGCACATCTTGCCACAAAAATGAGTTTCAGCAGCTTCAGTGGTCTGGTTAGCTAGAATGGTTTAGGATAAAGAAGAGATTCACAAAGTTTATCTTAAGCTTAATAACTGTTTAGTTTAGTGGTTACTTTTTACCAGTATTAGTAATCTGAAACTTATAGATTATATCTAAGCTAATTATTCACAATTTCTACAGAGCCGAAAGTGAAAGGAACATCAGGAAGATACTACAACAGGTATCTTCCACTAGTTAACAATTTTTAAAGTAGTTAAAATCAGGAGCCTTGAATGTATCCTGAAAAAGCACCAGGCTCAAACTCCGCTGGGTTTTTTTCATCTTTTTAAATTTTTCTTTATATGAGAAAAACCTCAAGTTAATAGTACTAACTGCATGTTTGCTTATTAAAAACTATTTGTTAATGGTAATTACTACTATTTTATATGGTGATCAATATCATCTACTAGGCTTCTTTTTATTCATCTCCCTTGGGTGGACACAGTTGATTAAGTCAACTTTGGATTACTGTGTTATTCAGTATAGAAATAAATGTAATACTACTTGCTCTTGGCTGTGATTTTATAATTAGTTATTTGCCTTTTAAGTTTCTTTTCTAGCTTTAGGATTAGAATCCAGATGTAGCAAACCAAATAGATCCTCTGAGTCACTGGGCTGTATTCATTTACATCAACAGAGAACCTAACTCTATATCTCACTAAAACAACTTTTACCTCACACTTTGTTACTTTTTCTTACAACTTTTTCTTCTGGAACTACCACCCTGAACAATCTTTTTAATCATTAGCACGTTCTTTCCCTTCAATATGAGTGAAATGAAAATATAGCTAACTACACAACTTAAAATCTTCTCTTCCTGCATCTATTTTCAGAAATATAAATTTAGAGATCTGTTTTTCCAAACTAAGAATTTATGTTGCTAGTAAAACCAGTAAGATGCACACTGTGGTGGGACATCCACCACCGTCCCTGCCCCAGGCTACTCTGTGATCTGAGGAAAGGAGATTACCTTCATTTGCTCTTAAACCTAAAAGACTCTATGAGAAAATCCCAATGACTGAGAAAACCCTAAAATAAGGGAGGTGAGAAATTCAGTTTTAGGTTTTGCAAAACAATTAAACCCCTGTAAATAATTAACCACCTAAATAAACAGAAAAATACGTAACTACAAAAATGTCCTGTTTCATGAGTTATGAAATAGCCACATAACTACATTACATAAGTTATGTAGTAAAAATACTGAACTTGGGTAAGAAATGCTCCTCATATTAAACAATACTCTGAATCTACTGGCAGACAGGAACCAGTCAACCAGTAAAATGACACAGGTCTGACACTAATACTGCAACTTCTTAGCTGATAGTGCTATAAATTTTTAAATCCATCCTTTAAATGTTAAAAAAACCCCCCAAAAAACATACTGTCTCGGCTTTCTGAGCACACATCAAGGACTCCACAAATCATTATAAAGGATTATAAAAAAAATCTAAAGGTCATGTAAATAGTGATCCAGTTCCAAAGACAATGGACAGACAACATACAGTCTGTCAAAAAACTTTGGATTAAGCTGTGCCATCAAAACAATGAGGGGAACAACCCTTCTACAAAAGAAGACTCGAAGCAAAAAACATTAGGCATATCATATAAATCACAAGGAAAGGCTGTCACTCCAAGTACTGAGTGCATATGACAGAGTAACATGGTATGTGGCCGCCACCTCCACTGCCCTGTCCAGAACCCTCCTGCCTGGCTGCTGGAGCCCAGCGTGAGGTCTCTGCCCAGGCTGAGGGATGCATCTGCCACTGTCTCCTCTGCACCAGCAATGCTGCTGCAGTAGCCAAACTAAGCGTTTATCCCAGCCACACACATGGACACTGATTTGGCCACAGCTGTGGCTACACAGATGGCCTCAGAGGAGGTGTTGCTCCCAGACGTCCCCACATTCAGGACTCACAGCAGGCACAGGCACAGGCAGACAGGTTCCCTCCTCTTTTTGGGCTGCCAGAGGCAGAAGGTGCATCACACACACTGAACTGCCCGGGTTCACATACACACACAGCTTTACGATTGTCCTGAGCACGAGCATGGCAATTCTACCTGCTCAACATCCCTGCCCAGATCCCAGCCCCATTTACCCATCCCACTGCTCACCAGCTGGTGCCCCTGGGTGCTCACTGCACACACGCAGAACTCACACGCTTGTCCCGCCAGCAGGATGCACTTGTGGATCCCCCCAAATATCAGCACAGCCCTTCTGCCTGCCTGATCCCCCTGGCCAGACCTGGGACCTTCTACTCCCTGCCTGGTCCAGCCTGGAATTTGCCAGTGAATCCACATGCACACCCCAGTTTGGGCAAGGTACAGAAACTTGCCTCCAGAAACTGGCATTTGGCTAGCAAGTTGCACAGTCCAGATCTAGCACTGAGCCCCTCACTGAGTGTACACTGAATTTCCAGTCTCCACAGCAGTAGAGACAGGGTCTCTTTCAGAAGAAAATCCTACAACATACTTAGGCTATGTTTGTGTTTATCTACTCCCTTGTGCAACCAAACACAGCTTTGAATTCTTTTTACCTAAAGACAGAATCAAGTTATTTTGAATAATGAGGTTTATAGTCAGTACAACACTGGTACTAATGATAACAAGTAATTACAATTTCAATTATGCTACAACATAAGCAGGATTATATACAGCATGAGGTAAGGTTGTAGTTCAGGTCCCAACACTTGGCCAAAATTCAAATCTAAAGTCTGTGACATATTCAATAATGAACACATATTTTGGGGGGAAAACATGGATTTTCTTCACGTCCTGAAAAACACCTAGTCCTTATTTTTAATCAGTGAATATCACATCATTGTTATGTGAAACCCAAAACTGAAAGGAGAATTCAGTCAAAGCAATATAATTTTAACCTGTGTCAAACTAATCTCAATATATAATTCAGAACAATTTGACTCAATGGGTTTTTGAACCCAGGCTGAGTTTAAAATTCAAGAAAACAATTAGTACCAGTTAAATGGAATCATTCTTCTTTTAATCACTTATTGCAGCAGATTCTATAAAGCTCATCTAAGTGAGGCATGGCTTCACATCCGCAAGAGATACAGAGAAGAATTAACTCTGTCTCAGATGGTGATAAAGGATAGCAAACTTTGGTGTTAAAAACAGGACAGCTCAAGCATTATTCAGAACACTTTTTTTTTTTTCATGTTTTTGGATGAGGTAGTCAGCCAGTCAATACTTTTTTTACACAGAACAACCAAAATTGTATCAAATCAAAGGCACATGAAACTGCTCTTGCTGCTTCTTTCCTGCTACATCAAAGCTAAATATGTACCTAGTACTTTGTAACAATTGTAATTTGTGGAATTACTGAATATAAATTATAGCTGCGATACTTGAAAATGCCAATAAAAATAGCAACAAAAACACTTATGTGGAGACGAGTAATGGATGGCAGAGGATGGGGATATTCTAACCGTACTGATCAAGTACAAAAAAGTAGAAGCTGTGCTTGACATAGCATACTGCATTTTTCTTCACTGCAATACTTTATTTGGAGATACTGAAAACATTTAAAAATATATTTGTGTTGAAGCTTATAATTTTTCCTTCCACATACTCTTCTGTCCTATCTTTGCACTCTTTCTTGACATGAGGAATTCAATGGTGACAAGTGACAGGGCAAGTAATAATAGGCACAAACTAACACAGGAAACATTTTTCCTGACAATTTTTTACTGACTGAGAACTAGCACAAGTGGTCTAGGCTCTGTGGTCTCCCTTCTTGGGTATATTCAAAAGCCATTTGGACACAGTCCTGGACAAGCAGCTGTAATTATCCCTGCTTTATCAGGGGGTTGGACTAGACGGCCTCTAGACATCCTGTCTAACCTCAGCCGTTATTTGATTCTGTGATTCTGTCAATTCTAACTGAAAATAAAAGAAAACCTGGAAATATCTGGAGCATTTTCATATTTTTTCCAGAGCTGACAACATGATATTGTACTGAAGTACTTTATTTTCTACAATCTTAGCTGTATAAAATGTATTCTGAAACCACATTTTGTAATTTCATTCCATAGAAATCCTGAAATCTTTACCTAAGCAAAAGAATTGGTTGGAATTGTACCTCAGCATTGATTTCTAGAAAAGGTGGGCCAATACTACTGAGGTTTGGACACTGTTTATGAGACTAAGCTTTTTTGCTGCTGCCCTGTTTTCCCAGAAACCCTCATACACAGTCAGAAAGGTATTTTGTGGACCTGAGTGCTAAAAGCCTGAAGTACAGGAAAGATCATGGCATGTGATATCGAGTGTTTGAAATGTCCTGTGGCAGGTGAGTTATGAGCTGTGTTGGAAGCAGAACGTTCATGTAGGAAGTATAAGCAATAGGTTTCAAAATTCTTCAGTTATTTCCTTTGTACAGTAGCTTCTAAAATGCATTTTACGTCCAATTATGTGCTTGAATCAAACAGCAAGTTACAGAAATCAGCATTAAGAGGAGTTTTTGCTCTTTTTTTATTCCAAAACCCAAGCTTGCAAGCTTTGTACAACTATTGTATTGTTTTTGCTAATCAGGGATCCCAGAAATAATTATACTATTGTTCCATTGCTGAATGTCTCACAGGGACAAATTTGGCTACAGATCCTATCCATTGTTATAAACCAAGCTGTAATTAAAAAAACATTTCTACACTGGGTAGTTGCAAATAGAACCTGCTGAATTTTAACAAGCTGAGCTGCCTTTTGAGTTTACAAATCAGGTACTTTAAACAAAATGCCCTCTTCTCCATTCAGCACAGTTGTAAGTTAAAAGCCTTGATTTCTGTCCTTGATTTTCCAGACTGGCAGAAGTCTAAACATCTAAAACATCCATTTCACAGCAAGTCAAATTAAGCTTTATGGAATGGGATGTAGGCTTGTATATCAGAATAAATATTCAAGCAGAATGTGTTTTAGTTGTCACAGAGATATTTTATTTCAGATATAGAGATTTTACATCAACAAAAACTATTTACCATTCCTTTCTGAACTACTATGCTACATTTTGTGTTAAGATGACAAAGGAATATTGTGAAGGAAAAACAACTTAAAAAAACCCCAAACATTTTGGGAATATTTTCCTTATGGAAAGATTGTTGATATGGAGGCTTAAAAGAGAAACTTGAAAAAAAACAAATTACCTTTTGGAAAAAAAACCAGAAAAACCTATGGCAATGCCATATTAAATATGTCATATATTATGCCATCTAAGATGACATAATTTACTGAAACCCCACTAATGAATAAAGAAGTCAGAGGAGAAACATATTAAAATATAATCAAGTGTAAACAGTAGACAAATACCCTAAAAAGCCCATAGGCTATAGATAATTAAATGTTGATTATGAACATGTTTGTGCACAAGTTTAAGAATGTTGTAAGGACACAAGAAAAACCTATGCTTCATTCCAAATGCCTCTGCGGAAAATGTCTGTTTGATAAAATCTGTTCTTTCCAGGATCAAAGCAGAGATTCCTGGTCCATGTACAAAAACACGGATTTAAATTTTTGTATATAAGGTCAAGACTGTAAATAGAGGTTAAGTCACAAAAACAGACTGATACCAAGTTTCAGAGAGAAGAAAGGAGTGACGCAGCAAAACACCAAGATTTAAAATAAAGTTTTAACAAACTATAATTTAACCCCTTCTTTTCTCATAAATAATTTTTCTCTCAAATTCTGACACTGCAAGCACAAGCAATGCACTTTTTAATGTGGCAAGGGTGTGATCTGGGATAAGCAGATTCCTTTTAAACTAAAATACAATGGGAAACTTAGAAAAAATGTATCTATGTTTGTATTTGCTGCACAGAATGAACTGGCAACGTCTTTGAATTAACATATGGTAGCTGTATTAATTTGTTTTATAAATAAACAGTAGTTTGTTATATGATTTTGCAGTTCTGATTGATGTGGTGAAACAACCCTAAAACCTACAATCTACATGTTCTTTTCCAAATTGAAAAGAAGAATCAGAGTATAGCTCTGGACTCTGACCTTCTTTGGAAGTTGTAGAGTGTCTCACAGGAAGGTCACAAAGCACCTCAAACAGGGCTTTGTACAACTCAGCTCACTGAAACACACCTTCTTCTTTCATGCTTCACTGAAGTTCACAAAAGGATATAAATCTGAGATAAAATCATTCTACTTTCTTAGTGAAAGCCACTTTTGTGTTCTCCCTGATAATCTTGGCTCAACTCTGTGTTATGAACAATTTGCTAAGACAAATAGGATTTTTTTTTGGGGGGGGGCTACATCTAAACCAAATTTCCTCATGCAGTCTTCATGGTAGTCCTTATTCAAGGATCCTGTTTGTATCACAGGATAATCCATTCTCCAAACCCATCCTGATATCTTACACACAGAACCAAGATAATGAAGATAGATTAAGTTTTTGACCAACCTCTCAAGCTAAAATAAGACTGAAAGGAGAAAAAGCAATTCATACAGAATCTTCCTGCTACTTCTTCATACCATGCTACCCATATAAATAGCTGGAGTGGCTAGGTATTTACTTGTTTTTTCCCCCTAAGGTAAGAATTTCAGTGTTGATTTCAGAATGTAAATTTTTGTTATACTAGGCAAACATTTGATTTCTTCTGCTCAGTTTCTCAGTACGAAAATTTCACAGAAGTCTGTAAATTACACTGCAATATATTAAAAGAAAGCATAAATATAATCACCTATTATATTGCTGTTGCTACCTAGGCTGCAGAGAACTGGCCTTTTCATAAGGGTGAGAAATAGTATCAATTACAGCCTGCCAACTGACTGGGAAGGAAATGACAGCTTGATGGTCCCAAGCACATTTGAATGTGGAGAACAAACAGCCTCCCTGGTTGGGGACTTGTTTTAGTTTTGCAGAGACAGTGAATGAAGAAAGACCTGCAGTCAAATCCTGAGGTTTCAGTCATCTTTTGAAGTAATATCACATTCTTCCTGTGTTTATGTAGTGATGTGCCTTCATTTTATTTCATGAAACGTCATAATTCTTCCTGGGTTTTGTAGGATTTTTTTTTTCTCAATTGGACACTCAAAAGACTGACAAACCTTTAACTAAAGACGCTAAACACAGGACTATCATACGTTTTATATTGTTTTGTCTTCTTAATATCCACTTAGAAGGCAATTACTCCCTGTCTTAATAAGCATTGTTATCTACCTACAAACATCTTGACTGCAAGGTAAATTTGACCTAACAGGAAAGATAAGTTCTACAATTTAATCTAGTCTAAATCAGAGTATTACCTTGTTCAACTTAGGTATCTGGTAAAACACTGATAAATTTTCAACATTTTAAATCCTAGCCCCCATCCTTCTGAATTAACTGTCTGAGATTCAGAAAATCAGTTCTAAGCCTACAATTATGCAAATTCATATCTCAGGTGCATGGAAAGACAAATGGGGAGAAAAGATGGAAACTGCTGTACACAATACAACATAGTGTTGTATTTTGGATAGTTTTCTAAACAGATCTGTGGTTAATGGAGAAAGAAATAGTAGAGAGACATGAAGTTCAGAGTTTTCAAATTTAAATGCCCAAAATTAGCCTAACTAGATCTTGCATTATGTTCATAACTATTCAGACACCTGACTTTAGACATTCAACACCTGAAATTTTAGTTGTGTTTAGGAAAAATATCTAAGATACAAGAACCTGAAGAAACAGATCTCACTGGCAAAAAGATACTAGACTAACCTACACATACACATTTTAGTTGCAATAGAAATATATTTTCTGTGATCTTTAGTAATTTAAAGACTTCAGTTTCTTTGTTTATTCTGATTTTGGTGATGAGCTACTCCTAGCGAGACAGATAACGCACGTTACAAGTGCACTCAATTGTAGAAGCATTTCAGAAGCACTGTACCAATTACAACAGTAACTAGCATAACTTCTCTACACTCTGAGAAGTATTACATTAGTAAAAGCATGTGTTGATCAATAATGCTTATGAAATACTGAAATGTAGAAACAGCTGTTGCTGAAATTTAACAAGTTAAATTATAACGATATATTTTCCCTGATTTACCTTCCGTAAAACTCATCCTGCTTCAGTAATGTGAACAAGGTAATAAAGTTTCTGGGACTTTCTTTTAACAATAAATTACATTTTCAAATGTGAGAAGAAACTATAGAGAAAATTTTCCATCTGAGGACTGTACATTATCTGGAGGCTGCTTATAAAAAGAACCCTATTATTGTCATACATGAAAATATTGACTGCTATATTTGCATTTCAATTTATAATGTTAACATAAATTAGGTCTATAGTATTTAATGAGTTACATCAACTAAGGTTTATTAATTGTATAAACTG
Source organism: Oxyruncus cristatus (assembly GCA_013399855.1). NCBI lineage: Eukaryota > Metazoa > Chordata > Aves > Passeriformes > Cotingidae > Oxyruncus > Oxyruncus cristatus. Next base: position 1,463,225 of record VXAY01001422.1, on the reverse strand, counting down.
ATACAGGTGGTATCATGTCAATAATCATTACTGATACTGCATCTTATTGTTGAGGCTGCATATTGCTGTGTTTCAGAAGTGCTGTGTATTTATGTTTTCATCACTGTCAGTGACTACAGCAGATATGCAGGGTTCTGCAGTACCAAGAAGCAGGAAACTTTCCAGTGATCTTCATGGAAAAGAAAGATGTGATAAAAACCCCTTTGGAATTCTGTTCCATTAGCATTCTTTAGTACTGCATATAACCTTGGAAATCAAACAGGCCATGGATCTTGTGTAAAGATAGCAATCTTTTGTCTGGGACAATGCAGCCCTTGCTCTATATTAGAACTAATTTGAATGCTCTGGGTTTAATTATGTATATAAAAGGAAGAAAAACATACTTCAATATCCTCAGATTTAGCAACAAACAGCCAGCTGTCCACTAAAAAGTTTTGAATCAGAGGGTAGTCAGATTAACACTACTTTAAATGAAAAAAAAAAAAAAAAAGAGAAAAAAAAAAATGAAGGCCTTTAAATGATCACACTCTAAAGTAACCAGAGCTCATAGTGACATCATGATGGCAATCTTCACTTTTATTTATGTGAGTTTGCGGAAATGCAATTAAGATCGTATTGATCCTCAATACATCAAGGATTAATAAATGCAGAAAAAAACCACAATTCTCATAAAGATTCTAAGGATATCTTGTATTAGCATGGGGACAGGAGGAGGGCAAGGAAGGAGGCTCTCAATGTAAGGATGCTGTTGGAAAATAATACATCAGGACATTGCTTCCTGAACTAGTAGTACCATGTGTAACAGGTATCTGTTACTGACAGATCACTAGGTTATAATTGATTCTGAGTCAGTAGTCATGTCTTCTCCTACAAGCACAGAAAGCAGAAGCAGCAGCAGCACTGCCCTTTGAGGATAAGACCCTTTACATGCCATAATTCTAGAAAGCAGCCGTACATCTATGGACACTACAGCTGTCACATTAGATAAATAGATCCACCTTGGAAAAGCCCAAAGTGGACATGATTGTCAAGGATAATATGGTTAAGCTAGTGCATTCTGGGAAAGATGCATTTTCTAGAATATTTTAATTTTGAAACTAATATTATTATCCCGATTGATTGCACACACTATAAGTTAATTAAAACACCTCTGTTAAAATATATCTGCATCTCTAATAGGAAAAGAACTAGAGTATTTGCGCCGTAAACCCCTATGTTTTGTCATAAGGGCATGATGTCCTTAAGAACTGCTTTCATAAGGACAGTTTTCTGAATTTATTTTAGAGTCTGGGGTTTTTTTATTTGAACTCAAAAAGCTTTGGAGTTTTCATTTTGCATATGCAAACACGTGAAATGTGCTACAGAAAATGAAAATAAATAAATAAATCCCCAGCTTTTCACTTGCGATTTTTCACTTCAGGGAACAATATATATTACAAATACTGACTACAAACTTCTCTTCTACCACACGTAACACACGTGTACATCTGTCTTGCAATACCTTATGATTTCCAAGTCAAAGCCTGGAAAGCTAAATCCACAGAGAACATTACTATTTTCTGTGTCTGAACATGGGGGTTTTTTTGTTGTTTTGATAATGGGTCTTTCTGTGCCATGTGAGTTGTAGGGGCAGGTCTCTGATACATGAAATTATAATCCAAAATAAGAGAATAAACTAAGAACAATCCTGTGAAGGTGCTTTCACCTTCACAGAGGTTTCTATAAAAAAAAAAACAACACATCAGCAGCTTAGCCAGTAAGAGAGCTAAAACCTCATGTATTAACAAGCAGGATGAAAAAGGAAAGAGGAAAAAGATAAGGACTTTTGCATGGAAATCAGGTATGTGAATGTGGTACTACTGTACTATCAAAATAGCAGATACTCTCAATGGTATTTTACACTGAGAAAAAACAATTAGGATATATTTTCTCCTGGCCTCAAGTAGAAGTCAAATGAGACCTGACAAGAATCATTATTATTATTAGACTGCATCCAATTTTCAGTATTTTCCACAAATTACATATGGCATGCTCTTGACACATTAAAAGTTATAGAGAAAATAAGAACTCTGTCATCTGGACAGTTTTAGGTAATGCTGCCAGTGCCATTTTTCTCCTTGAATGTTTGGTAGCCCATATTGATGTTCTGATGTTGATGAACTAACCTAATCCGAGCCGCCTGAGATTACTGTTAGTAAAGTTAATTCACACTCGTGAACTTCAGCAGCCTAAAAGAATAACGTTGCAGAAGTCTTTGAAGTTACATCAACTGATGATAATACCCATCTACTTTTACTTAGCTTCTGTGGATATAAATTCACCAAGTCACATTCTGAGAACTACTGAACTTTATACAACCTTGGCCTGTGACTTCTCCATTTTCTGTCTACAAAACAGGAGAAAGCAGGACATTGGACACTTAATATAAAACGATTTAGTGTTTGGTGCATATATTTTTCAAATATGCATACTATCAAGTTTCTCATCTCACAGAATTTTTTGGATGCTATAACCCTTTATCCCAGTGTTTAAAGCTGATAGATTTATTTGTGCACTTTCCACCCTGTACACACAAACATGTTAATTAATACAGATATCCAAGGACTGCAGACTTTTGACTCAAACATTTTCTAACATTTCAAGGGTAATTTTTTTGTATTTTGCAAATGCTAGCTTTTCATTAGACAAACTGACAATCACAAATCTTCTGTTTCACATTTTATTTTATGCAACAATAGTAATTTAAATAAAAGCATGAAAACCACAGAACCACAAAGGAATTAAATTGCACTTCACAAAATACTGTAAAGGTATATGTACATGCCCTACGTGTCTTCATTTGCCAGGGAATATTAAAAATGGAAGTGCAAAGAGCTTGCATCTAAACCTAAACCAATCATTTACAAGTGTCGCTGTTATGTCATGATACATTCTACATTACATTACTAGCTACCTCCTGAACTGAAAGAACACACTTCTGAGTGAGATTTCAGCATCAGAACAATTGTTAAATAAATTATTTCTATGTATGGGCAAATTGAACTGACTTACATTACTGTTTTAATATCAATTTCTCACATAGAAGTAGATCAGAATCCTTTCTGGTATGATCCTTTCTGTGACAGATGGATGAAAATGCATGGTGGTACTTTGAGATTAAGGTGCTATCAAACTGTATAAAAAAATCACAGATCTCAATGCCTGTGGAAGCCACATTATCTCAGTCTTCACAAGTTGACAAGGCATGTAAAGAATGCATACAAATCCCCTGGTTTGATCTCTATTGTTGACAGATCACAGATATGGAAGTCTGATATATTTCCACAGGAACTGCGAGTAGGATGATAACTAGTCAAAAATGGCAGAAAACCACACCTACTTCTTCAAAAAATGTGAAGGTGGAAAGGTGCCTATTTTCTCTAGAGAGAGTGAGCAGGGGAAGATGTCATTACTTTAGAGTTACAAGTATTATAAAAAAGCAACAAAAAAAGCAGCCAAAACAAGGCTTAAAAAATTCTCTGAAATGGAGACTAATAGTTCTTCACACAATTTTGAATTTCCTTTGTAGGAGGAATAAACACGGCCCTAATCTACAACCTGGTAACGTAACTGGAAAGTTTTCCACTGATCTCAAAGGGATTAGGATTTTTATATTTTCACCAGCACTAAAGTTAATAACCCCCCAAGTTTTTCTTGTCCTCTAACAGTCATTGTTATGAATGTTTCTGACTTTACCAACCTTTCAAATATAAATTACATTATTCACAGATATTATCTTTTGTATTGGAGACACTGATCATGTATAATCTATTTTTTTGCCTCGTAGTGTTGGATTTTCTTTTCCCATATGTGCTAATCAGTATTCCTTAGATATAAAAAATTAAATCTAAACAAGTTTTAAGTATATTAAATAATCATTTAGGCTTGATGTTAAGTGTTTTGTGTGTCACTGTTTTCTCTCTGTGTGCAGATTCCTGTGCTTGAATTTCCTAGAATCAATTAAATATATATTCTTTTAATAGCTTATCTCTCTAGTTTCCAAGTGGAGATCAAATTCTTATGTGTAATTAATGAACTGCATAAGTGAGGTATGCCCCCAACTTTTGAATTACACAATGTCCAAAAGGAATGTAGCAAAAAATTATGTGGCAGTCAAAGCAAGATCGACATTTCAGTATGAAATGACAGGCATGTTTCATTAAAGGCCAAATCCTCCAGTTATTCTTCAGAAGGTAATGGAGGCCTTGCACTGCACTGAGGAATGCCGATTTCATTGACAGGTAATTACTCTGTTAATACCTCCATTATGCAAAGACAGAGTAGCCAAACTACTAAGGTGTCAAACATGCAACACATTTGGTTAGATCAAACCTCCCATATATGAAGGTTATAGAACAGCCAAGTCCCACTTGGCACAAGATGTATTCACTCTTTAAAACAGCACATACACTGCACTGAGGCAGAGTCACAACAGCTGAAACATTGCATCGGGGAAAAACAGAAGGTAAGGTAATTAGATCACTCTCTTTGGTAACAGGGATTTCTCTGCAAGATTTCTTGGAATTAAGGAAAAAAAGCAGGCAAGACTACATCTTGATAAGTGCTTATCACAAAATTACCTTTTTTTTCCCATGGGACTAGTCATAGATAATATTAGTTGTAATTAGTCATATTGAATGGTATACAATCACAATTATTAAATAATTCATTCTACACCAAATGCAAACAACAGCCTAAAAAATGTATATATAGCAGATCAGAGAAATGCCTAGTGTGCACTTTGAAAAAGACCAGAGGGTATGAGCTTTGCTCTGTAGAGGCAAGGTTATTATTTCTTAGGAAAATGCATAGTTCAAAATCTCTAGAATTGAAACTAGAAGCCCTCTGGAATAACATATTTTGAATAGCAATCCTAATAAGAACAGTAAAACTAACAAAATCAAGCTGTACATGTTTAACTTCATAATGAGGAAGCAAAATGTTTCCCACACTAGGAAAAAATTGATATGGTATATGCCCTGGGTTGACAGATGGAAGAAAAAGAAAGACAGATGTGTTCTAATTTCTTGGGTAGGTTCTTTTCCTTTAGTCTTTTTTTCCATAAGATGACTATCAGGCATAGATGAAACTGCTTACTCAATAACACTGGCTACAGATATTCACCAGAGAAGTAATGCCAAATATCCTCTAGGACTTTGCCCACTAGTATCATCTCAAATGATATTCAGTAACAGGCAAAATGACTAACAGCTGGCATTTTCCTTAGAAATGGCAAAACACCAACCAGGTCCAGTTTGTGCAGCCCTGGTACAGGGGACCATCTGGAATGCTAGCCTGAATCTTAACAATTAAAATCAGGGGCCAGGTCAGACAAGTAGCATCTTAAAGAATTCATGATCCTGAGTTTCTAAGCTAAACTGAAAATGACAGAGAAGCTAACATGTGAGGGAATGTAAGTAGTCATTCTCACCCAGGGGATGCAGGGTGATCATGTGGTTAAAGTACAGGACGTGGAGTTAGAAGACACTCTGTGACACATTTCACGCATAATAAAATGTAAGTCACTGTAATCAATAGAAAGTTTCCAATTAGATCCAGAATAAGGTACCTGGAGTCTATCTTCCAGGTACTGAAAACCTCTTGATGGTGGCCAGCTGCCATCAGATGCCAGTGATGTGAAACACTTAACATTTTTCTTTATTGATAAATGGGAAAGATCATTGCCTTTTTTTTTTCCAGCTAGGCATGATGATTTCAAAAGCTAGCATGATATTTGCAAATGAATTTAAGATGCTCAGATGGCAAATGCTATTCAAAGAATAAATATTTTATTATTTCATAATTTGAAGTGTAAGAAATATGTTTATAATTTCATTTTACTTGATTATAAAAGGCTTAATACTGAGCAGGGGAAGGATGGAAGAGAGAACAGGAGAACGGCACTGTGAGAGGTCATACTCAAATAACGTAGGAAAGAATGCTGTTCCCTTATAAAATTTACAATCTGATTGAAGACCGGAGGAAGTAAAGACAACAAGAGAGCCATGGGGAAATAACAAAGGTAGCAGTACAGCTCCACATGATTACTGTGGTTAACAATGTGTCCTGCTTGATGGATCTAAATCATTATGCTTTATGGTTGTTTCTGAGGATATGGTTTCCTTCTTAAAAAAATCAGCAGATCTTCCTCTGCTTCTTTTCCTATGTTCATAATATATTGCTATTTTATTTAATCTCCTAACTGCACTTTTATAATTATAAAGTCTACTTTAAGTTATTAATTTTCCTGATTTGATTTTTAAAACAATAACAAGTAGGAATTACATTTATTCCTCCCCACCCCGACCTTGCCCAGACACGTCCTTGTAAAATCCAGTAGGGATCTGGATAGGGCATCTTTGGGAAAATAAACTCAGGAATACTCATTGTCAAGTGATGGCAAGAACAGGATATATGTGATTGAATTAAATCTGCCCAGGGATCACAGACAACAAGAAAAACTTCTATAGGTATATCAGTGATAAAAGGAAGAGGAGTGAAATGTGGGTGCTCTGCAGAAGAAAATGAGAGATCTGGTTACCTGAGATATGGAGAAGTCTAAGGTACACAACAACTTTTTGTCTTGGTCTTTTCCAGCAAGTGCTGCAGCCACAGCATCCAAGTCACAGAAGCCAAAGGCAGGGACTGAAAACGAGGAGCTGCCCACAGTAGGAAAAGATTAGATTCAAGAACATCTAAGGAATCTGAAGGTACTCAGATCCTTGGGACATAATGAAATGCATCCATGGGTCTTGAGAAAACTGGCAGATGAAGTGGCTGAGCCACTATCCATCATATTTGAGATGTCATGGCAGTCCACTGACTAGAAAAAGGGTAACATAACCTCCATTTTTAAAAAAAGGAGAAATAAGGAAGACCTTGGGAACTGCAGGCCAGCCAGTCTCACCTCACTGCCTGGCAAGATCTTGGAGCAGATCCTCCCAGAAATTATGCTAAGGCATATGGAAAAGTAGAGCGTGATTGGTCACAAACAACACAGCTTCACTAAGAGCAAAATCTTTTTGGCCATCTACAATGTGGTTACAGTGTTTGTGGGAAGAGAGACTACCTGGACTTGTGCAAAGCATTTGACACTATCCTGCATGACATCCTGATCTCTGCGCTGGAGAGACATGGTTTTGACAGACGAACCACTCAGTGGACAAGGAATTAGCTAGCTGTTTGCACTCAAAGAGTTGCAGTCAATGGCTCAATATCCAGTGGAGACCACTGACAATTGACATTCTTCTGGCATCAGTATTGGGATCAGTGCTGTTTAACATCTTTGCCAGCAATGTGGACAGTCAAACATAAGAGGGATGTGGATTTGTTGGAGTGAATCCAAGGAGAGTCACAAAGATTGTCAGAGGGCTGGAAGACCTCTCCTATGAAGACAGGCTGAGAGAGGTCTTCACCCAGAGGGTGATTGGGTACTAGAACAGGCTCCCCAGGAAAGTGGTCACAGTACCAAGCCTGACAGAGTTCAAGAAATACTCTCAGGCACATGCTGTGACTCTTGAGGATGATCCTGTGCAGGGCTAGGATTTGGACTCAATGATCCTTGTGGATCCTTTTCAACTCAGCAGATTCTGTGATTCTGAGTAGGGCTGTTCAGTCTGTAGAAGGGAAGGCTTCACAATGACCTTATAGCACATTCCAACACCAAAATGGGGTCTACAAGAGAGCTGCAGAGGGACTTTTTATAAGGGCATATAAGTGATAGGACAAAGAACAATGACTTTAAACTGAAAAAGGGTGGACTTAGATTAGATAAAAGAAGAAATTATTCACTGTGAGGGTGACGAGGCACTGGAACAGGTTGTCCAGAAAAGCTGTGGATGTCCCATCCCTGAAAGCCTCAAAGCTAGGTTGGATGGGGCTTTGAACAACCCTGTCTAAGTAGAAGGTATCCTTCCCCATGGCAGGGGGGACTGTAACTAGGTCCCTTCCGACCCAAACCATTCTGTGATTCTATGACTCTGATATTCTGCATAAAAACTTCTATTAAATGTTAGTTTTCTAATAATTACAGGAGTTATTTTAATTTTAGATGATGTCATTGGTCTGTGATCATCTACTCAGCTCACCCACTGTGTTTTCAGGCTCTCCTTTATTGCCACTATAGAGATATTTTTAATTAAGGTTTCTTCAAATATACAAAAATCACAACTAAAGTGACATGATACCATACATGAGTAATCTAAGTGAAACCACAGGACTATTCATTTCTGGAAAAATATGAGTAATTCTACATACTACACGATATGGACACTAATCTATGATAATGTCAGAATAGTGCTTGTATAAATAATGGTGTGAAACTCCTTCAAACCACCAACTCTAGAACTACTTTGCTCAATCTTAGTTTCTGTCTAAACTCAAAAAATGACAAATGTGTCTATTCTGCCATGCTCCAGAATAAATACTTCAAGCAGTACCAATGACAATTTTCTCTGGCACAAAGACCTTCTATGTTTACTTGTGATTGTGTTTAATTTCATATTGAGATGACTAATCAGAGTAAATGTCTTTATTTTCTGCTGTTTTAACTTCAAGAAATGATCTCTTCTGGTTTTATCCTATTATAAGGATCGCTACAAAAATGGGAAACAATTAACACTGGGTTTAATGCATGAATGCCATAGAGCTGAAGTAATTGCACTCAAGGTCTGCTAACTTTTTAATCAGGCATCTGGTCGCAAGCTGCTCACGATTGATTCTGAGAGAAGAACTAACACAATCTAGGCAGCAAAAGCAGGTGTGCCAGAAAAGCATACATGTTGGCAAAACCAATGAAAGAATCCAGTGGTAAAAGAAGCAAAAACTAGTGGAAAATTCTTCTTAGAAGACTTTTGCTTGGGAACCACTCATAACCGAGTGAAATTAATTGATGCAAATGAGCATAGAGAGAACTTTTTGACCAAAATAATTAAGAAATACGAACAGCAGAACCATAAAAGCTCAGCCTAGAGAAGACTTGCCAGTCAGAATCATAGTGAGCAGAATTAATTAGACTGGGGAGTTGAAATTTTCACATGCATATCATGAGAGGTTTCTGGATTACAATTAGAACACTTAACTATTCTCAGCATTTTGGCCTTGTTTTGGAAAAACAAACAGATCCATTTTTATTTTTATTTGTTAGAAATATACTTGTTTCCTTTCTTTAATAAATTTATTCTCCCTGATTAAGAGAGTCCTGGATCTAAAAGCGCTTACACAGCATAGCACGGGGTGCACTTATAAACTATGTGTTGATGGAGACTATGCCTACACTCACGCATCTGTAGAATCACAATTATGTCAAAGAGGAAAATGCAAGAATATAATCTAAGTAAAAATTGCACATTCATATCACTTTTCAAGTAAAAATACCCCTCCCTAGTTCATATACAATATTACAACAGTAAACTCCTTTCAGGATTACCCTCAAGGAAACTTTGATTAGGCATGTATGTTGGCATAACACCTTTGAGGTTGACGGGTTGGAGGTTTGTTATCAATATCTTTGACTAAACCATATTTGTACCTAATATTAATGATTTTATCACCCTTCTATATAAAATACATAGTTTATTATAACATTACATAACATTTTGGCATTGGGATCTTGATCAAACTCTTTGAAACATGTAGATTAGAAATAGAAAATTACACCAATTATAAGGTTCTGATCCTTATTAATGCAAGGAAGAATCTTACCTATGAACTAAAGCACCACCCATCTTAGGAAAAACCAAAACCAACAAACAAACCAACATAGATAATAGGTAATGCAAGAGGTTTGGAAGGTTTGTTTCACATATAACTCTGAAAAACTGCTACAAATAACACTTTTTAAGAGACTGGCAAGAAACAGGATTGAGCTGAAACCTAGACATTTCTAAAAAATATTTTGCAAAATCCTAATCCTTCTGCCCAGTAACAATTTCCCTGTAAACTCCAGAAATAGGTTTCCTATCTTTTAGGCACACGTTGGTGAAGAAATAACTACTATGTCAGCTTCCAGGCTTTGCTCTTTCTAAGACTTAGAACCAGACTAACACGTTGTGTTAAAAGCAAGGATGCCTAAACATTATTCTAAATCTTTGCTGGTTAGTTTTTTGTTTTTTTTTTTCCCCAATTGAGTGAATCCTACCAAGTACAAGATGTATTAATTAACTTAGAGATTCCCAGTATACAGTATCCATGTGGATCCAACAGCATCACTTCAAATCCTTTTAGAGCTGCTTGAGTACAGATATGGTAGGATATCAAAAGCTTTAATCAATCCCTATTTGCTTAAATCAAAAGCATCATCTAATCTTAAAATTGTTTACCAACACTTGAAATCAGCAAGTGGCAGCACCTTGGGCACTAGCAGAGCGAAATAGCAAGGACAGCTTCTAACTAAAGAGGATGACACAGGAGGCCTAAATGTTGTTCTCTCTTCCTAGGCCTAAAGAGCTGCAATTTTGCAAAGCTGGTTCAATGGCCACTATCTTGCCTTGTGATAGATATGGAAGAATAATCATGTATTTGTCAATCTTCCAATACTCTAAAGAGAGTTTTCTCTCTTTCACCTTCCCTCTAACAGCTATCACTCAGTCACTACTGTCATCTGCAGGTGAAGGTTTTAGAGAAATGAAAGGCAGTGGTCTGGCACAGGGCCACTCACACACTCTCACAAAGAGACCCTTAATCTTAAGGGACTTTCACATCTCTCTGATCTGGGAGCAATTCAGGTTAGACGCCAGAAGGAAGAAGAACAAAGACACCGGCATTTGAGAATTCCCTCAGTGCCTTAATAACATCGCTGAGATGGCTTTTGCCAGATTAAACAGACATGTTCCTTTAGACCCTAAATATTGCTCTGAAAGTAATTCCCCAAGCATTGTCCAGAGTTTAACAGGGTTTGGGATACCGACAATCAAACTTTGAAGTAATTCTTCAAATTCCAGTGGAGTTGGCTGCAGAGACAACCTGCAGAGGTAGAATATGCAGGTCTTTCGAGGCCAAGGAGAGAAAGGGCAGCTTGATTTTTTCACAATTCCTGTGTTTAAAGAGCTTGGATAAAGAAATTCCAACACAACAGCTTATTTCTAAAATGCTTTAAAGTAAAGGTTGGGTATGGGGGTTAGTGAACCAGCTGGTATTTTCTAATGGTGCCTACAATCAGCACAGTATTCTAACACTACAGGAGAATGCTATGGGAGCTACAATACATTAGTGAAGCCTGACAGGGTAAAGATCTTCCTTCACTTGCCATTTTGTTCTGAAGCGACAAGAAAGCTACAGATTTCAAGATGGGGATTCTATCCAGTATCCACATGAACCATCATTATATGCAATCTTACAAGCGATGTCAATAATACAAACAATAATGGTGTATAGGCAGAAAAAAATCTTTTAAAAATCTTAGAAAAAAAATATTTTTAAAGTGACTAATGCCTTAGTTTCCTACATGCCAGTACTCACCTACATAATTCCTCTGAGACACTTTCAAATGTTAAAGGAGCCCATCTGCCTATCTGTGTTCATTCATTTGAACACAGCAGGATCACTCTCTTGTGATGTTTCTAGTACTTGGGTTAATTTCATTACACTCTCTGAGATATTAATTATAAAGAAATATCAGAATATCAAAATGCAACGTAATACTTAAATTCCAGTCCACTTACATGGGTGAATCAAGTTAATGTCAATCTGGAAATTTACTCTAAGTTATTAGTGAATATATTCACTCCTTCCAATCCCTTATGAGCTTTTGCAGAATCTGAGCTTTTAAAAAAAGAAAAAATCTGAAAAGAAGGTCTCAAAACTATAAACTGAATAAAGGCAATGCATGTTTTCTAAATTAGCAGACAGACAGCTGAGTGCCACTACCGTAACCCGAAGATTTGACAGGCTACAGCAGAGTTAAAATTGACAAGGCCCTTTTGTTATATTTTCCTGCTGCTATTCAAAATTCTCTGAGTAGTAGGAGACTGACGAGAAAGAGGTTAATTTTGCTCCACAGCAGTTTAGACTATGGAATTCTGAAGAAAGTAGACAGTATAGGATAGCTTTATTCCAATAAACTGCAGAATATTTGATTTGGGGGAGGTTAGTTAGCAAGGCAGCTACTTTTTCAACCAGACTTCATAATGTCTTTAAATGTGGTGCTTTGGTTTTTTTTGGGTTTGGTTTAGGTTTGGGGTTCTTTCTAATTATTGTTTATTGATTGATCTTCTTTTAACAACAAATATCCAAGAAAACAAGCCGGAATGCCATTTTTAATGCATTGCATTGCTCCAGAATACAGTCATTTATGGGAAAACAATACTTTCTTTTCTCTTTTGGAGCCAGATGTAAGAAGTGGAAGATAGATCACCATGGGGACGTGAGCTAGATCACTGAAAGGATATAAGGCATGTACACTGTGACCAGGGAAGTGGCAAAGAGGTTGAGTCTAGGAAAAAAAAAAGAGTAAGAGAGAGAGGACTGAAATAGGATAGAGAGAGGAGGACTGGAGTTAGGGAAGTAGTCTGAATCTTGTAGTGTGGAAAGAAGAATGACATGAAAGGCAGCAAAAAGATAGTGCATAAGACGAAGTCTCTATGACAAGCCAAGGACAAAATAGGAATTGGTATCAATTCTTACCAGTGGGAGAAGAGGAGGGTGGAGAAAGGAAGCAATTGTTACAAGGAATGGGAAGAAAAATCTCTAGCTGGCCTAAGCAGTTTGGACTAGGAAACGGATGAAAGAGACAAGGAGAAACTCATGAAGAAAACGTCTAGGAGAAAATACTCCCTGACTGAATGCAATAGGACCAAATTCTATTGGGAATGAAGAAAAATTCAGTAGTAAATAGTATTACAGTGATCAGAAATTAGGCACTTGTTTCAAATCTAGGCATTGAAAGGTATTGGTTAATGGTTTAAGAAACATCCCTGGGAAAGCTGTATGATGAATCCCACTCAAAAAGACTTTATCCCTACTTTGACCACATAGAATGTGTATATGGTACTAAGGAAGTTGTTACATTTTCTACAAATGACCAATGAGGATAAAAATAATAGGTTACTTATCAAGTCACTGGAGACAAATGGGCATTTGCCAAAGATGCCATGTTTTAAGACATCATCCTTAAGGGGGGATGAAGCTCTTTCTGTCAGTGCCACTTACTTTACTATGACTAAAACCAATATCTGCATGACCTTGTCCAAGTAAGATGACATGTTACTGAAGCCAGGTAATTTCTTTTTAGTTCCTGTTCTTTATTTCCTGAATGGTTAATTTAGGGTCTGAGAGTTGAGATCATGCATACAACAGTGGCTTATTTGCCACTTCTTCAAAGCCACAAAAGGTACTAACAACCAACAGGTTGCACTGAAGAATAAATGTGTTAATATTTGCAAAGCATTCAGAAACAGTAGTGATAAATGTCATAGCAAATTCTGTGAGAAAACTAATAGCTCTCCTTCAAAACAGGATATGAACACTGCAACAAATAACATCAACACATAGCAAATGAGGAAGAGGGCAAATATTGAGTTTAGCTCATTAACTTGGACTGAAGATTTTGTGCACTGAATAGGATCAAGATTCTCTGGAGATATGATTGATATATGATTAGATAATTAAATACTTAATTGTAATTCCTACAAACAGGGGGGCTGAATTGAGTTTCCAGTAAGCAATATTAATTCTGGCTTCTGAGTGCTAGATTCTGCAACTTTAAAATAATGATTAATGATTTGTTTTTAGTGAATATACCACAGCAACTTGCAAATAGGTAGGAAGAGAGGACACCTTGCTATGACATCCACATAAGTACAGGACACAGTCCTATCAGGGGGAAGAAGATCAAAATAAGTGAAAACCAGCTCTAGGCTTTCTATACAACTTTTTCCAACCATCTTTGCCAAGTTTTTTAAAATCTTTTGGAACTATGGTTTAGTTTTTTCCTGTTTATTTATATTCTCTTTATCCTAGCCCAGGAGTTCTAATTTTTTCTATTCATTTTGAATTAAAGCAAAATGACATTACAAAGACATTCACGTTTCTAGTTTTCAGTCTGTCTGTTAAAACCATCCCGAGAAAAAAAATATTTTTGACCACACTTCCATTAAAATAAGTGCATATTTGTTTGACAGTTCCTCACTGTTTAGTTTCTATTTATAAGTCTCATGGTTTGTGACTGAAATATTTCCACAAAGGCATACTTGGCTCAATTTGTATGCTAGTATATCTGGCAAGAAACAACAACATGTTCAGGACTGACTCCCCTCTCTATGGAGAGAAAGCTGCTGTGAAAAGTGAACCAATGCACACAGTCATTGAGAAATCTGGAAGTGCTGTCATTGGAAGTGAAAATATGGCTTGCTTTGTGAGGATTTGCTTTGAATCTGCAGCTTCAGAATTATTTACTAATTAAAAATGTTTTACCATGGAGAAACCCGTTGAGAGTTGCCTCTTGTTTCCTAGGGTGCAGGAGCGTGAAATCATGGATGAATGAGCTATAGCACCATAATTTGCTTCTGTCAGTTTAAATGAAAAGGTCTGAAATGAACTGGTGAAATTAGTTCGCAGCATTTTTACCCACCAGTAAATACAATTTAATTTAATGATAACCTGTAACAGCATACCCACCTTTCACAAACTTCTAATCTTAACCAAACAACAGAATTAAGTGCCCTCTATGCTATTCCATGCCCTCTTTAGACTGAAGAAATGAAGATATAAACCAACTGACATTGAATTCCCAATCAAGAAATTATCTACCATTGAGAGGAATATGTTCCCTGCATGTGGATAAGGTCAAAATTCACCCATGCTCACAGAGAGCTCCTACTCTCCAATCTGTCTCCTCCTACACACACAGTAAACTGAGGCTGTTTTATTTTGATGTTTACTGTACTGAAACAAATAGCAGCTAGAAAGAAAGACCTTAACTATTGGAGTGGAAGAAAGAAAGGACACTTGCTGGCAGTAACAGATATACATGTGATTAAAGAGGACTAGTATGACTTACTAATAGTAGAATAAAGTCACTCAGCTGTGAAATGACTCATAATTAGGAAGACCTCATTCAAAACCCAGTTACAGCAAGATACTAGATAAGCAAATCAAAATCATCACTTCAGTTCTTTAAAGACAGATAGCATGCAGTATCCATCTGTTAAGTGATACCACCTGTTCTATCAACTCACTACATCGTCTTGAGTATTAAGCAGGAAAGTCAATTAAGTCAATCCATGTGCAACAGGACCTTCATGGAGGGTGAGCAATTGTTCTCTGCCACCCCCTATCTCATCCCAGCAAGGAAGAAACAGGGTAATTCCAGACAGCTTCATCTGTCTCACCAGACTCCATCTCCACCTCTTGATTAATAATATAGGAGACACTGAAAAAATGCACAGTCTATATAAAAAGTGGATTGTCTTTTGTTATCAACACAAGGTCAATATTACCCACTCATATCCAGAAATAAATTTAATAAAGTTTTTTCTTGTGTTCCTCTGAGCGAAGGCTAAATTTTTTGTGCCCAAACTGATCATCACCTCAAAATATTCAGCTACCAGCATGTGTTATTTCAGCTAATGCCTAATATTAAGTTACATGTATAACCTGTGATTGCCAGTATATACACATGTACACAAAATAACTCGTGGTTGCCCATATACACATGTTTACACAAAATGCACTGTTTAGTTTATAAAGACTCTAAACTCCATGATTCATACTCTATCTTTACAGCTGGAAATTAGTATGTTCATGTTAATTTAACCATTTCCTTGCAGCGAACAATCATAAGAAAATCTAATCTGTTGTCTTGGCAAAAAATGGCAAAGGGCTGTTAGTAAGTGTAAAATCATGCTTGTGGGGAAATCAAAGAAAACTCTTCAGGAAAAATCTGTCATTTCTATCACAACTTACTTACACTTACAGGATACCTCAGTGAGGTTTAATTCTTGCAAATGTAAAGCGGGATTGGGTATAAAGGTCACCCACAGCCCAAAACCTCCTCAGTGAGGATACACTTAAGTGACGTAATGCTGCCGTAAGAAGTGAATCCCAGCTGCATAGCTGAGAAGTGTCTCCTGATGAACGCTAAATACAAAGAGTGAGAAAAACTTCTCATCACCAGAAAAGCTGACAAGGAAATCACTGTTCCGGGAACCTAAGAGGCAGTGTGCCAGGCAGTGTAACTTCTGCAAAATCATAGTAAGAGAGACTTACTGTATTGCTGGTGTTTGATTAGGGAGGGATGTGGTTACCTTAGTTAGTGTAACATTGCTAAGGAAACCTTCAAAACCACTGATTTATATTTAATAAAGCTAAAAAGAAAAAGATGATTTAGGGTGTCCTTCAATGATATTCATTCTCTTTAGCTGGATAAGATTTCTCTATATATAGGCATAATATTTCCCTATCTGCACTCTGGTGCACTTATATAACACAGGAAGTCAACATTTAATATGTAGGTAAAAATGGCTTAGTCTTCTTCAATTTTAATGTAGATATTTTTCTTTTTTTTTGGGATATGAATACTGATTAATTGAATGGGAGCAAAAACCAAACCAAACCAAACCACCCCCCCCCCCCAAAAAAAAAACACAAAAAAACCCCAAAACAAAAACAAAAACAACAAAAACCCCCAAAACAAACAAACAAACAAAAACCCACAAAAACAGAAAAAAAAAAGCCAACACCAAACCCTAAGCAATCCGAAACAACCCCAACAAAATGAAAAATCCAAAGACCCCCACAAACCTTCCACCTTTCATAGTAATGCCATTCCTTCAATTAAATATTTGGAACAAACCTATATGTTTATAAGGAGAAATGTTTTGTACTATCCAAGCCAATTTCATTTTACTGTTAAAATTATCCATTTCTAATATAACCAGAAATTCATTAGTGCCTCCAACCAAATTTCAGCAGACCTGCAGAATCACCACAAAATCACAAATTAGGGAAGTCCTCATCTGTGCAAACACTGGAAGGGAGGAAACTGGACAACAGTGTTCTAAAGATCAGGTGATGCACAAATTCTGAGTAACATGAGGAACATACTATAGAATTAGTTCAGTTGGTTAGAATAAGGTGCTAAAAACGCCAGGGCTGAAGCTTTAATCCCTATTAGAGGCTGTTCACTTAAGAGTCGGACTTGATGATCCTTGTGGGTCTCTTCCAACTCAGAATATTCTGTGATTCTGATAGAAACTTGTGTTAGCCAGCCATATGTTGTTGAAATCCCATCAAAATCCCAGTTTTGTCAGTTGAGAATTTATTCCATGAAGCTGCTTTTATATTTTTAGTTTCTTTCTGAGACTAAGAGATTTACAGTCTCTCAGTCAATATGGTTGTTCAGAGAAAGTTTTGTGTTCCTGAAAGATAGAATCATAAAATCATAGAATGATTTAGACTGGAAAAGACCCCCAAGATCATCGAGTCCAACCAAAAACCTAACACTGTAAAGTCCACCAGTAAACCATGTCCCCAGGTACTATATTTACACATCTTTCAACCACCTCTTGTCCTGTCACTTGTTACTTGGGAAAAGAGACAGACCCTCATTCCGCTACAACCTCCTTCCAGGTAGTTATAGAAAGCAGTAAGGTAGTTATAGAAAGCAGTATTTATCCCTGAGCCTCCTTTCCTCCAGGGTAAATAACCACAGTTTCTTCAGCTGCTCCTTATAAAACTTATCTCTAGACCCTTCACCAGATTTGTTGCTTCTCTTTGGACATGCTGTTTAAATATTTACCTGTAATATTTACCTGATATTTGCTAGATATTTATTTATCTTGATGTAGTCTGTTAAACAAAGCTTGGTCCTTCATCTTTCACTTCGAGGAATCTTTTTCTCCACTTGTACATTTCTTCTTCACCAGGGTCACCTCCAACATAAATGTGTACTGGATTTTTGTCCTTAACTTTTTTTTTGGATAGGACAATATTCTCTCTTTATTATCTGGTTCTTTAGGAAGTTCTATTCTCCATCTGAAGAATTCTGTACATTTAGAATTTGCTTTTGCACGTAGGAACTGACAGACGAGGAAAATATTGTGCTGGTTGCCTGCTTTTTTTGCAGTTTTTTGCTTGTTTTCCTTATTTTCAGTGTGACACTTCAAATAATGCTATTTTAAATAATGTTTCTCTCTAGATTCCTCTCTCCAGGTTTTACATCCAGATGCTGCCTAAATTTGATGGACTCTTTCAGTCTGACAGATTAAAGAAGACATTTCTCAGCTATGTCTACACAACTAAAAACCCTATCAATCTGTTTTTGTTATAGCTTGATTATAGCAACATCTCTTCTTCACCCTTAATAAAATGTGGTCCTGCTCCATTCATTTCCATGTTTTAATGACAATATATAAGAATTTGAATTAAAAAGAGAAAAAATGAATAAATCTTACCCACAAAATTCTGCTTCCCTAAATGCCTGTCTTTGGATTTTTATAAGGTGTTAAGCCCTTCTCACTGCACAAGGGCAGCTGAGCTAGCAGTGCAGCGTCCCACATCACAAGACCTACCTGCTGAGTAAATTTTCAAAGCAATAGCAAGAGCAGTCATGCTGCTCAGTGAAGGAGAGGGCAGGGAGAAAAGGATGACAACAGCTGGAGTGAAATGCAACGGTGTTGCCTCTGCACATATTTCAGGAGCTAGATATGATTGTCAGTTATCTTTATTTTGCCTTTTCATATCTAAGAGTGGCAGCTTTTTCCTGTCTGGAATATGTATACAAAACTCAGGTCTATTTCCACACAAGTAAAACTATTCCACCTCTGATGCATTTTCTAATCAACTTCTATTCTGCAGTAGCTTTTCAGCAAAGTTCAATGGAGCCTCCACTGCCAGCCTGCTTTGACTGAAATACCATCATCAAGGACATGCAATGCTTTTCTCAAGCAGCATTTTTCAGTGGTACATAGAGGGTGCAAGACAACATGGAAATGGATTCAGACCCTTTTGGAAAACCACATACATTGTATTTTCCAGAAATTCCTCAAATCAGGGGCTGTAAAGAACTCAGTCCCTCACTTCCCTAATCTTTTTCAAGAGAATCTGTTCACAGAGTACATAGTTAAACCAAAACCAAAAGGCTCTGAAAAATAATTAATGTCCTCTGTATACAACAGTTTCCATTCTTGTGAACAAAAACTTCAAGCTCTTAATTTAGGTAAGCCACAGTCCTGAAGTACTAAACATTTAACATACTTCCTTCAAATACAAGTTTACTTTCCAGCAGATTTCTTTTTTTGCAAAACATGCCGGCTATAACATGAGGTGCAGCTATTTCAGATTCCTTCACTGCTGCTCTTTGGCTTACAGGGGCAGGCTGAGTCTCTTCGATGTTCATAGTCAGTCTTGTTCTCAGGTTGCAGCCGAGCAGAAGGTTTAGTTCAGCATTTATCACTGTGATCTGTGACACTGGCACTAGCTTTATCATATTCAAGAGTCTACATAGTTTCATATGGTTTAAGGTGAGAGGGGACTATTAGATCATCTGCTCTGACCTCCTATATATCATAAACCATTAAGTTTCATCCACAAGCTCTTAAATTAAGCCCAAAGACTTTAGTTAGCACTTAGGTTCTCAGAAGACTAAGCTTTTTGCCAAAGGCAGACAGAAAATGAGAAAAACAGATGCTACCAATCCAAACTCCTCTGCAATGGCAGACAATTGATTAAGTGAGAAAAGTGATTTATACACACCTCTAGTGTTAAGGCAGCATTTGCTGTAGCGCCTAAAAATTGGGAAACATGAATTTTATACCCTGTTCTGCTTCCTGACTTCAGAGAAGCCTCTTCCCCTTACTTTGCCACAGGTTCTAATTTCTCAAATTGTTATAATTAAAATCTCCTTTCTAAAAGCTTGTTATTACAATGTTCCTGAGATAGACTTATTAAGTACTTACAGAAACCCCATGTTTTTCAGTACGTAGTGCTTAGTTAGGAAAAGCCTGAGTGGCACAGTCCTTCATATAGCATTCCTATTTGCTATTCCGTTTCTTAATTAAAATCCTCTGCTAGCTTCCACAGGGTGACACAGCAGTAAGGGCACAGTTCTCTGGTCTGCACCTTTCCTTTTCTGTCCACAAATGATGCAGTTCACTAAAAAATGACAACAGAAATGAGGTGGTCCATTCATTCAATCTAAGTTAAAACCCCATAGGAAGGGGAAGAAAAATGCAGGTAGAGGATTGATATCGGATTACTGATTTATAAGAGCAATTCAAGGTTACCAGCACCATTTCACCTTCTAGCAATCCATGCTGAAGAGAAAAGCTGGCACAAACTCAAAGTGCTGTTCTGCATACACCTTTGTTACAAAATGGCAGTCTACTTCTGCAAGTAACTTTTAAAATTGTATATTAAACACATTTTCTACCAGAACAGTGAAACAGCTCAGAGTGTTGCAATTTTGCTGAAATTTTGTTTCAAAGAAGCAAAAAGCTGCTGATGATGACTGTCTTTAATCCTTTCTTCTGAAATTACTATTCATAGAATTGAAAGAGATCTACTAGGTTAGCAAATCCCAAACTATGCTGTCACAGGCAGTCATGAACTGTCATCCTGTTAATTTTCTATTTATATTATTCTGTGTGTTACAGTACAAAATAGAATTTAAATAAAAGTGATTAATCTGAAACTATTTTTTTAAAATCCCTTCCTACGAATTTTCAGATTTAGTTCCAATTCAGAAGGAAGAGACATTTCAAAAGCTTGAGATCATTCATGAAAAAAAAAAGAAAGAGGCTTCAAAAAACCCTAATAAAAATGCTTCTTATAAATGGCAGCCTCCCTGTAACATTTTTTCCACTGGTCTGAAAATTCTTTCAAGTAAATCTGACAGGGCAGCAAACAGGACAAAGAATTGGTAGCAAACAGTAAGTGCAGCTCCCACTGTTCATCTGAGAAAGGAAACCAGCAGAGAAACAGTATGTAAGTCTGGTACGAGCACTGCAATAAAAGCACAAAAGCCAACTCAGCAGGGTATGCACCATCTCCATTCATGCCTGGGTTAGTTTCATGCAGAAATCCCTGCACACAGGAGTTAGAACATACTCTGTTCTCTGTGTCCACACTGTGCATCTGACAGTTTCTGCATGCCACACATTTGAGACTACAAGCTGTTCTTTTATGCTAAATTGCAACTCCTCCATACAGACCTGTGCAAAAAACTCACTGAATTTAACATCAACCAAACTTCCTTTTAAGCCACAGGGGGCAGCATGTTTAATGGATGCCAAAGCTTCTAAGATGTAGCATTCAAAGCACTCACATCTGCAAGAAATATGCGGCAACATTTTTGTTTGTTTTATTTATTTTCTTTCTTTCTTCATTTTATACTTCTATCTTCATGCAAGATTGTTGAGAAAAGTATTGCAAAGCTAGCAGGGGAAAGGGAGCAGGGGTAAAATCTATTTTTCTTATTGGTGCATAGCAATTTTTGTATTAATAAAATGGTTTATGGTTTTTTCTTTACAAAGAATTCAGAATTCTATCATTTAGGAATGTAAATCTTCATCAAAAAAGTGAAGTATAACTGGAATATATAGAAACAGCTTCAATAGTATTGCTTTGGGATCAGATTTAAACTCTCTTATGAAGAGCAGTAATGATCAAATTGTTTGATTCAGAAGTCAAACAGAAATTACTGTATGCCCCTGCAATTACAGAGTCAAAGTCTTGCGTTTGTTTGTTTTGTTTTGTTTGTTTGTTTGCTTTGGTTTTTTGGTTTTTTTTTTGTTTGTTTTTCTTTAACAGTCTGCTTAAATTTTGAAGCTCCTGGATATCAAATATAAGAATTACACATTGTGACATATTTTGGTGTCAGTGTTAAACTAACACATCTAAATCTATTTTGCTTCCCAAAGTAGTTTGCAAAAGTAACTTTGTCTTCAATTATATATTCATATGGGAATCTCATTTTACATTTTATTCAACAACAGAAGAGATAAAAGCAGTTAGAAAATACCGGATAGCAGAGTTTTACTGCAATAGTAAATCATATCTCCACTATAAAAGTTGAGGGAAGCATTATGTGAGGTTGTGTTACACTCCAGGATTTTACAGCCTTGAAAAAAATCAGCAATAAATTTAAATAAGGCTGAGGAGGAAAGCAGCTGGAGATGCAAAAGTGAAGTGACACCTTTATACTGTACTTCTATTTACCATTTATCTGTCATTTTTACCTCCACATCTTGAGATTAGAAATCTCTTTTTGCATAGATAAAATGTCAATGACAACTTTCTATTTTAACATCTTAGGCTGTTGATGACACTTTGTTTTAATAACTTTCAAAGAACTTCTAAGTATTCTGTTTCTTACTCGGGAGAGAAATGAAAAATACAGATGAGGAAATATCTGCAGATTAAATATTCTATCCCTATTTTCTTTTTTAGGAATTTAAAACTGTTGCAGGTTAAAAGAGTAATCAACACCTTGGGATTATTTGCTATAAATTCTACAAATTAATATGGATTACTCCAACTACAATATTTACGTATAAAAATAGAATTGATACTTTGTATGCATCCATGTTTTAGCTACAGCAAATTCCACTACTCATTATTATTAGAAATACAGAAACTAAAATCTGAGGGTAATACAATGTTTGACATTGACTTCTTTCATTTTGCAGGGGGTGAGATAGTTGCAACACCTTTCAGATAATGCTAGTAAATCACTTTCAAATCTAATCCTGAGCCAAACTATAGGCTTAATCCCCTTCTCAGTAGTTCCAGAGTTAGCAATGGATTTAATAAGGGATTTATATACCTTTGTAGCTGAGGGTCAGAAAATGTTTGGGGTTTTTTTTTTCCCCTAAATTCTTAATTTCACAAGTTTATAATTCACAAAGACTTCTGAGATAAATATATTCTCACAAATGCATTTGTGAGTATTTCTAGAGTGCTAGAAAATTCATGGCATAACACAAAGCCTTTTCTTTGCACTGTCCATTGAATCAAACTGCTTTTGAAACTAAATTTCAAAGAGCTATTGCAAAAAATGTATTGTCTTTTTAAAATTATTAAAGACAAATGAACTTAGAATCACTTTTTGCATCAATTTTAGTGCAAAAAAAAAATTCAATCCATTATGCAAATCAAAAAATCCCAGTTTTGCAATTATTTTTGACAACCACCTTTGCTGTACATCTAGAACTTCTATATACAAGAATATCCCGTTACTGTTTCTCCTGTAACAATTCTGAAATATAAAGAAATTGAAAAGGTGGATAGTACTTTGTGTAGTTTTCTAGTAGGTTTAACATTTAGAACCTTTTGTGGGCTATAATCTTAGACATTTTCACCTCATTTATAATAAATAAGGTCACATTTTAAGATGTGGATTAGGAAAATAAATTGCCCAAACTGGAAGCAATGAAAAGACAAGAAATTTTTGGCCCTTCTGAATTTGAAAATACTGAATGTCAGTAGCATGTGACTTATTTCAGGCAATTTTAAACTTGAATAAAAAATAAATGCTGTCCACAAGAAATTCAGACACTTTCCAAGCTCGACCAATCTGCACCGGTTACCTTAATAGGTTTAACAGAGATGACACTGATATAACTGTGACACCAACACCAGCCATAGCTGAGGGAAGTTGTTCGTGGTTAACATACTATTTCCCAAAACCAAACAAAACCAAGAGTATCCTTCAAATCCTTCTTAACCATATGTTAAATAATTAGAAATTATTAAAGTATATGTTCCAATATATTTTTTTTTTTCTGATTACATCTAGAAAGCTTTCACTTTCAACTTCTAATCTGTCCTAAAACATATTTGGTAAAATACTTCACAGTTTCCCAGCCATTACATCTGTGTCTGCACAGCACGTCTGTGTATTTACAAGTCTTTGTAAACATATGGATAGGTAGGTAGATAGAACACTCCAGAAATTTGCACAAATATTTTATGCTATACTAAATATTCAGAAATATTATATTTGTGTTTCATTATCTGGGGAAGCTACTGAAATTACAGTTTTTGATTCTGTAAAAAGGGGGGGGGGGAAATGTGTGCGTTTCTTTTAGTTTTCCACAGATCCATAGAATACTGCCAAAATAATAGTATACACAGAAAAGAGTAACAGTCTGTATTATCCTAACCCTCAGCTAAACAAATATTTTCCATTGAATTTTTTTTTTTAATTTGTTTTAAATTAGGCTAGTCAGCGTCATTTACCTTCACCCAGCAGCTCAAAAAAATGAAGGATTCAGTAAAACTTGAAATGACAAACACAAAAATCTGTTCAAGAAGAAAAGTACAATGACATGGCATTCAATCAGTTAGTCTAAAGCTTTACTCTCTGCCCCTCACTTATGCACTAAATAATTTCTTACTATCAAAATGAAACACTGTCATCATGACCTTTGGCAATTTATGAACTAAAATTATGTGGCTGGATGGGAAAATTCTTAAAATAATCTTCAAAGGTATTATCAGGTTAATATAAGGAACAAAAAAAAAAAAAGTGTTTTGTTTTGTTTAAGAATTTCGGATTTCTTGTTTCAGTATAGAGATCAATGAATATTTGGAGCAACTAATGAACCACTATAACCAAATGTCACTATCTCAGGGATGAATCACATTGTATAGGAGCTGCTTTCCATTCTTATACCTTGAATGAGAGACCAAATTTCACATATTTTACCACTGGCAGCTAAACAATGTGAAACTTTTGGAGCACTTGTCAGCTAACAATAGTTATTAAAATTGAGGATCCAATCTTAGCTCATTGCGCAAACCTAGTTAAATTTAACTCACACATATTGTCAAAAATTAATGATAAAAAGTAAAGGCAGTTTATGATGTGTTTGTATTTAGCTACAAATATTTCTAAAATGGGTGAGGAGTAGCAGCCTGTGGAGGTGCCTACATCTTTCTAATAAATCAGACAATTATGGGGTGCCTGATTTTATAGACAGTTGAATCTAGCTAGCCCTCTGCCAAGAGTGTTTAGGCACACATTTGCACTACGTAATTTTATTGATAACTGATTGTTTCTGTGAATAATATTTTTTTTAAAAATCAAATTTACTAATACAGAATTAAAAAAAAGAAGTGAAAATAACCATTTTGTATTGAAAGTTCCATTTACAAGTTTGGTATCTCACTGAACCAGTGCCTCAGAAGACTTTAGAATGTCAAGAAAATGATTTTTTTTTAAGCCGGGGGAAAAGTTTGCAAGTTGTCAATCTTCTGTTTTTAACAGCAAGTGCTGAGTGTTCTAAATGAATTCATTCATTTTTGTGACCACCTGTCTACAGTTACTGTCAAAACTGATTCAGGTTCTCTGAGTGATCAGAAATCTTAGCTGTGAGACTGTAAAGTTTTAACTCAGCAAGTGAGTGCACAACACTCTACATGGACTTCTAACAAACTGACTTCTTCATTAAAAGGTAGGGAAAAAAACCCCAAACAACTGAAAGACAGGGTAGCATGGTAACATGGGTCTTTCAGTGAAAGCTTTCTTTCAGGGAACTTAGTGGGAGGTTGACTACAGAACTGCAATGTGAGGTACTGAAGTTAATTTTTCTTTCAGCTGAACTCTTTGATGATACTCAGACTCAGCTGTCAAAGTTTAGAGAACGCTGTGATCAATGTATTTCAGTCTTGAAATTTAAAATCAGATGTTTAATTTGAATTTAGACATTCTGTGTAAATTACCCTTAAGTTTTTATTCAGAGGCAAAAATAGAGAGAGAAGAAAATTCACCTTGCTGACCTTCCCAACCCCCTTGCTGGTTGAGGATTTGAAGCAGTGGTGTCAGCAGTGAAAAACATATCTGCTGCTTTAGATTAAAAAATCACTTAATTCAAATGCATATAATTCTACATTATGTTAACATTAATTTGAATTTAAATTAAATTCTTAACATCTGATGCTTATTTATGAAACCAGAGACATAAAATTGCATGCAGAGTGGCAGTATACACACAATGCACTCAGCTAAGAGAATGACTCTTCTGAAGTATATATACAAATAGATAATACATACTTATCTCACAAAAATATTAAGGACTGATGTTTGCAAACCCCCCGAATAAGGTTCCAGTCATATTCTGAAAAAAACCCAAACTCTCTTTGTTCGTACTCAGCACGAATTAAAGGACTTTTAATTCACAGTAGTTATGATCAACAAAAGGACAGCATATCATCGAAGTTAGTTGACTGTGGTCATTTCTGGGTTTTAATACTGTCCTGTGAATATGCCTCATTTGTTTTCTAATGCTACAGTGCTACAAGTCAATCACAGAAATTCATAGATCAATTATTTTAACCAGGTGATGCAATGCAGCCATCACTTACCAGTAAATCTTCAACACAGCCCTGATATTTTGTGTAAAATTCAGTTCTGGTGAGTCATTTGCTACGCGTACCTTATGACTTTGATTCATTCTACCATGCAACCTGAAGCACAGAAGCGAGACTTAAACCAGGAGTCTATTTAATCCAGTCTATCAACTTGGGTGCCTCAATTAGCTGCTAGAAATGAAAGCATGGACCTTCAATTTGTTGAGATGGCAATCCAGATTTATGTTATTGCTGGGCTGGATTCATGCAGGAAGATATCATCCATATATGTTCAAGCATGTAAGTACCTGGGATTTTTTTTTAGGGATTTTTTTAGTTTCTGTGAATAGTGTAAAAAATATTACTTGAAATTTACTACAACGTCTTTTAACATCTTTAATGAAAAAAATTAATTACATTGAAGCATTATATAAGAGATGTGGCTTTGGAATACGCAGCTACGTACATTTTTCAGTAGCCTTACAGAAACAGTTATAAATAACCTTGATAAAAATGTACGTAATGTAAGCACATCCTGAGAAGAAAACACTCAGAACGTGCACATGCTCTCAGGCACTGTAGTACTCAAGAATACCCCTTTATTCTGAGGGGTTTTTTGGCTAAATAAATAACCGCTGCTAGCCACGTTTTATCTGTGGGACACATCCATAAAATGAGACCGCACTATTAATTATAATTTCCTGTTCATTTTAATGACATTTGAAAAGCTTTTGTAGCTCACTAAATGAGCTGCTTGGACTCCTTTTCTGCCTGGTTAGTGACTACCAGCAAGTAACAGTGTACAGCAGGGACAGTCTAATTACTGCCAAAACCAAAGGTCACCTAATTCTAGGCAATGCAAATAGACTAATTATATTGTTTCTTAAGGTGTCTTCCAGACATGTGTCAATCAGCAAGAATAGCAAACAGCTGAATAAGAAGTCCTATATCGGCATAAATTCTACATATTTCCATTTAGAATAATGCAGTGAAATGACACCACATGAAATTGGTTGACAAGGAATTTAATTACTATGTTTTATAAAAAGGAACCATGGGATATTAAAAAAATTGAAAACTCTTTCTGTGACCTTTAAGTAATTAGTGTTTCATAATTATGTACATGCAGTCTGTAGTTACATTTTTTAAAACAGGCCAATAATTTGTCCCCCTCCAACAAGCCACAGATTATGGTCATTTTCATTTATATTCTAAATAAGGAAACTTCTTATTGGACCAATATTTTTCATTCTATATCTGGAAGGAAAGAAAACAGAAAAGCACCCACACAAATTAAACATTACAGAATTCTGACTTCTGCTTTTATGATTGAGTTCTATGTACCTTATCTTTAAATTTTTATTTAACATCTTTGAAAACTTGCATTATCAATGACACACATATCCAAATCAGCAACAGAAATTTCAGTGTTCACCACATTACTTCAAACAAAAACTCTCACTAGAGCAAGTTTTACTGTAAACTATCAATGCTGCTGATCTGAAAATTCTTTCAGAAACATCTAAACATTTATCCCCAGCAACAGGGATCAGTGCCAGCACACCACAAAAACACTGTATTATTCTATCATACAGGTAACATGGTCATTAACAAGAATTTTAAAAAAAAATAACAAATTACAATGCAAGACTGTGTTGAACAAGTAGTCAAGCCTGTGAATGCTATACAGTATGTGAGAATCAGCTGCTATCTATCACATTAACTAAAAGTGCTGCCTATCCTGCCTTCATGTATACGCCCGAGTAACAGACCATCCACTGACTCCTGTGGATACTCCTGGAAAAGTGTCAGCTCTGAGCTACTTCCTTAATTCTCCAGCATGAATTATATCTGAAACAGCACTGAAATTTCCTAATGTACTACATGTGTTTCACTTTCACCTTTCAAAGTTACTTAGCAATGCCATCTTTACTTAGACATGACGCTCACAAAGGCTTTGAAGCTGCTGATAGGCAGCATGTATGGGTCCACAATACCAGCAAAGCCTGTTTCAGAGAGCTGAAAAAGGCATAACCTGAAATGTTGAGACAGAAGCACAGAACATGAGAAGGTACAGTCCATCTTGTCTCAAGGGCTGTCATAGAAGAAGCACAAAAGAAACAAAAAAACCCCCACCCAACCCACTGCTCCTGATATTCTCTTATTTGTTGGTGCATACGTTACTTAAAAAGCAAACAACTGAAAAACATTATAAGCAAAAACCTGTGAGAATCAAAGAATCAGAGAACAGTTTGGGTCAGCAGGAAGTTTAAAGATTATTTAGTTACAATCCCCTGGCCATGAGCAGGGACACTCCTTATTCCATTAGGTCAAGTTGCACAAAGCACCACCCAACCTGGTCTTGAACATTTCCAGGGATGGGGTACTTGCAATTTTCTCTGGGCAAGCTGTTCCAGTGCCTCACCACTCTCACAGTAAAGAATTTCTTCCTAATATATAATCTAAACCTACTCTTTTTCAGCTTAAAGCCTTTCTTCCTTATTCTATCATTACTAACTTTTCAGCTCAGTCTGCAGCTGTCATTTGAATTTGGGTTTAGGACATGTTGCAGTGCAGGAGTGGGCTGTCTGTAAATCCCACAATCAAGGAAACTTCAGTTTTGACAGCAAGCCTCTGAGACACTCTTAATTTTTGTTTTTTGGCCCAATGGGCAGTCACAAACTACTGACCTAGCACCAGTCTAGCCCAGACATCCTGTCAACTTACAGAGCTTAACCAGCGAGTAAGGCTTGTCGCCAGGCATTGGTCTCAAAGGAGTTAACACATTTCCCCACTGGATACAAGGACAGAGGTATTAAGGAAGAAAAACTAAAAAACCCTTCAACTGCACATTCTGTGTTGCTTTCTCCCGTTCTCAGGATTGAACATTTTAAAGACATACATGGTGTGATGTTAAATCCTATAAACTGTCTACTCAAAGTAATGTAATGACAGTACTATTAGTTTGCAGTACCTGAATTCATTCTTCATAACTTATGGTTCTGAGTGTCAAATCAGTATACTCACATTATAATTGCAATTCTACTGATACATCGTTTTCTGTGGATGTAAGTAATTGTATAGGTTCCAAGTACTGAAAAATGGATTTGCTTTTATCCACCAATTTTCTATCCTACTTAACTAAAATTTCAGAAGAAGCAGACGCAGGCTTTCATGTGGTGAAGTGTCCACTACAGTGTTTAAATGAATAATTTACTATCCAAATTGACTGCACCAATCATCTAAATTTAGAGATATCAGACTTTTAACAGATGGTACACTACAGACAGTAACTCTTGGTCAAAAGTGCTTCTGGAATATGCAATTTGCTATGGTAAACTGGTCCATCAAATCAATCCTGCATTTTGCCTCTGGGGAAGGGTAGTACTTAATCCTCTATAGAAAGATGAACTTCTCCCATAATACACTTGGTCAACTGTGCAATGCTATACATTCTTGAGTGGAAGAAAAAAAATCTGTATGCTTTCAGGTAAGTAGAATTTGTTACGGTATCAACTGTAAGGTAGCCAATATCCAAATAAATTATATTTTATATTAAGGGTATGACCTTAAGATCCCCTAATCTTATTGACATAAATGGAAGCTCTCTACACACAGTATTTTCAGGAGTAGACAACAAATTGGCACATAGTTTAACAGTTAGGATATAGAAAGGAAATGAAAAGAAATGGGAAGCGTGCATACTTTCTATTTTAGGTTAATATGCTTCTAAGGACAGGAAATATTGTGGTTATTTGACTTCCTGTACATTATAGATACCACACTTCAATTATTTCTGCTTCAAATTCAATATTTTTGCTTGATTTAGACTATATCTTTAAAGGGAGAAAATGAATAAAGGTCACATTTTTATTTCCAGTGACAGAAAATCTATCAATTGCATCAGAAAGTAGTTTCCAGGATTAGTTAAAACATCCAGCTTATTTTTAGTTTGATTTGGTCTATATTCTGCTTTTAGCCATTACACTCTGACGTTTTCCTGCCTACAGACTTAAAAGACGAGCATTAACAAATTTTTGTTCTCCATGTAGATATTTATAGCTTCTAATCAAATATCTAAGTACACTTTTCTTTCTTTAGACTAAGCTTAACTTTTCATTGCAAAGCACGTGTTCCAGTCCTTTCAATCATTTCTTTGTGCTTCTTTGACATTTAGTGTTTTGTTTTCCTAACTGAGGCACCAGAACAGGACACAATATTCATGAAATAGTCATACTAATGCCAAGAGCCGGGGCAATATAATCTGCTGAGTCTTACCCAATATTTGCATAGCCACATCTCTAAAAACCTTTCATTTTTGTGAGCTCACATTCCATTGTTTATCTAGTATTTTTCCTTGCAAAGTTTTTTCACTTTGTGAAAGTGACTGCTTTCCTGAAGCAGTAATTTCCCATGTGTAAATAGAAAGTGACTGCTTTCCTGAAGCAGTAATTTCCCATCTGTAAATATGGTCCAACTTCACAGGATTTTACAGTGCTCACATTGGAATTCCCATCAGTTTACCAAGTTTGATCAGAATTAGCTGTTTAGGTCTTTATTACCAACCACTTACCAATTTATATGGCACTAGAAAACTGAATTACTGATACAATACGCATTATAATTTAATTCCTCAACACACAAAGTAGCAGACAAGCAAGAACCAACTTCCCTTATATAGTAAAAATGCCCTCTTAATTACTTTTCTTCATGTTGGAAAATTTAGCTCATACTTTATTTGCATAACCAAATATGAAGCCGCTGGTCATGTTATTCCCACTTGATGTTGGGAAAAGTCCTACAAAATCAGACAAATCAAAAAAAGAAACTAAATAACTGAATCACAAAATTTCTTTTTACCTTCAGTGAGTCATCACATCATTAATGCTCAACAAGCTCAAAAAGATTATCCAGAATGGCCAGTTCACAGGATATTAAGCCCTGCTTGATGCCAAGCAAAACTACAGTTAAAAAAGCCCTACTGCCCCTTAATCAGATAGTGGATTTCGAAGTTCCCTGTAAATATGACAGACACTGTACGCACCATCAAATCAGACTAAAATATGCAATAATTTGAAAACCTATACTGTCCCAACATTTTCTTTCAGCTGCAGTGATAGCAGGAGTATGTTATATACATTTTTAATTTGTCCTTTTCTGGGCAATTTAGTAAAAAAAATTCCTATTCCTTTCCTAATAGGAAGAAAATACAAGGAACTGTTGGGATAGAGCTAACTCTGATTTATGTTTCCCGCTTTGAAAGATTTTTTTCCCCCTTTACCCAGACTGAGTACCTATTGTTTTCCTCTCTTGTAAAGAACACCTGGCAGCCACAGCTGAAAAAAAACCCTATTAACACTGTATTTTGACATTTAAAAACAGCAGTAAAATCTTTGCTGTTCTATGCTAGTTTGAAACAAAATCCACGTGATTATAATTTGCAACAGAAAAAAACCCACATTGTTATCAACAGTAAGACATACCAGAGATATAGCAGACTGGATGCTGCATTCTTTACTGCCTATGTTAAATTGCCACATAATGTCAATACACATTGATAAGAGCTGCCATTCTACTTGATAGATATCTGAGTTTCATCATGATGTAAAACGGCCTCACAAATAAACATAGATTGATGAAGTTTATTAAGCATATTAGGTTTTCATGACAGCTAGGTGCTTGGAAAATTGGCCATGGTTTGTTTGTACATCCTGAGCCATCTAAACAAATCAAGCAAACTCTTGCCGTTTCCAAAAATGCCACAGAGAGATCAAATGAAATCTACTAACAATAAAGTGATAGAAGGGGGTAAAATATTTGCATTTAAAATGAAGGGTTGATCTATAGAGCAGAATCCGAATATACTAATTACTGTTGTTCATATAACATGCTATTAAGATATTTTAAAATATAATGTGTGAAATGGAAGCTAAAGTTCATTATCTTTGAAAGCAAGGTGAATTGTTTCCAGAAAAAAATAGTTCTACTTAAAATGCACATAAAGTTACATCTCTGCAAAGACTTGCAAAAGACTTTTAGATCAGAAGAATATGCAGAACAATTTTTTCTGCATCTGACTTCCTTCCATCTTATTTGGGATCTCCAAGAAAGCATAGTACAATCCTTGAACCTTTCCCAAAGACACAAAGGCAATAACAATGCCAAGTGAGTGGAGTTTTGAAGAGAGGTGGCTTCTTTCTAGGTGAAACTGAAGTCTACTGAGCAGTATTGCTCCTTTCTCAGAGTAATCTTACATGACCTTGTAACACAGAAAATTATGAGGATAAACTCTTCTTTTAATGCATAATTATATTTCTGTGTTATAATATGCTATCATAATTTTGTATTTGCCAACATGTCCTTAGCAAGTAGCTATCTGGCTACGGATATGAACCCTACCTACACTGGGTCTCACATTAAATCAACCTGGAAACAATCTGGTATAGGAAGGTGCTATTCTACTTGATATGCTTTGTATCCCTTTATGAGCATTTGACATCTGCTCTCTAAATCTGCGCTGGCTGCCTGTTGTTTTTCAAGTGGAGTTTGAAGTGCTGTTTTTGACCTATAAAGCCCAAAATGACTTGAAGCTTGCTTTTTTGAGAGACTGACTCACTCCCCATGAGTTAAGATTACTGACAGCACTGAAGCACCTTCGAGTGATAGGGAAATAATGACAAGGTATATGAGTGCTCTTTCACTGCAGAATTCACACCTATCTGAAGTGATCTAAATTTGTTAATCTTTAAAATATACCAAAGCCCCATCCATCTATACAGACATGTAGGTAGGATTGCTGTCATGAGAAGTGAAAAGGGGAAGAGAAGGTTTTTTGTCTACTGTGTTCTGTGGCCAGGGAATGACTGTTGCCTACTGACTAATGTTCCTGTCCATCGTGAATGGCATTTTAATTTGTCAAGAGCACCAACAGGTCAAAAAAGATATCTGAAGGTGTTCTAAAGACAACATACAGCCTTTTAACACTATATATACAGAGACTTGAGAATCAGGAATAGCTCCATGTATGAAAGTGAACCCAGCACTCCCCCGACCCTCACCAAAAAAAAAAAAGACAAACAACAAAAAATCCCCAATACCAATCTACATTCACTTGCTATTAATTAAATTGATTAATAAAGTAAGGAAGATACAAATGACTCTAGAATGATTCTAGAAAGTAATGACAATTACTAAGTTAATAAAATTCAGGATGTATAAATATAAGTACTTGTAACTTAACTCCTCACATTCTGATAATTTAGACTTTTAACACTAATGCTGGGTTGAAACCTGTTTAGCATGTGCTTTCATATCTCCTGCCCTCCACAAGTACTATCATTAGCAGTACCACTTCCACTCCCAGAAAAAAAAACCCCAAACCAACCCAAACCAAAAAAACCTGTCACCTGCAGGTGACTAGAAAAGACTTCTACAGCCCTCTAGTGTTGCCAGACTACAGACCCTGCCTATAAAGAGACCAAAGCAATTCTGACTTCTGCCCCACGCCCTGAAGGAAGCCCTGTTGATTCTGCCACTGCTGGGCATACAAATTACATCACTGAAATCACAACTCCAGTAGAGTGAGTTACACGGCTCTTACTCTCACATCACACAAGGGACATGGCACCAAGTGGTCAAAAGCTTAGGACTGGCCTTTGCAAATAAAAGCATATTTGCAAGAAGGAATGGGAAAAAAAGTAATATCAAAGCTCCAGGTTAATTTGCTGTGTACATATTTAAAGAGCTAACTGCAGAATTTAATATGCCTGCTTGTAGGCCCTCAGCAGCAGTGACGCCTTGTTTCTCCTTTTGCTCTCTGCCTGCTTCTTTCCCAGTGAGTTCCCGTTGACAGAGCCTACGGCTATACTCTCAGAAATCATATAAAACCTGACAGTGCCAAAATTTCAACCGCAAAAAGGTGTTTTAAGGTGTTGCCTTTCAAATCTAATTTTCTCAGACAGCTGTGTTGGGCTGGCAGCACGGCTCCCGGCTGCCCATGGGCTGCAGATGGAGCTGTTGACAAAACAGTTCAGCACTGGAGAGGAGCGGGGCTGGCGCAGAGCACACAGAGCCACAGTCGTTCCTACAGCTGCTGTGTTCCAGTAGTACTGTTCCAGTAGTAGCTGCTGTTACGAATATTGATATTGCATTTGACGCTATCACTATCAAGTGTCTCTGCACAACTGAAAGTGTACAGTATCAAACCTCCTAACCTTAGAAAGCCAGTGCAAGACCCCCGGCCAACCTCCAAGTTGTCCTTAAGATACAAATATAAAAGTACACTAACAAATACAGACAGGTGACTAAAAATTCAAATCAGAAATCATGTGAGACACACACACATAGATATAAACAAAGCATCGATGCTTCTGTTATAAACATTAATTCCTTTTTGAAAAGAACTTCTTTGTTCAAAGACCCAAAACATATTTTGTTTCTACAGTAGAAACAAATGCTGTGCTACACACTACCATAAAAGCTGTATTTCTGAAGAAACTGTTGGTATATGAGAACACCTGAAATGTGCAAGTAGTATTGATAGGAAAGGTTTAACAGGATTAAATTCACACTGTTTAACTGTATATTGCCTCTTGTTACAGCTGTACACATATCACTTTGCAGACTGACTGCTACAGAACAACAGTTTATTTTGCACTTGAAACTTCTGATAAATATTGCCTGGAGATCTCTTTGGGGAACTAACAGAATCCCAGCTGTTATATTTACTGGCAAGGAAGTTAATTCAACCTTCCTTTAGACAATTCAAATTAAAGTACTGGGTCATAATTATGCATCAAGCAAGAATGATGACACAGATGATCTTTGTGTTCTCATGCAATTGAAAAAAGCTATGTTGTAATTAGTGTTCCAAGCATGATAATATGTTGCTACAGCTTTGAAACTCCTCATATTTTAATTTGAGCAGAGAAGTGCTAAAAATAAGCAATTGCTTAATCTGAATTAAAGGTTTGAATTAAAACTCACAAGTCTGGAGATTACACTGGATTTTCTTATTTAGTTACTTAACATGCTGAAAATGTACAGTCAAATTCCATTCCCACTAAGGTTTCTTCAGTACATGTGAGAAAGTGTGGTCCATTAAAATTCCTGACTTCTACTTTATTAAAAGTTTATGAAACCAAATTTCAAACTCATTCTGCTGCAAGATGCATAAGTCAGAGTGGCACTGCTCCTTTATGATTGTTTTTTAAATTACACTCAAGTATATGATACACATTCTGCAAACACCCTGAGCATAAGAATCATCCCCAAAACCTAAAATTATACCACACACTGCATGTGACGTAGTGAGTCGGTACAGAAAAATGTACCAAAATAATAAGGTTATAGATACTATTTTACTAGAGAAATAGAGAGTTAATACCAGAGAAATAGAGAGTTAATGTCCAATAATAAACATAGTAATCTTTTATTCCTTCTTTCTTGCATTTATTCTGTAACACCTAAATTATATTCTTGTGCTTGCTTGTTTGTTTGCTTGTTGCCTTTTAAACTGGATGAAAAATTTTGGTCTCTGTATAGCATTAGCATTTAAATAGCCCTTTTAACTATTTGGTGTTCAGACTGCAGTAATCTCCTTCAGATTCCAGTCCACCAAAGCACACCAAATGCCTCTAATATGTTTACAAAAGATTTAATCATGCCTATAAAAGTTTTTAATTCAGAGAGCATAGAATGAGCTGGGTCAGAAGGGCCCTACCTAACCTAATATCTTTATGAAAGGCATGTAACTTAAAAGAAGTATTTTATAATACCGTAATGCATTCCAGAACTTTTATCCAGGACTAAAAATGGGAACTTGTAAGTCAGTAAGTACTTCTGGAATATAACTAACAAAGCTTAAGAAAACCCAAAATCTGCAAAGTACGTTACACATGCCTTTCAGGATTTTACAAGAAACATTCAAAACAGGCACCATTCAGTGTATTATTTTTGAAGAATCCAAAGTCTATGGATCTCCAAGAGAAATCTGCTGTAGAAAGGGCGATACCTATAAACATTTTGAAGTGTTGACTCAGCCTCTGGGCCATGATCAGTCTATGCAAATTTAAAAAATTTTCACTGGATTTCACATGGAAGATGAGTAAAAGTTAGTACCCAATATCACTGTAGTCATAAAAGATATGACATGGGTAGCCTAATTTTAAGATGTGGGTGGATCAGAACATTTTTCTCTGAATGTCTGATCGCCTTTCTAAGTTCTTATATTCCTACTAGTCAGTAATGTCTGGTTTCAACAAGTCCATACATGTATGCTAAGACTATTATGTTTAACACAGGTTACTACAGTGAATTCAGATGTAAAAATACAAACATAATGTTTTAGTTTAATTGGGCAAAATTTTGATTTGGGTACATTAAAATAAATTACTGGACTGCCAACAATTTACAGGTATATTTTGTGAGATCTTAGCCCTGTTAGACTTGACATTTGTCTCTGTATTTTCATTTATTTTATTAAAATCAGAAGAATTTTGTTAATATAATATAAATACTAGTTTTGACAGCTACATTCTATATGATGATCCATGATAGAAAATAAAATTAAAAAAAAAAATCTGAGAATCTAAGATAAACCAGAAATTATTAGAAAGCATTATTAATGGGCATGGGATATATTTGTTGCAAGTTAAGAATATTTCAATGATCACTGATATAGTTTCCTGATCATTATACTAAATGCATTGCATACCAAATAGTTAAGAAGACCTAGCAATTTTTGCATACTTTAGAATATATTCAGACATAATTCAAAAGGAACATATATCAAATTGAACACAGGAAAGTCATTTGAGGTGTAAATGATACCTATTAACATGCAATGATGGTTAAACGTGGGATAAGGATTCAGAGAGTTCATAATAAGGATCCAAGGGGAATGGGGTAGCTGAGGAAGAAGCAGGTGTTCTCTGAGCCAGGAACTCAAATGCACAGGTGTTTGAGAAACATTACACTACCTTCAGTGATCTCAAGAGCCTTCCCTTTGTGTGCCACTCAGAATAGCAGCATTCCTATAATCTCCCTATTGCCCCACCTCCTTTTTCTATAGTACTACCTTATGTAAAATTATTTAGATGATCCTACACTGGTTACGTTCTACATTTTTCGCTTTAGTATGCATAAAGTGAAAAAAAAATTGTAACTGTTTTTCTAGCAAATGAGACAGCATATCAAACAAGGGAGAAACTTGCAATAAATAGGAAGTCAATGGGAAGTCTAGTGTCTGATATGAATTCAGTTGAATTTGGCATGAATGTTGACTAAAGCAGTTAGTGCTAATTATCCTATGTTTCTATTTACTAATCCAGTCCTGTATTTATGCAGTCATTCTCAACTGAAAAAAAAAAGAATGCTATTTATAGGTGAATAAGCAATGAAAAAGAGGGCTGGTTTACCATTGCTTAATAACAAAACCCTTTCAAAAAGGGTCATCAAGTACATGAGTGGAGAAGAGAGCCTATAATGTTGAAACTATAACTTAATTTGTGAGAAGAACCATTCAATCTTGTCTTGGGGGCAGGGAGAAGGGAGAAATCTGATCTGAATTTTAAATAAAATTCTACAATAGCAAGCTACCCTTTCACACTAATATAATTTCTACTTTGCATCTACCAATTTTTCTTGTGTTTACTAGAATAACAAAAGAAAAAGTAACCATATAAGATGGCAAATTTTGTAGCTGTTCTAACCCTATCAATTTTAAGCTCATATAAACTCTGGTAAAGCCATGTATCAGCTCCTACTGTGCAATGGCTTTTTTATACAGTTTGACTATGTGATGAAAGAAACTAGTTGACATGCACTTACCGTATCAAGCCCTGGCACCTGCATTGCAGACACTAATCAAAGTGCTCCTTCAGAGGGGTGAAAGAATCGCCATTTGTAACGCAATAATTAGGCTGGGTAGAAGGGCCTGAAAAGTAAATCAATCTCGTCTGCTCTCTAAATCTGACACCGTTCTCTAGGCAGATTGTTAACATAATGAGACAGAAGCCTACAAGAGGTCCCATAAAAGACTTATGCCTTTTTTTTTTCTCTTCTTTCTTTATACTTGCAATGCTACTAAGAGCATAATTACATACAAACCTACCCTAAGTCACTGGCATAAAAGCAGCTATTTCTAAGAAGCTCATCAAAAATAAGTTGGCAGAACAGACGGGCTATATAACACAGCAGCAGGCTGACTCAATTTGCCCAACTGGATGAAGATTATTTTAACCTATTCCCTACTAAAATTATCAAGTTCCTATAACATGGCAAGAACATAATTTTGGTGCATTAATCTGCTCACACTCTGCTCACCCTTGGCAAATGAAGAAGAATTCCATTGAAATCAACACCATTATTATAATTGTGTGAGAAAAGAATCATGTCCAGCGTGATCACTGTGATTTAAAAAAGGAAAACCATAACAGAACAGCAACATTAATGGTAAGGCTAAACCTTAACAGTAAAGTTTTTCAAAAAGTAACTTTTTATGTACAGCCTCTCAAATTTCAGGAGTGTAATCTGATTTAATAGCCAAAAATAAGCAGTTTCATTTTCCTTGGTAACACAGTTGCACCGTAGTTGATGCTTTGTACACCAAAAGCTTAGGAACCTTTGTTACAGACAACCCCTTGTGGACGTTGTACATACTTATGTCAAAAATAACATAAAATATATCATACAAAAATAATCTATGCTGCAAGCAGTGGAATGTGGTAAGCAGATATTTGTATAAAGCAATAAAATGAACAGGATGAATCTTTCTTCTTTACAGTTAAACAGATATTAGTCTTAATTTTCCCTTATTTAACATAATTTAATCACTCGCTTTTACAGGCTCTAACTGTACAGCCTGGTGATACAGTACTGTCATTGACACAACAGGCAAAAGCTTTGCACTAAATCTGCAAGGCCTCCCAACTGCAGCTTGTCAGGTGTTCTTTGTCTGAGATTTCCTGGACCTGAAGATTTGTTTTACTTGGCTGAGCTGTGACAACTCCTCTAGTTGGCCAGGTGGCTACAGCTAATCTGTGTTACTTTTGTGTGTCTTTGCATGGTAGAACCATATTTTTGAGTCGATAGAGGTAACAAGCAATTGTTCTACAAGGAATGAGATATTTGTGACTCTAACATCACAATGATGTAGACAATTACTGGCCTGGAATGACAGCATCAGCCTTAAGAATCAGGGATGAGACATGTGGCACAGAGGACTTTTAACTTCTAAGGTATATTCAGTTAAAAGACATACTTTACAGTGGTTTTGTTTTTTTCATCTGTACATCAGACTGGTTCTTTCAAGTGCCCTCCATATTCAGGATACTTAATAAGACCAACAAAGACCAACAAAGGCCACTTGATAATTACTCAATTTTTGAAATACAAATTTCATACATATTTCATATGTACCTACATTCTCAACTAAAAAATCACCCCACTTTTTAAATGTCTAGAAGTTGTATTTCAATGCAAGTTAGCCAGCTTGTCTTCTTTTTCAGGTATGTCAGGAGCATGGGTCCTGTGATCCTTGACTGACCTTAAAATGAGCAGAACTGTGGATGGTAGGCGCCTACTTCTTCGCATGGATTAGGTCATTTTGCTCCCATTTGGATGCGTAAACTCAGATAAGGAGAAAGTAATAAAAATAAAAATAAATTACTAAGAAAGTAATAAAGAAGCAGTGTGAAGGTGTCAGACTTTTTGCAATCTTTTTATAAATTCACAATTTTTTGAAAGTTTACTTATACTGTTTATTTTGTTAGGTTTTTTGGTTAGGTTTTTTTTTAGTTTAGAAACTCTGCCTTGCAAGAAAGGAAATCATCTACTGCTGAAATGGCTGTCCTGCACATGGAAGCTATTAACAGCACACAAAAGCTGTATGTAGTCATTCAATATGACAGGAAAAATTCAATTGAAAATGCATTTCAGTCTGAACCCTGGATGACAATACAGATTTAGTGCTGTAAAACAACT
The DNA here is from genome assembly GCA_013399855.1 of Oxyruncus cristatus. Classification (NCBI taxonomy): domain Eukaryota; kingdom Metazoa; phylum Chordata; class Aves; order Passeriformes; family Cotingidae; genus Oxyruncus; species Oxyruncus cristatus. The sequence continues at coordinate 1,422,917 of VXAY01001422.1, read as the reverse complement.
GATTTGACTATGTTAGATCAAGTTTTTAGAACTGTACTTTGCAGAAAAGAGAACAAAGTTTCTATCTTCCAACACCACTACAAATGTTCAGCATCACTTTAACTAGAAGAGCAACACATACAGAATTGCTTTTATACTATTTATAAGATTTAACAGAACACACTGTTTTAGTTATATTAAGTAACTGCAGATATGACAGTCTGTTTAAGCTATTTCATTATTTTTTATGGACATTCAACATTTTAAGAATACAGTATCACTTTAAACATTTTAAAAAGGCATTATCACTTTCAATATTTTAAGAAGGCACATAGTGTATGTGTATCATATAATGTTGTACGGCATTTATAATGATATTTTAAAACTCATATATTCAGTTTTTAATATTTGTTCATGGCTTTCATTTTGAAAAGAATGTTTTGGGTTTTTTTCCTCACATAATTTTTTTTTTAAATAGTATTTTTATTCACAGACATGTATAAACATATTCTTTTTTTTTTTCATAAAAAGAATATATCACATCATTTTCTTAATTTATGTAGATGATTATAACCTTCACTACAGCATCCAGCTGTATTTCAGTAAGGCAGAACCCAAGTCTCAAATTCCATGTGACAAGCACAATGATTAAGAAAACTAGACATTTCCTAGTGCTGTTTCTCTCTAAGATTCCAAATATATACATGCAAATTTGTACATGTATGTGTGTGTGTCACACACACAGAGAACATGAATGTTTTATTGAATACTTCAAATGAATGCAAGTTTGCAAGTTGTGCTAATCTTGTTTCCATATGATCATATGCAGAAAGTGCAAAGTGATCAACATAAACAATGTTTTGCCTTCTGTAAGAAACTTACCAGAGAAAACAATATTTCAGGTTTATTTTTTAAGAAAGGACGTTAAAACCACTTTAATGGAAAGAACATGAACATAAAAGGACTACAAAGAATGTGGCAACCATGACTTGCATCCTAGCATAGTACATCTCTCTTCTTTCTGGATGGATGGCAGATAAGAAGCTAAGCAGTTAAGAAGAGTCAAAATCCCTTTAGAGTTTTTGAAAAACATAATTAAAATGAAATATCTCTTCCTCAATGCCACTGAAAAGCTCTTATACACAGAGCTGATCTTTACTACACTTTTTGTGCTCCTTTGTGTACTACCTGAGAGCAGCTCATGCCATGGATGCAAAACAAGACAGAAGATCTGTCTTCTACTTCAACATGGAACCAGAAGCACCCCGGCTGAACACTGACATCTAAACAAAGCAATCCCAGTACTTCTCAGGATATCAGATGAAATTTAATTTTTACTGCCCTTAGTATGACAAACAGTTTGCTCATCCTGCAACATGGGCAGGGGCAAACCTGTAAGACAGAAATAAAACAGCTGTGGTTTGCTGACACCATTAAGAGTGAGGATAATGAAGTGGTAGGTGAAGCCTGACATCCAGCATACACACCTCTTCTGATATGTGCACACACCACATCTTTTGGGAGCTACAGCCAGGCTGTTTTCCAAAGTCTCACACTTCCGAAAATAGTACAGCTGTGGGCATTTTGCTGTTCCCCCCACACACACACACACACCTGCAGTTTCAGAGAGCAACAGGAACAGGAGTCGTTTATAGTAAAATGTTTTTTGGTTTTTTTTCACTCTGACTTTGTCCCTAACTGCAATTCCAGGGAGTTTCAGACAGAGACTTACTAAAAGAAACCAACTACGTGTATTCTCACAGTTTGAAAGAGAAAGCTGCATATCTTTTGGACAATCCTGATTCAGTACCTTTGTTTTTTTCCCAGATAAATCAAGAGAGGACTGATGCTACAACAGTTGGCTAAAAACATTAATGAGATGTGCCCATTTTAATTGTTTCAGGCTAGCAATTTCCCCTGTGGCTTGAAGGTCTTTGAGAGTGCAAAAAAACCTGCAGCTGGAGGCTAAATTCTGTCCCTTGACTTCAAGTTGTTAATATAGAATAACTTCTTCAACAGTAGCCCAGCTATTCATGATTTTCATTTATGTAGCTAACTGAAAATAAGAACGTTGACAATTCCTTTCAATTAAGCTGAAAAAAAAGTCACATCTAATATGGTACAAGGCTAAGTCCAATTCAAAAATAGAAATTGTTCTATACAGCAAAAGCTTTAGCACTGCTTTTTATTTGTTTGGTTGTTGTTTCGTTGGCTGGTTGTGTTTTATTTTTCAATTGAAAACACATCTCAAGAAATAAGGACCATGGAAAACATGACCCTGAATACAGATGTGTCTTATTTTGGGGTTATGCTTTGAATAGTAGTTCTTGGTTATTCAGAGGCCAAGCGACTCTGCAGTTAGTTGAACAAACTATAAAGACACTGTTTTCAATAGCATGTTGAGACTAAAAGGAGTGTCAAAAGTGCATCAGAGCCTACCAAAAATTGCAAGACCTTCATGATACTTCAAAGACTGAAAATGTTCTGGATATATTAGGCTGAAGACTACATTTAAGAATTATATGCAGGTATTAGATACAACCCTCCCAAAAGTTTTGTGTGACAGTCTAAGTTCCTGATTTTGTCAAAATGAGTCGTTTATAGTAAAATGGAAACATAATGAAACATATGAACATCCTGTTCATACTGTTTCTTACTGACATCTTACTAATGCTTAATTTAAAATTTTCTTGAGAGCCAAAATAATTTAAAAGGTTTGGCAATCTGAGAAATAACATTATCTGCTAAAACTGTGTTAGTTAAAGGCTGGTAAGCTTCAAGAAGCCAAGAAGCCAAGAGAAAAGGATCTGCTACCTGCATTTTCATTTTACAGTTCAGAGTTCTCCTCCAAAAAATAAGAACAAAAGACAAAATACTAAGACAAGAACTGTGTGTTACCACAGACGTATTTTTACTGGATAAAAAGCAGACCTTCAGAAATCCACCCAGTATACCTGATAGTTAACATCACAAAATAGCAATGGCAGATATTAAAGAAGTGGCACCAAGGTGTCCAGAGCTTTATGTCTGCAGTTGCTCCAAGGCAGCAAGCCACAGGCAGCGTCCCAGTACTACAGCCCCGATGCACTACTTGCCTAACCAGCATAGGCCCAGTTATCACTGACTTTCGTTGAAGCTACAGGACTTCATGAAATTTGTCACCTTGGAGATGAATACCTCACTTTTACATGCTAATGTGCTCCCTTAAGTCTTCCCTGTGCTCTGCTCTGGGTTACAGTCAAACCTTTTATCAGAGCCATTGTTTTTATAGATAAAATAAAGAGACAATCAAGGCAAAAACTGACCTTCAACAGAAATTAAATTAAGGGAGAAGCAGCTAATAAATTTGAAAACCTTCTAATTGCAAATTAACCCCTGACTCACCCATCTGATTATCAGCTTAGCTTTGATACCACTTAATTCTCTCCACACTTGTAAAGAAGAAATAGCCATTTCTCTTCCTAGCCAGCATTTCTTTCAGTCTCAGAATGCAACAGGAGAATATGGGTCCAGTTACTAAACAGTGATAATAAACCCACCTTAATTGCTTCAATTAGATCATCCACAGGGAATCACTTTACACAACCTATAGGGATTAACAGGCTCTTCATGAAACACTACGAACAATTACACAGGGATGAGCAACCATCAAGAGCTGGCGGAGGAACAGAAGTTGCTATCTATAGACAGTTTTCTCAGTTACTCTCTGTACTCATCTGGGGGGAGGAATTATTCTTCACCCAAGTACAATTACCCAGCCAGGACAAGTCTGAGGCAGATTCCTGTAAAGACTATATGCTCCACATCTCTGAGGATCACGCTAATATTAAGCCCAACAGGAAATGTAGTCTCTTCACACCCCCTATGTCTCAAGAACTGAAGGTTAGTATTTTGACACCATCTTTGTTCAGCCCACATGTCTCGCCCTTTTCAAATTGTGCTTGCCTTGTCTTTTTCAAGAAGTGTTTATTTGGCATACTAAGAGAGTCAAACAGTGTAAATACAGAAAATCAAAGAGATTAATGTTCATAGAAAGCAAATACAGTGGAAGTATTTCTTTTAAAGGACAAATATTTAAAGTGTTCTCAACTTCATTTGAGCATTTTTGTGAATATGAGATTTTTAAGTTACATCTATTAGCAATGAGAAGACAAGAAAGAAAAGAGTAAACAGTGCTTCCTATGTGGCAATTTATGTACATGGGTAGACACGCGCACATGAATTTAATGTACAAACATATTGTATGTGTTGGAGCATATACATGTACACAGTGGGATGATACGGAAAAATGTGTGTGAAAATTACAAATACCCTAGGGATAACAAACTAATTCTAGAATTATGCTCTGGGCATCACATCCAAGTGGGAAGGATGCAATCTCCTAAATACAGAAAACTTTAGCTGTAGCTAAAACTCTGGCATCTGCCTGCTCTAGTGAGACCATGCAGGACTCCATATGCTTCAGTGAAACTAAGCTTGTAGACTGAAACCTGCCCCCCAACTAAATTTATGGTGGTAGGGTTGAGAAGTCATCTATAATTCCATAAAATGACAAAGTAGAAGCAGTCTTGTCACAACTTAGGAGGTCACAGTACATTCTGGGATGTGATCAAAAATGAGACAGAATATTTTAGCCCCAAGAAAAATCCCCAAGGCTTCTTAATTTTGCTATAAGAGTGGATGAGCTGGTTGATTATAGCATTTGACAACTTATATACCATTTCAGGAAAAGATGGCTTATTCTAAAGTCACGGATTGGTGACAAAAACCTTCTAACAAGTTCTGGTTGCAAACGATACAACTGCTCTTTAACTGCATCTCAGTCAGAAGCACTTGACTTAGAATATAAAGTATCTTTGGGATTTTTCTCGCTACTTGGACCCTTACTACATGTCACTTACACTGTACTTCTCTGACAACCTGAAGCTGCAAACAAACAGTATCTTCCTAAAGAGTATTTATGAAGTAGGAAAATACCACAAATTGTCTTTCTGATAACATGCCCCTTTTACTACAGGCTGGAAACAAAGACACCTAGGATTGTAAAGTAACATTTAATATGAAATGTCTTTTACGGCCACTTGACAAAGACATTTTCCCAAAGGGTAAACACCATCTTTTCGGTTATCAGAATGAAAGGAAATGCGCCAAATGAATGAACACCTGAACTCAGTCCTTGAATCAGTATACTTGAATAACCCAAATTATCTGCTAACTCTCCAGAGGCCCACAGGAAAGTTCTAAAAGTGTTATGCTGGGTTGGGTTGGCAGCAAGGAGTGTTTCTGATTATTTCCAAATGATGAGTGACATTCTGAAGAAGAATAGAAAATAGAAAATGATTGCCTGAGAAAAGTAGAATAAAACCAGCATCTACTTCACAGTCAGACAGACTTTACAAAGGGCAGATAATGCTTCTAAGACTAATAGCATTCCTAGCACTGGGGAGAAGGAGAGTTTTATCTACTATATGAGCAGTCTTACTAGCATATATCTTTTGCTCTTCCAGACAAGCCTTCCCTCCCTCTGTCATAGCACACTACTTAATCTGCAGCTATTGCCAATTCAGTGTTTCATCTAAGCAAATTTTTCTCAATTTCTACAGGAACGTAACATTCACATTGCACACAAAAAATGATGATTCATGTTATTACACTGAATCTGTTGTCCTTTTCTGAATCCTTGTTCTCTGGAGGTTGATATGGAGAAGTAGGAAACATTTTGAACTTAAGAACTACTCCCTTCATTGGCAGTGGCTTTGCTCTATGGCCCACATTTTGTAAATTTGGGCTGAAGATATTGTGTTGCTCTATTCCAGACCTCTATTTTTCAAATTTGCTTCTAATGCCAAGAGCATTTGGAAAGAAAATTTTCAATACTTCAGAAGAAATACACTACAGTAAAAGGAGGCATACATCAGACCCCTAGGAAATCACTTAGAAAGTACTTAAGAAAATATTCCACATTATTTAGAGTATTTTATTAAAATAATAAAACTTCTCTTTTTGCATAGCAGCATTCAGTTTTCTCAGTAGTGTTTTCCAGTTATGGTGGGTTTGGGGTTAGGCGTTGGGGCTTTTTTAATTCATTATTGTTAGACAATGGTTCTGGGTTTATATTTTATTATTATTTTGGGAACATCAAAAAATCAGGTTCGCTGCATTAGTTTGACTCTCTGATCTTGTTTCAACTTATACAAAAAAAAAAAATAGAAAAAAAACCCCAAAAAAAATAGAAAAAAAAAACAAAAAAAAAAACCCAAAAAAACAAAAAACAAAACAAAACAACAAAACAAAACAAAACAAAACAAAACAAAAAAAAACCACAATCCATGAGACAACATGACAAGAACTTGGATTCTTTGCCATGTACAAAATTACACTCTCGGTGTGAAACAGATATATGCTCTTCTTCTGCAAAGACAACTGCCTTTGCCCTGCCCTTCCTTACATAAAGGTTTTACAGAGCTATAACCACTGCTTGCTTGTATGGGCTTCAACTGCAGGCTAGATTACAGCAAATAAAATATGTATATTTAAAGGGTAACATGTACTGTCATCAAAGAGAAAACCTTACTCAGGAAATGGAAAAACCTTTCCAGAAAAAAGTGCTGAAAATATAGAAGGAATAGTAGGTTTAAATAAGTAATTCAGCTAGGGTTGCTTAGAGCTAGAAGTTTGACTGAATGAAGCAATAATTTAAATCTACAGGAAGGAGAAGCCTATCGAGGCTCCACAAAGAATAAAAGCAAGTCTAACTTTTTTTGAAAACATACAAAAGAAGTATTGGTTTGGGGGTTTTTTTGGTAGGAAAACCTGTTCAGAAATATTTAGGGGGGGTTATCAAAAATTATTTAGTAAAAGCTAACTCTGCAGTGGTTATGTGCCAACCTACAGCAGCATGTGGTATCTGCCACAAACTGCTTATGGGATTGTGACATTTGCTGAGCATTTACACAGAGGAATAATGGAGCATAAGGTTAGGTTGCTCTCATGCTGAGACCACTGCCCATCATGCTGACCAATACTGTCTTGTGGCTCTTTCCTGATCCCCGATGGCCTGGACATATTTATTATCTCTCATCTTAAACTGTGCAGAGACATTTTAAATGAGTCACAGTGGCAGGTGGCCCTTATTAATACTTCTTAGGATGTGAGAGCTGCTGGAGTGTTTAACCAGAGAGAAGAAACCAGAAGGTGGGACAGGGAAAGGTCCTGTGAGGAAACATGAAAACAATTAAATTTGGAAGATAAATATGTTTTGGTGTCATTTGAGTTAACAATAATGGAATAGTACAAGAAAAGGACAATTTTGTGTAATAATTGCTCAATATATCCTGTTTGGGACAGAGTAGGGATTTATAACATTTTGTACCATCCTTGTAAATAGGTAACGAAAATCACAGATTACTCTATTGTAACACAAAATGAAATTATTATAAAGAAAGTTTTGTGGACAAATACAAGTTTCATTTGATAACTACAGCTGCAGTAAAATAATTCTAAATGTTGATATTTAATGCAAGCTAGAAATGTTTTCAGTTCTGTTGTTGGAAAATACATTCCAACAGAGGCAAATTTACTGCGTTTTACAATGCATGCATAGACTGCAGTAAAAAAAGAACCATGGAATACAAAGAAAATGTTCTCTCTTCTATTCTAGCTTAGTGCAACTGGAGCTCAGTGATATGTTTGTCATCCTTTTCTTGAAAGGAAGTTCAGAGAACACCAACAGACATGTCAGCAGGAGAGGTGCATATAATCTACATATTTAGTGGCATTAAAAACCACTAAAGTAAAAGGGGTGGAGAAGTTATTATGGAAATACAACATGCTGTAGTAAGTAGATGTAACAGGTAAATAGTAATGAAGTAAAATAATACCAAGAAATTAATCACTGACATTAACTTTTTTCTGGAATAATTTTTCAAGATAAGTGTAAGAAATTAACTGTTTCTAACAAAGCATCAGAACATACACAGCTAGTGACAGTAGGCGGTGGTGTGAGTGATAGACTTAGATTTTGCAAATATCTCAGTACTCTGATTTGCCATACATTATCCTGTACTAAACACATACCAATTTTTATTTTTTTTTTCAAAAAGTCTATACTGGTTAAACAGGGGCACTCTTAGAGTGTCTAAATTACTCAGTTTTATTTTAAAGAACACCTCATTTGGGGGATTGAGCATTCTACAAATGATGTTTACGGAACCTCTGTTTTTTCCCACTGACTAAATAAAAAATCAATTCACATACAAACCCCAAAATGTCTAAAAATATGAATGGAAGAAGACACGTATACTCTCATGTACCCATGAAAATGGAATGTCTTGACATCAGAGGGAAATCTCTCTTTTACAGGGGATGTCTTTTAAAGGGATGTGTTTTACAGGGCACAGAACATCATAAAAATACTTTTTTTGAAAAAGTATCTCCAAATTCATAAAGTCCTACAATTAGTCATTGATTTAAGGTGATCCAATTAAAATTAACTGAGTTTAATTACAGGAGTGGTCACTTACACCATCCAGAACAACTTAAGTAAGCACAGTTTTACTGTACAAAAACAATAGTTGGCTGCCAATTGCTGCTGCTGTGAGATATACAGAGGTATGCAAAGAAATATTTTTGATTTATTATAAATTACATAAATATATACAGAGAAAGAACGACATATAGCATTTGGCTTTCCTTCCTGGAAGTACTTATTAAAAAGACTTTGGGAGTGTGTGTACATTTCCTTTTATATTAATAGGTTCATCACCTTTATATGTGCAAGGCAATGTTGCTGCAAAAGAGAGGATGAAGTTCTGAGCCCACAGAAACCAATTATAGTTCCACTACAACAACAAGGAAATGAAAGCCAAGTGAAAGCACAGCTAATCCTCATTGTCGAAGAAACTCAGCACCAAAATACTTGTCATACACTGACATTTTAATGCTTCTCACTCAAGCTCTCCCACCAGATCTCCTGTGTCCCTAACTCATATTCATACTCAGTCTTGAATTAGAGTTCTATTGTGTCCCACTTTGGGTTATTACACATTAAAATAGGGAAGCCAGACAATATTTGATATGCTAGAGAGGAAGTATGCCTTAACATTCTTTCAGCTCTAAAAAGTCATTCAAACAAGAAGTAAAAATGTGAGATTAAGTATCTAAAATAAGAATTTTTATTCCATGGATTCCAATTTTCAACTTCTTGGGGGTTTCAAGGGAAAAGGCATCCAGAAGCCTCAAGTATTAATTCAAACATAATACTCTGATCTTCAGAACTGCTAATTCAAGTAAATTTACTGTTCAAATGAATCATGCAAGTCCCTTCTACTGTCATTGATCACAGAAAACCGGAAACGCAAATAATCAAAACAATAATTTTTTTTTAATTTATTTTACTTGCAATGTTTTTAAAAATCTGTAGAGTTCTGTTATATGTCCTTCTGGTTTGAAATGCCAAAAGTTATTACAGAGTGTTGGCTGCAATATTTGTTGTTATTGATTATTTCAGTAGTAGGTATAGGTTCTTAACTTCTGCTCGAGAACAGCTAGATATGTGTGAGATTTGATGCAACTACCAAAGCAACAGCTTTGTTTTATCTTTATATCTGTTTCTCAGCTCCTACTTTTCATTATCCCTTTCCAGCTCATGAAACAAGTTTTTTTTTTTTTCATTAGAATCTCCTTCATGGATTACAGAACAGGAGCCATGATAAAAAAACCTTCTCACTTATGAATTGGAATTTTATTGTTTAACCAGTTATGGTTCTGAAGTATTAAAGCGGGAATGAAACTTGAGCTGTCCTAAATGGAAATCCAGAACTAATTTAAACTTCAGACTGTTCTGGGCCTTCTTATTTCTCCGAGTCTTATTTATTTTCATTCCTTATTCCATGTTCATCTTCCAAAAGCAATTGCTGTGCTTTTAGATTGTTAGTAAAGTATTCAAGAAAATGTTATCATGCTGATTAGCTAGAGTAATACTGGCTTGTTTTAGTCTAAAAGCTGCTTTTGATCTGGTGTTCAGGTCCCAATAACTGCCTGAAAAAGAGACTGGCATGCAGATTAGAAATAAAGTGGCCTCTGCTCACCCTTAGTTTGAATTAATACCTTTTTCAGTGTAGAAAACATTTGCTTCATTCTTCCTGGAGTTAGTTCCTGTCTTGCTTTAATTCACTGCTGGAGCATATTTGCAAAATAGACTGCACTTGGTAAGTCAATCATGCATTCCTACAGACCAGAAAAAATGTACCATGGGCTGTCTCTTCCCCTTCTCCAAACCCACCACCCTTTTGCAGGCTGTTGTGAGCCAACCTATGTATTTCGTGACCTTTACCCACCCAAGTCTCATACTTTGATCTTAAGAAATGAAATCTCGTTCATGGTATCATTTAAGAAACAGAAATGTTGCATAGGAGACTGCAAGAAGAAATGTAGATAAAACTCCACTTGAAATATATCAAACGCAAGCATTATCCAGTTTCCTAAAGTCTGTTGCTTTTATTTTTATAAATGCAATGCATCATGTTTTATTGTAATGCTCACTAGTGTACTACTAGCTCTTTTTCTGTCATTTAGTTTAAACTATGAGGTTTATAAGAGTGCTGTTGACTCCACACTAATGAGCATTAACCTTTAACAAAAGTGGTTTTAGAGACACAGCTCTCAGGCTCACTTCCTTGAAATAACTCAAACACAGTTACTGTTCGTTTTGCTTTTATGTTGACAACATCACATGGTTAGAGAAAAGAAAAAATCATTGTTCGTTCTATTCCTGTCACTGTTAGCAAAAGCCAAAAAAACACTGGAATAGAAAACATCTAAGCAGGGACTTTAACAATGCCCAGGCTTGTGTTCCTAGTCTTCCTGGAGAGTCAGTAATGACATGCAGGGATCTTGGTAAGTCAGTTCAGATCTCAGTCACAGTCCAACCACTGAAACTCGGCACACCTGCGCTTGTGTTTCACCTGTCTTAGCTAAATGCCTCATAATAAGTGATGTGAATCTGAGCCCCAAGTGCCCTCTTTCTGTTCTGTGAGTGGACTAGCTCACAGCTTCTTAAAACACTGGGCATGTCTATAGATTACTTACTAAGCCATAATACTTATTCAGAAGATAATATACTAGCTACTTTCAAGAAGAAATAAAAGCTTCCCACAGAGAATTCTTCTATGCACGATGTTATTTAAATCTATCGCTATGTCTTGTATATCAAGGGAAATATTTTCTCAGTATTAATGGAAGAGAACACTTTTCATTTTGTTTCTAAAGATCAAGCATGATTTTAGAAAGGTTAGCTAGGAAAGGAAAAATACCTTGATTGTTTTCCATGCCTCACTCTATTGTTTTTTCAATTCATCTGGCTGTCTATCTGAAATAACTTGCACAAAGGATGAAGAAAAAAACAGTCCACAAAACTTGGAGAATAATCTGCATTTAAATGCAATTCATACTTTACAACGAGTATGTTTGGTCACTGCCTTAATTATAGTCTTTCAACATAGAGATATTTTAAGATTTAAATGAAGGTTTCTTACACCATCAACAATTAAAACATTTCTAAGATGATATCACTATTGATGTTAATATCAGGTTGAATCATGTTATTACCGTCATCATAATCTTGACCAAGTCAGTTTGGAAATGATGAGTGCTTTCAAGATGTACCATTATTAATGTCAATTGCGTACAAATAACTCACCTTAAATACACATGATTAGCCTTCCTTTCAGAGGAACAGGCGAGATCAAGAACATTTATTTTCTTTCGTCTTTCAGGCAAATAACAGAGAGTGTTCTTTGACTAGGAGATTCACAAACAATCCTTTTTATGAAGGATGTTTTTAAGCTTTTCCATGAAGTGTAAGAAAAAGGAAAAAAGTTACCTTGCATTATAATGGACCTACCACAGGACACAGCTGAGCCCATTGGCCAAGCTGATGGTGCCTGGGGAAAACATGTTTATAAAAGAGCAACCCATTGGACAACAGAGTCATGAGGTGGGGAAAAGAGTGTGAAAGCCAGCCCTATGAATACCAAGGTGTGAAAAAAGGAAGGAGAGCAGATGGTCCAGGCAATAGAGTAGACAATGCCCCTGCAGTCAGCACATAAAGCCTGCACTGCAGTTTATCCTAAAGTAACTCCAGCCCAGGAGAAGGACTCATGCTGGAGGAGAGGAAAAGTGTGAAAAGGAAAGAGCAGCAGAGAAGAGCTGTTAGGGACTGACCATAACCTCCAATTACCCATTCTCCTGTTCTGCTTGAGTGGTGGTGGTGGAAAAGGTAGAGGAGCCAAGAGTGAAGTTGGGCATGGGTTAAGGGGGAAGAAAAGTGTTGGTTTAATATTTGGTTTTGTTTCTTACTACCTGAATATACTTTAAGTCACCAGAAAATTAATATTCCCCATGTCAGTAAATGGTAAGCACCTCCCTATCTTTATCTCATCCTACCAGCTTTCTCAGATGATTTTCTTACCCTGTCCATAGAGAAGGAGTAGTGACTGAGTGGCTGGGTGGGAGTTTGTCCCCTAGGCAAGGCTATCCCACCACAGCATTGAAATCAAACACAGATGTATCACTAGTATGACACTATAGCAAATCTTCTAAAACAAGGCATGACTTCCCCCCTTGGCAATGCTTTTCAATTTGTTCTAAGCCCCAGTTTTGCAGAATAAATCTAGTCTGTAAAATTTGTTTGTTTACATTTAGCAATAAAACACACCTAAAGCTGAATGAACACAGGTAATTGAACACCAAATTAACTCCACAAGGTTTAAGTATTGTACTTTGAGTCAATTGTCTTCACAAATAGTTGGATTAGAACTGTACATAATATGATCAAGAAGAGACTTTTCTGTTTCTTTATACCAACTGCAACATTTAGCTTAATGCCACAAATGAAATGCAACACAACCTCGTATTATTCCTAATTAATAAATAGTATATAACATCATATTGCCTATGGAGTTTGTGTCTCAAGATTTCCTTCACTTTGAAACCTGTGTTTTTTCAGGTTTTCTTTAGCAAAAATTATGAATACTTTCTGAATACTTTCTACAGTGGAAAATATTTTTATCGCGGCAGTATTCAAAGATCGATGTGGTAAAGGCTACTGAATCCATTACTTACACTTTATAAAAGAGAAAACTGATATGAAAGATGTGAACACTTTTGTGACCAAACCAATTAGAAAACAGATATTCCCAAGTAAGTGTATGATTTCCAAGAACACAAGGTATAGATAAAAACAAAACAAAACCAGCAGCCAAAACCAAACAAAACAAAAAACCAAACCAAACCCCCCCAAAAACCCAAACCAAACCAAACCAAACCCAAAAAAACTAAAAAAAACCCACCAAAAACAAACAAACAAAACAACAACAACAACAACAAAAACCAACCAACCAAACAAAAAAAAAACCTAAAAAACCAACATAACAAAATTCAAAACACAACTCTGCCAAACACATTGAAAAGAAAGGAAGGAGAAAACAAAATTTTCTTTGAAATCCTGACCATGAGATAATGTGTCAAACTTCTTTCAGGTACATTAGGAAAGAAAGGAAAAATAGTGTCTGGCCCCTCCTTTAGTTACTCTTGAACTTTTTTGTGAATTACTCCTGTAACCCAACTGGGAAATAATGCTGAGTTCTAATACAGAGTACTTGATAAATACCTTAAGTATGAGAAACTGTATGTACAGCAAGAGACATATTAAGGCTAATTGCCAACAAAGCATTTCAGCCTTACCCATCTAAAATTAGTCATCTAAACGTAATATATAGGCTCTCTTTCTATCCAGTGCAAATGCTCCTTCCAGACAATGTGCACTGCTCTCAGGTACCTCTTTTTGAAGGGCATTAGTTACTTGGTGTCACTTTCTTTCCACTGACCCAGGAAGAGTTATATGTCCAGTTTACAACTTGACAATTCCTAGACAACTGAGTTGGGTGAGATAGTTCCTACAAAGGCATTATCAACCAACTTCTAGTGAAATATTTCCTCTTTGCCAGAGGGAAGCTAAGGCAAGGTCAACTTTGTAATATATAGGGTTGGTTAGGTTTCCTTTTCATTGTTTTTGTTTTCTTTGCTTCCCTTTTACAATGTCCCTTTTGTCTTTAATAACTTTTGATTTAAATCACATCTCAAAACTAGTTTCATAGCCCTCCAAAGTAAAAAAACACAGACTAAGCACCAACCCTGAGCTTGGCAGGTTTACTAGAATTTTAAAAGCCAATCTTTGTAGAAAATTGTTAGCCTGCAGGCAGTGGTGCAAGCTCTAAAACAAGGTACTTTGCAGTTTACCTTATTGGACTTCTATCTTTTTTGTTTCTTGTGCACCTTTAGAGGGGATCTTCTGGTTAATGGGTACATTCTGAGACAGTAGGTTAGACTCATTCATTACTTAACCAGGTTAACACCAGAGGGAATGCACTTCTACCAGAGAGCCCTAAGTGGTGAAACTATGACGTGCATTAATTTTTGTGTGTGTGTGTGTGTGTGTGTGTGGTAGAGTAGAAATATGACTATTTTTAAATGTCATAAGAGCATAAACACTGAATTCAAAAACTGAATTTCAGAAAAAAAGATCTCCCATTTAACAGACTATGGCATATTATCCCATTTCATAGGAGCAAAGAATAATTTCACAGCCCACCAAGCAATGAGGAACTGCAGTAAAAAATGCAAAAATTAGCAATAAAACACCAGGGTGTTCAGCTATAGTGTAAAATATCCTAACAAAATTTTCACCTTGTATCGTTGACCACCCAGGAAGTAGTTTAATTAATACAAATTGAAGCCTCATTTAATGAGGGGAAAAGTGTGTCTTTTGGAGAAATACTGCACTGTGAAAATTTTCCTCCTGTTTGTTGCAGAATTTTATTATGTGTGACAAAGAAAAATGTTGTTTATAAAAGACTAATTCTAAAAAAAAATCCTAATTAGAAAGCATGTACACCGAAAAGACATTTGTTTATGTATTAAATTCCACAATGTGTATCAAAGGCATCTAAGTCTTCAATGTAGCCTTATCAAGAAGTAAGTCTTGATCCTCTCTGGTGTTGTACTTTGAATAATCATTTACACTCCTGCAAAGACACTGCTGTCTCTGATTATCCTCTGAAGTAAGACCTCAGTCAAATAAGGCAGCAACTCCCAAGAAGTCAATACCACTGTGACACCGTGTGTGAGCAGAAGATCTGCTCCTGAGACCACTTCAGCCACAAGGGTGCCTAACGCTGCAGGGCAAAGAAGAGTCTGATGGTAATCAGATACACTGAGCCTGGTAAGCGCCAGAACCTCACGGAAAGGCTGCTCAGCTAGAACATCTTAACGCAGTGGACCAGTGGGTGGTTTTGCAGAAGAGTGAGTTTGATATTTGTTCACAAAGGGCCCAAATCAGCATCAAATGTGAGTATCAACATCTGCCCATCATGATACACAGTACCTCCATCCAGGGTCTACAGCTCTATACTGTTTCCAAGAGAGTTACCACAAAGGTGAATGGGAAGAGTTTAATCACAATTTTTTTTTTTTAATATAAAACTGCATTTTTCCAATGTAACAATGAGTAACTGTTCCTTCATAAGTCTACAGATTGTGTATAAAATATATTAAGCAATTTAATTTAAATCAGACTGAAATCTAGTTCATAAATGATACAGAGCTTTTGATAACAAGAGATTATATTATTTTTTTCAGAAGAAAGAAGACAGTATGAGTCGCTTAACACTTATTTACTTTTCAAACTGAAGTATAAATAATCTAGTAGTGATAAGACCTCCTTTGAACAACATGCAATTTTATAATCTGTTCCTAAGTAAACTAACTGTTCACTGTGTACTATGCTAAGGCAGATCTTTTACATATTATATTTGTCATATCCACCCCTTTGAGCTTCCTCTCACACTAGTAAAGCTTTTAACAATTGAAATAAGTTTTTGGGTTGGCTTTTGTAGGGTTTTTAATAACGAGAAAATCCCTTTTTGATCTTCTGGAGACTCCACCAAGGAATTTAGTTATAAATAAATCATGCCAAAAGAAGCAAACGTAATAAAGACAGCTATAGATAGTGTCTAGATCAATCTGAACATTACAGTGTGCTTTTACAGTCTTTTAAACTCAAAGGAAATCCTTGCCACTCACACAGAAAATCACTGAGGTTCCACTCCACCAACATCTTCTTATTAAGAAATTGTCACACAATGTGAAGAACTTTTTTCAGAACTTCAAAGGAAAATCATACAGTATCGTTCTGCCATGCTCATACATCTTAAGACAAAGTTTTTCACTTTAAAAACATAATGAGGCTTTAATGTCATTATGATGAATATGCAAAAGGGAAGACACAATAGGAGAAAATATTTTTATATATTTCTTAATCAGGGAAATTTAATAATTATTTAGTTTGGGTATTTTTAAATCAAAACAGCTATTTGTCACTCTATCTCAAACCACCTACTTTCTTTAACAATATTTTCAGTTCAATGTAGTGAATTTCTATCTCTTTATATGCCCTAAATAATGTATTTCTTCTCAACTTTTAAAATTACATATTTCTCTTTTTCATACATACCGGGTCCTTATAGGATGTGCAAGCTCACTTGTTCACCAAAGGAAAACACCATGTTTAAAACTGAGTATCTATTTAAATTGCATACAAGAGGCTTACACAATCCACTTAAATAAAAGAGATGAAAACTTTCTAGTATTCCCCAGTCTTAGGATAATTATTTGTGTCTATTTGTATTTCTACAATTTCTTTGCATAAGCAACAGTTCTAAACATGATTTTGAGCTTTTTAGATTCCACAAAACAGCCAGCACCCGGCAACAGACAACATTCAGCTAAATACCCAGACAAACCAAAAAAGTAACAAGGCAATAAAAGAAAATGAAATACAGGTACATAGCTCTTTTCTGTAAAAAGAAAGTTTTCTGAATTACAAGCTTGTAAAAGACAACATTAAAGTATATGGAATATGTAGTAGAGATTTTATTTTCCATGCTTTTGACACATCAGAACTCAGAAATCTAATCTACTGGAAATATAACCTGAAAAGTGGAAATTGGTGTGATGAGAAAAACAAATTCCTTTTAAAAGTCAGCCACCTAATCCTGATCTGTCAACAGCTGATGGATTCATGCCAACCTTCCTGCATTTCCAGGACACAATTTTGTTTATTTTGCTATGTTCTACATCAAGCAGTCAAGCTACTTTGAGGCATACTTCAGGATGGAAAAGCCTCAAATCTCATAGTTATTCTGACAGTTGGAGGCTGAGAGGAACAAATAATGTATGTGGGTTCATTCTAAAAAAAAAAAAAAAAACAAAAAAAAAACCCAAGAAGATTAATATTCAAAGTCTTGAGTGATAAAACATCTCTGTTACTATGTTTCCTCATGCTTCCATGAGCATTTATCTGGAATGTTCTGAAAGTCGTAAAATAAAAGAAATGCTGAAAGCAGAGCAAAGGTGAAGTTAGGACAAACGGCTTCTATGTAAAAGTTAAAAAACATGCTTGTTTTCTATGCAAAAATACAAAATCCCTACCACAGAGCACCCTTAATGAAAGTACTTTGTTGATTAATACGAATCACCAAAATTGTAATTTGTTCCTCTCAGCCACTGAAAGGAGTAAGATACTGTAATTCTTTAGGTGCACTGGAGTCTTAAAGAAGTAAAAGTTGATTTTATTTCAAGAATTCTTTGCAGCCCTAATCACCAAAGATTTTGATGTTCATATATACTAATATTTTTACTTTTCATTTTGTTTTTGTCTGTGTTCTTTAGTAGACTCTTTTAATTCTGATATTTGTGTCCAAGAGCCCAGCAGGTGCTTAAGAAAAAACCTCAAGTATTTTTGATGCAGACAAGAAATTACACTTAAAATTTCTGATTGCTGTAAATGACAAAAAGAACTTAGTAAATATCTCTAGCTGCTAAGAAACAAACCCATTTTTCCACCATGTCATAGCAGACACCAAACTGCTTTAAAATGCAAGAGAACAGGGTTCCAATTTTTAATGTGGTGTATAAGGGGGGCAAGAGAAGCTCACTAAAATATCTCTAGTTTTTCATTTGCCCTCAGTTGATTTGGGATTAGGATTTTGGAGGACTTTTTAGTACCTGGAAGTGCCAAATACTAATGACGCATTTATTGTAAGTGACTGTTAATTCCTGTAATCGTATCCTATCTCCACTGTGAATAATATGTTAAAGTATTTTGATGGGGCAAGATTACTTCTTATCTTCAGGAAGAAACAAGAGGAAATTCCACAGAGATCACAGAGATTTTAATCACACAGACAGTATCTGTATAAATTGCAAAAATCACACCTTTGAGTTTTTCTGTATTTCTTATCATCCAAAAGCAGAGGTCAAGACTCATCTCCAAAAAACAACACTATTTACACTTCTGAGTCTCAAACATATCAGAAACCACAGTGCTTCTAACCCTGCATAAAGATTAGTCAGTAGAAAGGTGAACACTGGAGTGCAATGAAACTACTGCTAACCTTGTATTGGTGCACTTGTCACAGCAATACCATATCAAAGGCATGACTTTTGTTTTCATTCTCCAAGCTTTGACAAGGCACCCTAGTTTGACTGGTATTAGCTATTCACAACTCAGGCTAAACTCCATAAAATATCTATAATAGAATGGGAATGATAAAAGCCTACTTCAGTTACTCTTCCTGCTCTGGACACCACACCCAGTTGATGGAAAAACATGAAGAAATTTGTACCTGGCAAATTCAGGTAGCATTACCATATCTTTTATTACACTTTCAGGCTTCTTGTATCGATTTTCTTTTCCCACAAAAAATCTTAATGTTCTGTTATGAAGTACTCAAATTCTTTCATTGCTGAACTTTTATTTGGGCTCAAATAATAGAACGTCCTAAGTTTCTTTTCTCCTATTATCTCAAATATTTTAAGTAGTCCTCTGCTTTAGCTCCTGGTCATCTGCAGAGAAGTTTTTGCATCCCATATACGGAAAGAGAAAAAAAAAAATCATCTCTAGGCTCTTCTATTTCCCCACGTACCACTAAGTGAATTAATTTGTATTCAGTCTTTATCCATCACATATTGGACAGACATTACCATATATTACTTAAGTAGCTCAATATTAATTTATTAGCATTTGCTTGTGTAAGCTCTATGACTTTTTTCCATCAGCATGCTTACACATTTTATATAACCTTTAAAGGAATTATAAAAGAACTAGCCACAGGCCTTTAACTTAATGAGTGTCAATACTAGCAAGGAGGGGTTGATGCAGAAGAAAGAGGATGAGTGTTTTTGAGGAAGCATAATTCCTTAATGTTTAAAAGATACCATGAGTTTAAGAGAGAAGATTTATTTTTATTTTTATTTTACAAATTCTTAATTTTATAGTATTATTTAAAAGAAATGTAAAAATCATGGATTGCAAATTGTTTAGAGACATTTTCCATCCTTCCTATGATAGAATCAGAGAGGTTGTGGAGATTTCTGCAAAACGACCACAGTCTAAAAGAGGCTGCACATCTTTCTTTTCCTTTAAAAATCGCAAAAACAGATGCATGTAAAAATTCAATTCTGTGATATAAAAAAATGAATACTCAGAGCCTTCTGAGTGCAAAAATAAATCACTCAATAAGGTTAAAAGAACAGTGAATTCTGGGAAACTGATAGAATACAAGCTAGAGCACAGATAATCATTAGGCAATGAGAAAGATCTGGCAAGATTTCTGTAACAAAATTAACACTGATAACTCTGCATCATCAGTTTACAAGTACAAGTGGGATTCAGGATAAAAAAAGAACCATGTCCTGTTTAAGTACTGACAGAATATAATACCATATGTTGAAAAGGACACTATTAATAGGCCAATCTTTTCTGTGAGAGGGAGAAATACAGTCTAACTTATATAAAGTGCAAAGTTATTAAATTCAGAGGTTAAAACTTTGCACACTGTAAAAGCATTAAAGGAAATGGACTTAATTATTTGTAAGGAAGAAAAGCTTAGGTTGAAACCCTTAAAACCAGTCAACAAATAAAAACTCCGTGACTTGGTCCAATTATATTCTCTGGCTATCTATCATCTTTCCACCAACTGTGGTGCATCTCCATCCTTTCACACAATCTCATTACTTTTGTACAGAGTTTGTTCTCTGTGATCGTCTAACACCTGCGACAGTTTTCCCACCATGCCTTGACAAATCTCCTTTATCTACTTTCTTGCTGTTCAGCCATAATCTACCTCTCTGAAAAAAATAATTATCTGCTACATGTCGATTACTCGAGGGGGGTTTTTCTGTCTCTGCTATTGTACAACTTCATACCTCTGTCAACCAACTAAATGAAACAGGTATTTATATTATTTACTAATCACTTACAGACTTGCATACAGCACAGCAATTTCACTGCTTGATTTAAAACCCTAGAATAGCTCCCTTAAAACCAAATCAAAACAGACATGCCACATTAATGTAAAATATTATTTGACTGGGAAAAATGCAAACATCAGTAAAAGGATGTCTGCATAACATAAAATCCCATTAAAAAATCGGTAACTTATCAGTTCCAACATTTGCAACCTGCAGATGACTGTCAATCCATTGCCAAACTACTATTTACAGTGTTTTTTTCCATTTCCAGTCTTTTAACCTCCCAATATCCAAGTCAGGTCCTAAAAATGCCCTCCTATCCTCCCTGTTTAAATTAATTCTTTGTGATTCAGCTGAAGGCTGGTTCTAATACCCACTATATATAAACCATATTTCTTCACACAGTATTTTGGCTGGGAATAATTTTAAGGATGTAGAAGAGAATATCCTGCTGCTGGTTCATGTTTCTTACCCTAGATGTACCATATAGTTCAACAGTTCCAAGTCCAACTGAACTGTTCACACTGTTAAGTCAGCTCTGTCCTGTTAAGTAAGAGTTCTGTCCAAGAGGAATTTTCTGGGAATTCTGCTGCAAAACATCATTACTTTTATGCTTTGCTTTTCAAAGTTAGGATAAAATTTCAGTTGTATGATCTAATTGTTTTCATAGCTACTCACTTCAAAAGCCAAACATTATTTTCCTGTACACATAATAATCATGTGTCTTGGGGGGGGGGGGGTGGGG